>JAFEMN010000051.1:0-542229 GCA_018801565.1 Epichloe coenophiala | reverse complement strand
CTTCAACTCCAGGCCCGTTTGTCTAATGAACGCGGGCCCATCTTTTTTTGCCCAAGAGCAGGGAGGGCAAGATTCGATACCTGGGACTATCCGAATGCTCCGCAGCCACCCTCCGCCGCGCTCACGCCGTGCACCCCATCTCAGCATACCAAGTCGAGTACAGCCTCCTCTTCCTGGACATTGAATCCGAAAGGACCGAGATTCTCAAAACCTGCCGCGAACTGGGCATCGCCATCGTCGCCTACAGCCCCGTCGGCCGCGGCCTCCTCACCGGAGCAATCAAGTCGCTCGATGACCTGGCCGAAAACGACTGGCGTCGGGCCGTCCCCAAGAACTCGCCCGAGAACTTTGCCAAGGTGACGGCTCTCGTGGACAAGATCGGATCCATTGCCGAGAAGCACGATGCTACGCCGGCGCAAATCTGCCTTGCATGGGTCGCGGCCCAGGGCGACGACTTCATTTCCATCCCCGGCACGACGACCATCAAGTATCTCGAGGAAAACACGGCCGCCATCAACATCAAGCTGAGCAGGGAGGAGGTTCAGGAGCTGAGGAAATATGCCACCGAGATTGAAATCCCTGGTGATCGATATCCGTCTTCGTAAGTGTGGTCATCATTTGTGTGTGTGTGTGTGTGTGTGTGGGAGCATCGGCTGACTCTCGTGGCAGGATGACGAGCACGCTATTTCGGGACGCGGTGCCGCTGAAGTGAGATTCGATTGAAGTCTTCACGTGGGGGGGAAGAGCGTTTCATGTCGGAGGCGAGCTGGGGGGAGGGGGGGGATGTATCCGGCGTCCCCTGTTCAACCGTGCCATCGATTGGGCTTGAAATGGAAATCCTAGGCGCAGGTTCAGAACAAGCTAGATTCTAGTCCATGTTTGCCGGTGACGAGAGCGGACAATCCGAGCGTATTTCCCGATACCATCCTGCACCTGCTCGTGGTTATAACTTTCACTTCCAGCGTACGTGTTCACGGGCGCGACCATGACCATGGACAGCAGGCCGGCCAGGACGTGCCCGTACAGGCGCCAGTCGGCAAAGGTCATGACGATGTGGTGGTGGTGGCGCGGGAGGAGCACGGCGGCGGCGGCGGCGGAGACGGAGACGGAGACGGAGAGCCTTGGTCGGGTCATTGCGCATCACGCGCGTCACGAGGATGGACCCCTGCCTCTCGGTGAAGACGTTGAGGGAGAGGAGGCATCTTTTGCCGAAGAAGAAGGTTTTGGGCCTCGCCGCGCTGTGAGGCAGGTACAGGTATGCGATGGCCCCGAGCGCACATGTGACGAGGCCCTCTTTTGATGATGAGGAGGTGTGTGAGAAAATTATGTGTCAGCCAACGTATATATATATATATAAATAAATAAAAAAACACACACACACGCGCGCGCGCGCGCGCGCGTTTATCTTCCTACCGATCAGAAATAACCACTGCCATCCCCGGAGACCACCTCGCCCCCCCGAGCGACAGCAGAGCCCTATCGACAGCGGGCCCCCCCAGCGCGCGCCGGCCAACGCATTGGATGCCCAGAAGACGGCGAACCGCAGCGCCAGCTCCCCCGTTGGTGTACTCCGCACGGACTACTAACTAGTACCCGGCAATGTACAGCGCGAAGCCGGGCATATTATTGTCAGGGAGAGCGCCCTTGAAGCCTAGGATGTATGAGGGTAACGTGCACTGACTAGGATAAAACCCTTAGTAAGACAATAGGTGGAGATAATATATTAGAAGTACCTCTATAGACTAGTTATTACTATAGCGTACTATATACCTTTTAGGTATAAAAGTTAGGTACTATCTATACCTCTAATTAATTAAATTAAACGCTCTTTATTATTATTATATACCCTTACCTAATAGTTATAAGCCTAGGAGGCTTTTATTACCCTTATTATTAATTATTATTAAAGATATAAGCTTTATTAGATATTATTAATTATTACTTACTTATATCTAGAGATAATCACCCTTTATTATATTAATTAGTTAAACTTCTTATCCTATATACTAATTAACTAATATATTCCCCTTTATAATATTTAAAGAAACCCTAAATATAGTATTATTATTAGAGAAGGATTAGATTAAATAATATACCTAAGTTAAGAACTATATAGAATTATATAGAATCTAGTAATATATTAACCTAAATAAGGTTAAATTACTTAAAGAACCTATAATACCTATATACCTAGGTATAAAGGGATTTAAGACTAAAGCTTATACTAAATAACCCTAATACTCTTAAAGATTAAAAGCTTACTTATAAAGATATAAAGGACTAATTTAATTTTAAATATAAAGAACTTTAATTTAATCTTATAAAGTATATAATCTTATTAAAGTAAATACTAAAGATTAGGGAATATATCTATAAAACTCTCTTAAAGAATATTTAAGACTCTCTTAACTTTAATACTAAGGTAGAAAAGAAGGAGTTTATTTAATATTATACCTATAGGATACTTAAGCTTCTTTATAACTAGTATAAGCTAAATACTAAGAAGATACTTATTCTTATAGAAAATTACCTTAATAATTATCTATAAGCTAAAGGTACTTATAATTAGTATAAGTAAGCTATAATAACTAAGGTATTATAAAGGAATTATCTAGATCTTAAGACTTAATAGACTAAGGAGATAATATTATATAAGTTTATTATTTCTCTTTAAAGTAAATTTAAGGTATTCTAGAAAAAAATAGAATAACTTACTTAATAAAGGAGAAAACTATAGCTTCCTTAAGGCTATTAGTAAGTTTAAAAAAGACTATAAAGCTCCTTAGAGTATAGTAAAGTTAGCTAATAATACTATTACTACTAATAGATTAAGTAATTAGAATAAACTAGAGTAAAAGAAGTACCCTAGATACTTTAGTTATAATATTAAAGATACCTTAAAATAGTAGGAATCCTATTGTTACGTGCAGGTTTGGCACGATAAGGGGCGAATCCGTCAGAGAGGCTAACGGATTTGCAGTCGCAAAGTCGTACTAGGTTCACTTGTGTAAGCTACTGTTAGGGATATGGTAAGATGTTAGAAGTAAGTTGATTCTCTACTCGTAAAGTCCGAATCTGGCCTTATGTCGGCCACCCTTGTGTTCCGCCACGTAACACCTATAATTTATTTAAGACTCTTTATAAGCTAGAAGCTACTCTAAAGGACTAGGAAGTTAGGAAAAACTCTAAAGATAATATTAAGAAATATCTTAAAGAGAACCTATAGGAGAAATTAAAGGCTATAAGCTAAAAGCTAGAAAAGAAGGAGAAAGGTAGTAATATTATTATACCTTTATAGAATCTAATAAATAACTTACTTATAGTAACTCTAGGGGAGAAGTTAGCTAATATATTATTATTTATATGCTTAGAGTAATCTTAACCTTTAAAGAAAGTTATTAATTTAACTTTAAACGCTATAGATAGCTTAGAAATAAAGTAGAATATAGTTCTATATAACTCTAGAGCTAATATTTATATCTTTAATAACCCTTATTAGTTTAAATAGTCTAAATTTAATAATTCTATTATAATAAAGGTTAAGGCTAGAGGCATAATCTATATATCTTTAGGTTAAGAACTAGTTTATATATCTATTATAAATCTAGTATTATAAAAGCTAAGAATAATTATATTATAGAGTGCTTTACTAATCCTAGAATTCTATATAAACCTAGTATTAGTAAAGATTCTTATAAATATAGGGATTTTCTAGAATTAAAGGAAGGGCTTTTTATTTTAAGGAAGGTAACCTATAGTAAAGGTTTATAATATTAATAAACTTTATATACTATTAAGGCTATTAGATAATCTAAAAGAGGCTTATACTATAATAAGCAAACCACTAAAGCCTTCTCTAAAGGGAGATATAAAGCTTTAGTATTAATAAAGTAGTTATTTAGGTAAAAAGGCCTTTATAAAGCTTATAAACACTACTCTTAGCATTAAATTAATAAGACCTAAGCTTATAGAGTATAAGATATATACTATAGGTAAGGCTAAGCGCTAGAGATTATAGGTTATACATAAAGGACTTCCTTAAGGGCTAGGTTATAGGTTATTAGTTAATTTAAAGTACTATAACTCTCCTTATTAGAATAGTAATAGGTATTAGTATATATTTATATACCTTATAACCTTAATATAGTTCTTTTACTTATTTAAGACTAAAGATAGTGTTTATAATAGTTTTTATATAATAATAAGCTTCTTAAGTATATAATTTACTATTAGACTATGCTTTTTATATAGTAATATTAAAAAGGCTCTATTTATAAACACTATAAGGGATAAGATAGCCTTTACTAGTATTATAGTTTATAATTTAGCTCCCTTAATGCCTAGTTAGAATAGTAAGGTAAAGTAATCTAAGGGGGTAATTAAGCAAAAGGCTTATATATTAAGTCTTAAGGCTTAGCTTCTATTAGAACTTAATAATAAGGTCTTTAATATAGTAGTCTATTTACTAAATAAAATACCTTTTAAATATTATAGGAAGTAAGTTATACCCTATAAGCTTTAGTAAAATTAGGCATAGAAAACTACACTTACTTATTTACAAATATTAGAGGTTTAAAAGCCCTTAATTACCTATTTATATGCTTATAGATATAAGGCGTTTCTAATAATAATAAAGGCTTTAGAGTATATTAAATCATATAATATAATTCCTTAGTTAAAGTAAAAAGCTTATATTAGTTACCTTATTAGTTATAGAGGCAAATCCTAGTATATTATCTAGGTACTTATATTACATAATTATAAGGTTATTATATTAGTATGTGTTTATATTAATAAGAACTCCTTCTTTAAACTAGAAGAAAAGCTAGAATTAGCTTAATAAAAAAAGATATAAATAATTATACTACTTAAAAAGCTTAAGGCTAAAGATATTAATAAAGAGATTAGCTAAGACCTTATTAGAATAGAACTAGAAGAGAATAATCATGCCTCTATATAATTAGCTATAAGTTAGGAAAATAAGTAGTTTAAAGCAAAAACACTACCTTATATATTAGGGTAAGAAGGAGACTAAATTAGTGCTTTTTTAACCTCTCCTAACTTTTCTTATAAGGCACTAGTTACTATAGAGAATATAGAGCTTTAAGTACTAGGTAATAATATGCTATTTTATAAGATTAATAACTTTATAAGTAAAGTAATGTCATGGCTTAAGCGTAGGGTTAAATAAACGAAGTAATGGCTAAGATTCTCGCAGTCGCTACTAGGAAGATACTAGCTAGGGGTAGGTGCGTAAAGGTTTTAATCTCTAACCTAGCACTAATAATATGCGTAGTCTTTAAGGAATACCTTACTTTATAAGTATATAGCTATCTTATAGCTAGCTAGCCTCTTTATTATTTATATAGCCTAAAGGTCCTCTAAAGATTCGCTCTAATAAATATCCTATCTCTAACCTTTACGCTCCTAATATAATACTCCCCTAATATATAATTAACCTTAATTATAAAATAAGCTACTTACTTAGGGTATAGTTACTATAATAAAGCTTATAAAGAAAAATAAGATAAGGTACCTTATAACTAGATATATAGGTAAATAAAATAATAATAATAATACTACTAATTATAAATAACCCCCCTTATTATAGGTAGTAGTATCTAAATAGTAGCCTATATATAGCTTTAATATAGCGAAATAAATATTATTACCTATTATATAGCTAGACTAAAAAAATAGATAACTTATATTAATTTTTATAATTAGTTTAAATAAATAAGGTACTTAACACTATAGTTCTAAATAGTCTAACTAGAGGGCTTATGTTATAGTTACTATAAGTTTATAGCTATTAAGTATATATATAAGTAGTAAAGCTAATAGTTATTATTATAATTTATAGATTACTTATATATAGTATATTAGATTACTTAAGGGGTCTATAGTTAATATAAAAAAGACTAATTTTTCCCCCTTTCTATACACTTCCTTTCTTCTATAATAATCCTTAACCTTATAAGTTACCCTTACCTACTAAGTAATAGCTTTCTTACTGCTATTATACTATAGTTACTAATCTTTTTTAGTCTCTAAATATTATTATTATTTATTACTATTTATCTTAGTCTTTTATCTTATTCTTAGTTATTAGTTTATTTGCTTTTAGTTATAATTTATATCTAGTCTATTATAGCTAACTTATAGCTAGTTTACTATATCTAATACTTATATAGGAACTCCCCCTTTATTAATAGCTTCTAAAGGTTAAGCTATTAAGAAATCTTCTTTAAAGTCTTCTAAGAAGTTATTTTCTTAGAAGTAAACCACTTCTAAAATTTTAATATAAGTTTACTATATCTTTATAGTGTTTTTATTATTAACTTATTACTAGTAATATAATAAGTAAGAAAATTCTATATATATAGTGCTCTTAGTAAGTAGTAATATAGAATATCCTACTAAAAAATAGCACCTATAATATTCTAGGATATCTTATTAATAATAAGACCTTCCTAGTAAAATATAAAGAATTTATAAGTATAACTTCTTTACTTACTTACTACTTCTTTATTACTAATATTCTAATAGATTACTTAATAAAGGATACTTACTACTTCTAAAATAATAAAAACTACCTTATAGTATATCTTTCTTATCTAGAATTTACTTACTTATTACTAATATACTACTAGTATTTAGCTTAAATTATATAGCTTTATAATAGGCTATTTAAACTTATTAAAGCTATTCTAAAAGGTAGCTACTACTATTAGAATAAAGTAAGTATAATTCTACTATCTAAATACTAGATTACTACTAACTTACTAGTAGTTTATTATAAAAGTAAAGAAAAAGCTATAGAATACTATTCTATTCTATAAAAATTCTAATAAGTATAAATATATTTACTATACTTAAATAACTACTAATATTACTTATAAAGTAAAGAGTAATAAGTATATTATAATAGCGCTACTAAGTAATACTATAAACCTTAAGATATAAATTAATATTTTAAATAGTTTTGCTTTATAGCCTAGAATATCCTAATAGTAAGCTTTCTTAATATATATAGCTAATACCTAACTAACTTACTAGTAGTTTATACTTTATATTACTAACCTACTTAATTATATTAGTTCTATTAAGCTCCCTAGTAAACTTTAGGTTTATATATATAAAGAGAGAGATTCTAATAATAAAGATACTCCTAAGGCCTTTACCTTTATAGTTACTATAGCTATTACTACTACTAAGGAACTAGTAGTCTTAGTAACTAACTTTATTATAAAGGGGTAAGTGCTTAGTAGCTATATAATAGATTATTTAAGTTATTTAAGTAAATTAACTTTATTTTCTAATATCTTACTATATTAACTTATAAATTATAACTATCTTATATTAACTTTACTACTTAACTATTACTTATAGTTATTAATAATTTCTCTAGTACTAAAATCCCTTTTTAATACCTAAGAATTCTCTAAAGTATTATAGCCTTTTTATTTAACTAGATATTTATAATGCCTTTTATTATAGTAATATAAAATAATTCTCTTAACTTTAAACTCTTATTTATTATCTTTAATATTATTCTATAGTAAGGATATATTTTCTATATTAGTTAGGTCCCCTTTAAAAGGCTTAAGACTAGTAATATTAAATATATTATATAATTAAGTCCTAGGTAGTAACTTTAATTAATACACTAATCTATAACTCCTAATTACCTTTTTAATCTTATAAGGGCCTAGATACTTTATAGCTAGCTTCCTACTAGGTTATCTTAAATTAATATTCTTTATTAATAGTAAAATATAATTACTAACTTTAAACCTTATTAAAGTTCTTTTCTAGTTATAATATTTCTTATACTAAGTTTATAAGTTACTTAAAAGCTGTTTAATTATAGTGTATTTCTCTCTTAGTGCTAAGACTTTACTTTTAGCTTAATTATTTACTAAAGGGATATTTATAATTACTTACTATAAACCTCTAGGATTATAACCTTATAATGCCTTTACTAGTGTGTAGCTATGCGTTATATAATTACTTATATTATACGTAAACTATACTAATAATAGGTTATTTACTTAATTAGTCTATTTAGTATAAGCAAAAGCCCTTAAATAATATTCTAGGACCTAGTTTAAACATTCTATCTAGCTATTTATCTAGGAGTAAAAAGCAGTGCTAAGTAGCTGCTTAGTTATAAGAAGATAATAAAAAGTTATCTAGAAACCACTAGTAAATATAGAACCTTAGTCTATTATAATACCTTCTAAAGCTCTATAATCTTTAAAAATATATTCTAAGAATATAGTTACTAGCCTATTACTAGTTAGTTATATTAATATAGGAATATAAATACTATATTTTATGAATTAGTTAATAATAACTAGAATTATATTATAGGTCTAGTTTAAATCTTTTCCTAGTAGAAGTTTAGTAATAAAATCTATTAATAATTCTTAAAAAGAGTAATTAGGCACTAGTAGCATAGCTAGCTTACTAAATAGTTTATAATGCCTTAGTTTTAAAGTTTAATAACTTATATAAGTACTAATATATATCTTTATATCTTTCTTTATTATTAGCTTATAATATTAGTTTATAATCTAATAAAGAGTTTTACTTACTCCCTAATATCTAGTAATAGGGTTATTATAAGTTAGTAATAAAATTTCTTTTCTTATTCCTAGAGGGATAAAAATATAATTCTTAAATATTAATAGCTTAAAGGGTCTAATAGACTATATCTAGGATATTACTAAATCGCTACTTTTAAGTAACTTTAATTAACCTATAGTAAAGTTATTCCCTTACTATACTTTATATAATAAGACTTAAATTAGGGTTTCTAATTCTAAGCTTTTTTCTAGAAAGTTAGAGATAAACTTAGAAGAGATTCTCTAAATAAATTAAATCCTAGCTATAATATCTCTATAAGTAATTAGTTTAATAGATGCTTCTAGTCTTATAGGTATATAGATAAGTAATATTTTTAAAGGGCACCCTTACTACTTACTAGTAATAACCTATACTAGTCTACCCCTAATAGCAGTAGCTAGTCTAATAGGAAAATTAAAATAACTAAGTAATAAACTAAATATACACTAGGTACTAGTAGTATTACTCTAGCTAGCTTATTACTTATTAATAAAAGTATTAAAAGTATTAAATAACCCTACTAATATAACTCTTCTAAGATTATCTAGATTATTAGGTTCTTTAGGAATATAGTTAAGTTATGATTTTTTAAAACCCTAGATATTAGTAGTATTATTATAGCGTTATTATAACTAACTATTAGTTACACTAAGTAATATTTTTATAGAACCTATAGTACTAATAGTATTACTAGGGTATTTCTATTGCTTAGTATTTATAAATTTAGATAAAAAGGTAGGAAGTTATATAGTTACTACTTTTACTTTTCTTGCCTTACTTATAAAATCTAGTTTTCTTAAAAGTAAGTTAGTAGGATTTAATTTCCCTATATAATATATAATCTTAAAGTTAAAAGAATAAAGCTTATTAAGTATAGTTACCTACCTACTAGTAAGCTTAGGCTTTATAGCTAGGTACTTATAGTTTAAATAGTCTATAATAACCTTAATTATATAAGCTAAATAAGCAAGGTAATATCTCTATATATAAAAAGCCTCTTAGATAGCTAATAATTTGCTATTAGGTATTAAATAGCGTAATTTAGCATTAGTTATTTTCCTTAATATAAATATAACTAGGTGCTAGTAACCTAGTATATATATTATAAGTATAGCCCTAATTATATGTCTAGATATGTCTATCTTTACTCTAAGATATATAAGTAAGTTAAAATACACTAAAATTAGCGCTTCTTAAAATTTCTATTAAAGTTCTCTAAATATTACTAACTTATAGGGTTCTAGGTTAAATATTACTAGTTACTATTCTCTAAGATAATTTATTAATAAAATAATAACTTTACTATACTATTTAATAAAATAGCAATAAAATCTAGTAAAACTAAGGAATAACTAAATATTAAAGACATTATATAGTATTAGCTAGGTTATAATTACCTTAACTCTTACTAGGTCTATTATAATACCTTTTGCTAATATCTTAAAGCCTAAGAATTTAACTTCCTTAACTAAAAATTAATACTTCTTAAGATTAATAAAAAGACTTATATCCCTAAGCTTATATAGAATTTATTTAATATATTCTATATACTCCTTAACTACGCTACTATATATTAGCGTATTATCTAGGTAAATAATATAGGTCTTATTAATAAGTCCTTTAAGAGCATTATTAATATACTCCTAAAAGGTTACTAGTGTATTAACTAGTTTAAATAGTATTATAAGATATTTAAAGTGGCTATAGTAAAATAAAAGGCTATCTTTTACTTATTACCTAAGCAAATATATAGCTAGTAGTATATATCTTTTAGATTAAGAACTATAAAAATAACTATACTTACTAATTAATTAAGGATTTTAGCAATAAGGGGTAAAGGGCCTTATCCTTAATTATAATCTTATTTAAGCCCTTATAATTTATATAAAGCCTTAATTTCCCTTCTTTCTTTAGAATAAATAAAATTAGGGCTTTAGCTAGGCTAACTAATCTTCTAATCTACCCTTTAAGCTATATACTTATAAGGTACTCTCTAAGAACTAATAGCTTCTTTTTAGCTAAATTATATATAGGCCCCTAAGGTAGTATTTTCCCTTCTTCTAATTTAATTATATAAGTGTAGCCCCTTAGTTTAGGAAGCTTACCTACTAGCTTTTTAGAAAAAATATTTATAAACTCTATATATTCCTTTAGAATTATTAGTATAGGGTATTAGGTGCTTATACCTTAATTTAATATAGCTTATTTACTACTTATACTTTCTAAAATTAGTATAACTATAATACCTTTACTTTTTTATTACTAGTAAGCGTATTCTAGTAACTATATAGCTACTTTACTATTTAATTATACTTTTATTACTACTAGGTTCTTTAATTAGTTCTTACCCTTTTCTTTCTAATTTTTATTTTTTAAAATACTTAGCCTAATCTTTATTGCCCTAAATAGTAATAAAACCATTGCTTATTTTTTCTCTTTATATATTTACTACTTACTATAAATAAAGGAGAGGTATTATATAGTTACTAAATATCTCTAAAATCCCTAATCCTAATATATAATTATAGATAAATATTTTTTAGTCTAATCTATACCTAGTATTATCCCTTTACCTATATTAGTAATATAGTAGCTAACTTAATAGACTTTTATAAATCCTATACTATCTTTTACTTTTATTAATATTTTTAAGATCCCTTAATATAGAATCTCTTTTTAGCTTATACTCTTTAGTACTTAGTTTAATTAGATTATATTCTTCTAATTCTTTTTTAATAATAATTTAGAATAAATTATTAAGAACTATATACCTATATTAAATAGCGCTTTTATAGCTAATTACTAGTTATTTTATTATAAAGATACTTATATTCTTATTTTATTTTCTATAGGGTATTCTATAGTAAGATTATATTCCTAGGTCTATGCTATTTAAACTAGTATTATATTAGGTAATATAGCTTTATTACTACTTTTACTATACCTTTTAGTTATATACCTATTGCTTTTATAGATAAAATAGTCTAGTGCCTAATAAGCTAGTATAGTATATCTAGGCTTTCTATATTTATAGTATACTAGAAATAGCTTTTTTACTTAATCTCCGCTTTATTACTATACCTTATCTATAGGTAATATAAAGCATTACCTTTTTCTTTTAAGGTCTTAACTTTTTTTATTACTTTAGCCTAAATTTATTATAACCTTTGCTTTCTTACCTTAGTCTTATAACTAGCTTTAAGTTATTAGAATCTCTTAGCTAATTATTTACTTTCTTATAGTATTATTTAAGCTATTTAGAAAAATAGTAATTTATAGATATATTAGGATTACTTTAGGTAACTTAGCTTTTACCTTAGTCTAAGCTTTTATAAAGGCTTAAAATAATTAGTTACTCTTTTACCTAAGATTTAGTAGTATTCTTATTACTTCTAAGTATCTTATACCCTTATTTATTATTCTAGTTTTTAGCTATTTTAGAAAACCTACCTATATAAATAATAAGTAATCTATATACCTATTTATAGCTATATAATATATTTATTATTACTTTATATTATTAGCTAGGTAGCTACCTATATATACTACCTTAGTAATATTATCCTTAAAGGTATAGTAGTCTAATTTAAATAATATATCTAAATCTACTAGGAAATTCTATAGGTTCTTATATATATCCCCTTTATATATAGGTATTTTTATTTATATCTTAATAAGACTATTTTACTATATAATTACTACTAAGTTACTATAGATTACTAGTAAAACTATAGCTAAAGTTTAAGGGGTAATTATAAGTTCTAGAAAAGGTCTAGCTAATCCTAGATTTACTTTAAGCTTTTTAATCTATACCTTTATTTATAGAATCTCCTATATTTTCTAAAGGTAATATAGCTTAGCTTATATAACCTTATAGCATCTCTATAATACTCTATCTAGGTTATTTATATTATCTATACCTTTACCTAGATTAGAATTAGGTAGCGTTTACTATACCTTATTATTATAAGGATTCTTTGCCTTTCTAATTATTTATAGCTTTATTATTATAAGGTACTAGTGTGTTTTATATAAATCTTTAGAGCGTTAGCTATATAATAATCTAGCTAATAGTTTATATCCTTAAAAGGGTTTTAAAGAGATTAATTTATTATAGCTTAAGTATAGGGTTAAATAAATAAAGTAATAGCTAAGATTCTTATAGTTACTACTAAGAAGATACTAGCTAGGGGTAGGTATATAAAGGTTTTAATCTTTAACCTAGTACTAATAATATATATAGTCTTTAAGGAATACCTTGCTTTATAAGCACATAGCTATCTTATAGCTAGCTAGCCTCTTTATTATTTACGTGGCCTAAAGGTTCTCCGAAGATCCGCTTTAATAAACGTCCTGTCTCTAACCTCTGCGCTCCTGACAAGTAATAGCTAAATACATAGACTTTACTATAAAGGCTAGTAATATTACTACTAAAGGTAGTAAGACTATAGAGAATTATAGTCCTTATAATAATAGTATTAATCTAGATAATATTATAACTAGAAAATACTAAAGAAAAGAAATATAGAAAGCTAGGTAAGTATAATTTTTCTTTGCTTTCTTAATAGTATTCTAAGGAATTTAATATAGTCTTTATATTAAAAATATACCTCTAAAACCTACTTACTATTATTAGGTAATAGCCTTAGCGTATTATAATTACTAGAAGGAAGTAATTATAAAGGAGCTTTTAAAGCTTTTATCCTTAAACTACTAGGAGAATATACCTAATAAATTATTTAATCTAGATCTTTATAAAGAGATTATTAACCTTAGATAGGTTTTTAAGTATAAAACTAATAAAAAAGGGCTAGTTATAGAGTTTAAGGCTTAAATAGTTATATAAGGTAATTAGTAACTAAAAGATAACCTTAATAACTACGCTATAATGCTTACTTCTTAATCTCTATATATACTACTTACTATTTACAATACTAATAATCTTAATATTTTGTCAAGCGGAAAACAACACCCCAAAAGACACGATGCTAGCCCACGGTCGTAGGTAGCGGTGACATCTGCTTACGTCGAAGGGTTAATTAACTTAACAGTAGCGATTATAATAATAGCTAAACCTATCTCTTTAAATAAAGACAATTTAGATTAAATAGTCTATTAGATTAGAAGTAACTTTTTAGTTAAGTTAGGGAAGTAATCTTATTAATTTATCTTATTAAAGTAAACACAATATTAGCTATAGCAGCGCTAGGCATTTAAGTTAAAAAAATCTAGAGTTAGGCGTGCATATAGAACCTTAAAAAAATCTAGCTATAGGTAATCTCTTTATAGATTAAATAGTCCCCTAGTCTAGATAACTAATATTGTTATCCCTTATTATATTATCTATCCTTATAATCCCTTATGCTTATTATCGCGATTACGTGTTTCTAGGCGCGTATCTTATAGTATATAACACCTCCCTAACTATTTTCCCTTCCTAGCCCCTAGGAAAGGGAAAATAGTTATAAAAAGGGAATAGCTAAAGTATTCTTAAGTATAACTAGTAGCCTAATACTATACTTTAGAAAAAGGGTATTATTTAATTAAGTATATATAGGTCCTAGACTTTTATAAAAGAGAAAAGAAAAGGAAATAAAAAAGGAGAAATAATAGGATAAAATAAGAGAAAAAGAAACCTCCCTAGCTAAAGACCTAAATTTTTTATTTCCCTAGAGAGCTTTAGTGTCTTTAGTATTTATAGGCAGGTAATAAGTAATATTAGCAAAGGAGTGTAAACTATAGGTTACTTTAACTCTTACTAGCTTACTCTCTTTTCTTAGTTCTTATATTAATTAATTAATCCTATAGTATGCTTTTTCTCTTGCTAGTAAGCTTTAATAATCTCTAGCTATATTCTATAAGAAACTAGGCTAGGTAGTATAACTAAAGCGTATATAAATAATATTAGTAACTAAGTAACTATTTTCCTCTAAGCCACTTATTCTAAGTTAAGAAAAGGGAGGAGATTAATTATTATAGCTTATCCTATATCTCTAAGGGGGTAGTGTATAGTGCTTTCTTCTACCCGCTTAATTAGAGTCCTATAGTTATATACCTAGCTTTCCCTTATAACTCTAAAGATTTACTATAACCTTAGCTAATCCTTAATATCTATTTAGAATAACTTATTAGTTACTACTTACTATTATTAAAGTGTTTAATTTATAATATTATATATCTATTCTTATCTACCTTATTAGAGCGTTTTAAGTTTTATAGCTAGAGACTATAGCATTTCTTTATATCTAGCTATAGATAATAACCCTAATAATAATTCTTATAATGCTTAAAAACTTACCCTTCTACTTAATCTTTAGTCTTTAGTGTTTTCCTAATGCTACTTACTATCTATATCCCACTGTATTTATTATTCCTATTCTTATAATATTTCTTAAACACTAATATTAAAAACTTTAGGATCCTTAGTAAAGATATATATAATAGGCTCCTAATAGTCCTAGATATAAAGTCTACTACTTTAAGCTATTTTAGTATACTATTTAATTAGGTAATTCTTATTACTAACTTTATATTCCTAAGCTATAACTACTATACTAATAGGCAGTCCTTTACTAATTATCTAGGTTATAAAGCAAGGTAGCTAGCGTTTTATTATATTATGTATTAGGTACTAAAGGTTAAAGTCTTTTTAGTAGGATAATTCTCTAGGCAATTAATCTCTAATCCCTAACTTATTTATAGCTATATCTTATAGAACTCTTATAGTTCTTATAAGGGCTCTAGCATAGCTATATCTTAGGTCTAAGATATTATTAGTAATTATCTAGTCTCTTAAATAAAGCTTAAAGTAATAACTAATATATAAATCTCTACTAAATGCATATAGTTATTTAAAATTAATATTATATTAGTTTAGTGTATTCTAGTCCTCTAAAAGCAAATTAAATACTTAATATCTAAATTAGTAGCGGATTGTTTATAGGAGAAACCCTAGATAAGCATATCTATATTCCTAGTTTCCTTTTTATTCTATTACTAGGACTATAATTGCTTTAAAGTTATATAAGTAATTTAGTAGCTATATAATCTATCCCTACTCTCCTATAAAATTAGTAAACCTCTTTAACTAGCCCTTCTCTATACTATTAAAATAGTAAAGTTACCCTTATTATTAATTAAATAGAAAATATATCTAGTGGTTTATAAAGAAAGTAAATCCTATAATAATATATTAATTACTTATATATAAGTAAAGGTTAATAAAGTTATACTTTAAACTATATTTAATATTAATAGGCTAGTAGTTAGAATAAAGTCTTCTAGCTTTTAAACTAATTAATCTTTATAAAGTATCTAAATTAAAATCCTCTATTAGTTTAATCTTAAATATATTTAGTAATATAGCTACTATTACTTTAAGGCTATGTATTATAATCTTCCCTATAGTAGCTAACTTAAACTAGTTAAGCTAGTTTTTGCTTAGTGTTTTACAAGCCTTTTTTAGGAACTTATAGATATCTATTAAATAATCTCGCTAGCCTAACTATATCTACCCTAGTTTAATTAGCATTACCTAGCTAAAATTATTACTATCCTAATAGGCCTTAAACCTAGTTAATAGTTAGGGCTAGTCCCTTCTTAAATAAAATAATAGTAGTTACTAACTATAGAGATTAACTAGGTTAAGCTTTATAGTGCTTCCCTTATCTTCTCTAAAGAAAGAACCTTTAGTTCTATATATTAGGATATAAATATAGAATAGCATAAGACACTTACTATAGAGAAAATATATAACTATGCTACTATTTATATTAGTATAAGCGCTTTTATTAACTATATTTTCTTTATAATCCGCTATTTCTTAGTATAATTAAATAATATATATATTAATAAATATATTTTAGATAAAAGAGGAATAAAAGGGTAGTAATTTGCTTAACATTGCTAGGTTAGGATAAATAAGAGTAAGAGATATAAATAGGTAATAAATAAGCAAATATCTTAAGGATCTAAATAATATAATAATATAAAGGGAAGTAAGATTAAATAGTTCCTATAGCTTTATTATTATTCTTATAGCCCTTATTAGCTATATAAGCGGTTATTAGTAGCTATCTATAGTTACCCTTAGGAAGCTAGCAGGCTCCTATAATTTACACTTTTATAGTATTATAAATTAGCATTAGCAGTTATTACTTATTAGTTACCACTGCCTATTATTAAGCAGTATCTTTATAAATCTAATGCTTAGCTCTTTTCTTCTCTTCTCTTTCTTTCTCTCTTAAACCCTTATCCTCTTTTATAACTATTTAATTATAGTAAAGTCTCTTAATATAGCTTATTAAAAGCTTCCTAATATTACCGCTATTATAAGGGCAAGTGTCCTAGAGTATAAGCTCTTATTAATAAAACTCTTAACTAGTCTAACCACGCTAAATTCTTCCCTCCTTTTATTAGTAAAGATTATATAAGTTTAGGGGTTATTTAATCTTATACCTAAGCATTTACTAATACTTACTATTACTATAGTATAAGTTTCTTTTTATATTCTAGATATATAGTAGGATTAATATTAGTTATAGTAGTGTCCTAATATATATAGAGATCTCCCTTTATAATCCTAATAATATCCTAGAGAGAGCTTCTCGTTACCTTATTACCTCTATAAAGAAGATAAACCTACTAAAGGAGTTTATAAGAAGCTACACTAAGGCTAATAGTGCTTTAGCCCTTACTATTAAAAATAGCTATTACTATTAGGTTCTTATTCCTACTAAGGTAGCTTATCCTAATAAGTATTTTTTACACACTCTCTCTTAGTATCCTAAGCATTGCTAGGCTTTGCTAGTATCTATATATAGAAAATTAAATAGTATTTTCTATTTTAATTACTTAAACTTATATATATAGTATATTATATTCTATAATAAATATATATACTTTCCGTTTTATAGCTATATTTCGATTCCTAGGGTTAGCAAGGGCGCCTATAGTAATTATATCTAGAATAGTTCTCGCGCTGTAAGCTATAAGTAATGTTTTGCTTCTAGGTATTATCCTTAGTTATTATAAGAGAGAGCTCTAGCTCCTTTCTTAGGCAAGGAATAGTCTATAAAGGTAGTAAGAACCCTTTTACTTAATCTAAACTCTATTAACTTTATAAACTCTCCTTACCTAGTAATTAATATACCTCCCCCCTTTCTAAATAATTTATAATTATAAGGTAAAGAAAAAAAAATTTATAGTAAGTTATTAAAGAAAAGAAAGGAGTATAAAGGAAGGATAAATAGCTTAGCTACTAGGCTATGCTTTAATTACTTAATCTTTAGTGTCTAATTTACTACTTATATACTTTAAAGAAAAATAAGGAAAGATAAAGGAAATTTTTCTTAATCTATACACTATTAGTATATAGAAGGGTACTTTATATACTCCTTATATTATTTATTTATTAGTTAAGGTAGCTATACCTTAATCCCTTAATATAGGGTTCTTTATAGTAGGAGTTTAACTTCTTCCTTCTTAAGGATTATTGCTTCCTAGTTAGATTTTTCTTGCCTACTTATTTATTAATTATTAACTATTTAATTAGATATATTATACTAAGCTACTAATAGTATAATAGCTAAAACTTCTTTATTATACTTATTAGCAGTCACTTTCTCTACCTAGCTTTATTAGGGAGCATATAACTATCTATCTATAGTAGATATTTACTAGCCTTCTAAGTCTAAAATAAACTTCTTAATATAGTCCCCTAATATTATTTTTAAGAGGCAAATCCTATCTAGTGTTTATAAATAATAGGCTCTAGAGATTAGCACGCGTTTATAAATCTAAAATAAACTATTCTACCTTATTATAAGTTTCTTTATAGTAAATATATTAATATTCCTTTAGATATTATATACTAGGATAAAATCCCCTAGTTTTAATTAATCTTTCCTAAGAGAAGTAGCTTAGTTCTTATTAGTTTAATTTATAAGTTACTATCTAAACTCTAATACCCTCTTCCTAGCCTTCTTTATATCCTTAGCCTTCCTTTTAAGCATTTAGACTTATACCTTAAATAAGTCTTGCCTAGTAGTAACCACATCCTAATTAATTAATCTCTAGGTTAGGAATTTTACTTCTAATAGTAAAATTAGTTCCTATCTATAAATTAAATAAAAGGTAGACTTCCTATATAATTCTTAGATAGTAGTATAGTCTATAAGAAAGGCTTTATTAAGGTGTTTTAACTATTATTTATTTAATCTACCTAGTTTCGCTAGAGTAAATATAAGAGACTAGTGTCTAGCTTTAATAGGAGAGTTTGCTTTTAGGTTATACCTAGATATCTAGATCCCTATTATACTAATATTTACTAGTGCTTCCTTAAGGTTTCCTTATATTTCTAGTCCTCTATTATAGACTATAAAGTAAAAGAGTCTAAATCTGCTAATTAAGGAGAAGAGAAACTTCCTAATTACTAGTATTATTACATTCCTAACTAGCATAGCTTCTACGTAACTAGTTAGATTATACCTAGCTTCTAAAAGGTACTTATATCCATGATTAATTAGAAGATACTAAGTGTTAATATAGATCTTGCTTATAGGGTTCCCTAGTGTAACTAGCACTAAAAGTTCTTATAGCTACTAGGGTGCAAACTTCTAGTATGTTTCGCAGCAAGCTAATATCTCTTAGGTTATGTTCTAGAGACCCTTCCACTAATATCACTGCTTTATTGCCTAAAAAACCACTTTAACTCCTTTATAGCTAAGTTCCTTATAAATAGCCTTAATAATTACACGTTATTATTCTAGTATATTAATAACTAGCGCTAGCCCCTTTATAATCCCTATTAGTCTTTTCTAAAGGTAGCTATTCTCTAAGTAAAACTTTTTTACCTTATTATATAGCATTCTATAGTCTTTTATACTAAGATTAATTAGTCTTTAAAGGGTTAATAAGAAATTAATTACCTATTATATCTCTTCTAAGTAATTCTTCTTACTATCTTCCTTAATCTAAACGCTATTAAGATATAAGTTAATAAAGTCCTTAATATCTCCTTTAATATCTTAATCTAATTAATCTGTTTCTCTAGGGCCTTTTCTAGATAAGGTATCTATAATATAGTTTTTCTTACTAGGGATATATTATACTAAGAAGTTAAAGAGTAGGATATAACTAATCTATTACGTAATAAGGGCTCTAGGCATATTATTAATAGCACTATTTAACTAATAAATAAGGACTTATAAGTCTATTTCTAATGTAAATAGAACTCTATAGAGGTAAATTTATAGTCTTCTTAGCGCATAAACAACTACTTAGTATTCTCTCTTAGTTATATTATACTTAGCTTTAGTAACAGTCTAAGTATTACTTTTATATTAAACTAGATATCGCTTCCTATTAACTACTTATAATAATACAGCCCCCTATCTAAGTAAGCTTACGTTAACTATTAGTATAATCTCTCTAAAGTCTAGTCTAAGATTAAGTAAAACTAGGACTAGAGCTATTATTATTACCTTCTTTAAGGTATCTATAGCTTCTTATTACTCTAGTCCTTATTCCTACTCCTTTATCTTCCTTAATAAAATTACTAGTGGTTTCGCTTTCTATATATAGTGTTTTACCTAGATATAGTAAATACCTATTAATCTAATAAAAGAGTATACCTCTAATAAATCTTAATAGACCTTCTAATCTAGAATTTTCACTACCTTCGCTTTAGTTAGCTTCTATCTATTCGTTTCGCATATAAATCCTATAATTTCTATAGATTTCTAGTAAAACTTTAACTTAACCGCTAAGGCTATGTAACTAGAGAGTTTAATATTAACCAAAACTTTATTAATATTAATTAAATACTCTATTATATATCTACACACTCCTAGTATAATTTCCTCCTTATTATACATTATAGTTAGTCCTTTTACTACAATATTATCTAGGAAAGGCACGTAAATATAAGGGATTAAGTTAAATAAGATTTGCCTAATAATTCTAATAAATTAGGCTACTAAATTAGTAGCACCCTATAGTAAGTAATAAAGCTACAAAAGCCTAATTACAGTAGAAATCATTATTATATCCCTATTCTTTTCTACTAACACTACTTAATTATACCCTAATAATAAGTTAACTATTAATAAGATCTAGTATATTATAAAGCTCTCGCTAAATACCTCTATACCTTAAGGGATTAGCGTATCCTATATTATTACCTTATTATACTTTATAGCAAATAAGATTAAGTAAATCCCTTTATCTTTCTTTATAATAAGAAAGTAAGGATTTCTATAGGAACTATAACTTTCCTCTAAGTATCTATACTTTAGTTTCTTCTTTAGTAAATTAACTAGTCTCCCTTATAACCTAAGGGGTATTAGGATTAAGCCCGCTTACTATGCCTTATATTTAATAACTTTTATAACTTATAGTAGCGTAATAAGCGAATTAACTTTTCTATATTCTAATAAGTCCTAGGCTAGCGCTGCTTCCTAGTTATAAAGAATTTCCTTAAAAATATTAACTTCCTCTTATATTAAATATTCTTATGCCCCTTTAACTATTTAATCTAATTATTCCTAGGTTATCCTAAAACCCTATAGTTCCGCGTAAAATCTCCTAGTAATATATTTGCTATATTTTCTAAATATATCTAGATATAATTTCGCTTCTTCCTATTTCTTTATCTTCTATTTTAGGTCCCCTTCTAGTGTTAACCTATTAAAGGGCATATTATTATAAGGGTGAATTTTATTAGCCTTTCGCTTATATATTATATTTATTATAAGATTAGGTAGTTTTAGTTATTATAGGGTTAGAAATCCTTTATAACCGCCTTAAGTTATTAGGTATAGTTTACTATTATATTCTTTATTACTTTATAAAAGATTTTAGTTCCTTCTCTTATTATAAGGGGGACTAGCTATTTATTATTATCTAACTCCTTCTCTAAACTCTTATAAACTATTTAATCTTCCTTTGCTTCTAGGTAACTAAATATAATAATATTAATAAATAGTTACTAGACTAGTTGCTTATTAGTATATTACTATTAGATACTTCCTATAACTCTTAAGATAATAATAATGTTACTAAAGTAGCACTAGGTATAAAGTTCTTTACTTCTTAAGTAATTAAACTATACCTAGGATAGCCTAAAAAACAGTATTCTAAGGATAAGACTAATATTCACTAAGTTAGGTCTAACGTAAAAATTAGCGGGTATCTAGACATTCCCTAAATATAGCCTTATTTATACCTTTCTAATTATTTTAATACTATATAATAAAAATAATGTTATATTTATTATATCTATTAGGTAAATCCTTAGTCTAAGTTATCTAGCTATGCTTTCTATAATTATATTCCCTTATAATCCTATATTAATAAGTCTAGGGAGAAGCTCCCTTTCTAGGTTATCTAGCTAGACTTATAGGTATAGTAAGTCTTATAGGTAATTAATAGTAGCCTATGGCTCTAAGATTATATTAAGTATAAAGTTTATCTAAGTAGGATTAACTAAATTCTACTAGGGTTTAACCTATTCTAGGCAAGCTCCTAGTCTCTCCTAAATTCACTCCTATAACACTATGTTAATCTCTAGTAAGGGCGTTATTAGTAAGCCTTTCTTAGCTATAGCTTTATTTTTCTTATTCTCCTTAAGAGTTTCCTTTATTAATTAAAGGATAGAGTTAATCTAATTTCTAGGATTAATTAGTCTTAGATTTAGTTTCGCGCTAAATATCTTTAAGGGAGAAGCTAGCCCTAATATATCTCTATTATAGTAGCAAATATTCTCTATGCCTTTTGCTTATAAGAGATATTTATTACTAACTACCTTTACTAGTATTAGTATAATATAGTAAATATCTTAAAAAGGCACTCTAATCTTCTTCTAAAAGACCTTATTATATAACTAATCTAGGATCCTCTATCTAACCTTATTTAATAGGTCTTTCTTGCCCTTAGTTATTATAGGATTCTCTTAAGCAGGTTAAACATAAGGTTATTAGTCTTCCACTTTATTATCTATAATATCTTTAATTCTTAGGCGCTTTACTAATTATTCGCTAATAGCTATAATTTTTATAATAATCTCTTTATCTTTCTCTTCCCTTATATATAGCTTCTTAAAGGTAATAGCTAATACTATGCCTAATATCTTATGTTTTAAGATTAATATTATATTAACCTCTCTCTTAGGTTAAAATTCTACTAGGTTAAACAAACCTTCTATTAGATTAAATACTTCCTATTCTTCTAGTGTTATTTCCTAGCTTAAACCTTTGCAAGGGCTATGTTCCTTAATTTATAGAATTATATATATAATCTTATAGTCCTTAAAGTACTTAACCTAGAATATAGCTAGTCTATACGCATAGCTACTAATAGAAATAAATCTTATAAGCAAGACTAGAGGCATAATTTAATATCTTATATTATCCCTAATTACTAAAATACAAACCTTTAGGTTATACATAGCAAACTTTAATATCTTATTAAATTTCAAGGCATTGCACTTTATTACAAGATATAATTCCCTATTATAGTAATAATAATAATTTAACTAGTAACCTTTTCCTAATATTATGTTTGTCTTAAAATAGCGCTTCTTATCTAGATTAAATAAGCTTATATAGTTTATCTAATAAGTCTACTATTAATATTAAGGGTAGCTACTATATTTCTCCTTAAGCTACTTTAATATATTAATTTCCTTTGCTACCTAGGCTATAACCATAATTTTTAACTCCGCTAGTTACTTTATTAGATTTTCTATTTAATCTTAGTATTTAGCTAATGTAGGGGTCCTTTATTATCCCGCTTTATTATTAATTAAAATAGTCTTCTTATCCTACTTAAATAAATTACCTAGTATTAAACAATTCTTTTAAGTAACCTAGTAACTATTAAAGGCCGCTTAATTAAATAGTAACTGTATTTTAAAGCTAAAATCCTTTTTATTTAAAGCATGATTTTCTATATTAAAAAACTCTAGGTCTTTATTCTTAAGCTCTAGGCATATATAAATATATATATTAAGTGCTATCTAAAGTAATTTATACTTTATTACTAAGATCTCCTTATAAGTAAAACCTTTTTAATTTATAAAGCTTAAGATTAAGTATTCTAAAAAAGCCTTATAAATATAGTTAGACTAGGTTATAGTAGTTCTCTATCCTATTAGGTCTATATTAGATATTAGAGCATAATACTTCTATAACTAGTAATAAGTCTTCTTAATAGTCTTTAGTTATATTAAATTTAGGTCTTTAAGTTACCCTCTAGTATTTTCTATTTAATCCTAGCTAGTTATATTAAACTATAAGAGTATTTCTTCCTTAGACTCCTTCTAAGTTTAAGATATAGTTAGTATCTTAACCACCTATTAGAGCTTTAGATTAATATTATACTTAAGCATTTTATACTAATCTATCTTAGGGATACTTATTACCTTTATTTTTACCTTAAAGTCCTTAATAAAGTTAGCTATATTATCTCCTATAAACTACTAAATATTATACCTATTTTATATAGTAATAAGAGAGATTTAATATACTATTATTTCCCCTAGAAGTTTTATAAAGGTTTCTATATTAAGTCCTCTAAGAGAGCTAGGTGCCTTAGGTTTATTATTAGGATCTTTTCCTAAGTAATCTTTAAAGTAAGTTTAAGCTAGACTAATAACTATCTTAGGATTAAATAGTTCCTAGCTAGTAATTAGGGTACTAGGTAATAGTAAATCCTAAAGGTCCTTTAGGTAGCTTAGGTGCTTACTTAGTCTTACTTTACTTAGTTACTAGGAATAAGATAAAGTAAGCTTAGATATAGAGTTAGTTAATATTTCTTTTAATTAATCTTATAGAAAAGCAAGTACTTAACTAAATATTATAATACTTATAAGACTTCTATAGAGAAAAACTTTTAATAGGGTAGTATTTATAGTTATAAGCAAACTATAAGTAAAAGCTACTAGCATAATTATATAGCTTTTTATAATAAGCTATAAGACCCTAATATATAGCTAAATAATAGTAAAATTAGCTATAGGCCCTAAGATTAAATAGTCTATAACGCTAGGTAGCGTTTTCTATCTTAGGGTCTTATATTTAAAGACTTTTAGTAAGGGATTAATAGCTTAGCTAGTGTTTATAAGGTATACCTCTAAGTTATCTAGCCTCCTTTTCTATGCTTCTATATAACGCTAGTTTATACTCTTAGTCTACCTTAGCTTAGTATACTTAGCTAGCCTCTTCTTTATACTATAACTATTATAGAATTCTAGTTAAGGCTTTAGATTTATATCTTAGTATAGGGAAAGTAAAATAAAGGGGTTTTTATATAGGTTAGCTTAGGAATAGCTAAAAGCATAATTAAAAACTCACTTCTAATTAATCTTAATTTATAGTAAATTAACTAGAAAGCGGAAAAAGTCCTAGGGGTTTAAAACCATATTTCTTTACTAGTTTTATTAAGTAGAAAACAATACCCTAAAAGACATAATACTAGCCTATAGTTATAGGTAGTAGTAATATCTGCTTATATTAAAGGGTTAATTAACTTAATAGTAGTAATTATAATAATAGCTAAACCTATCTCTTTATATAAAGATAATTTAGATTAAATAGTCTATTAGATTAGAAGTGACTTTTTAGTTAAGTTAGGGAAGTAATCTTATTAATTTATCTTATTAAAGTAAACATAATATTAGCCATAGTAGCGCTAGGCATTTAAGTCAAAAAAATCTAGAGTTAGGCGTGCATATAGAACCTTAAAAGAATCTAGCTATAGGTAATCTCTTTATAGATTAAATAGTCCCCTAGTCTAAATGACTAATATCGTTATCCCTTGTTATGTTATCTATCCTTGTAATCCCTTATGCTTATCATCGCGATTGCGTGTTTCTAGGCGCGCATCTCATGGCACACAATATATATTAATATAATATTTAGAATACTTTCCTATATATAAAACTTAAAGAACCTATCTTTTATAAGCTACTAAAGGGTATAAATATATAAGGTTATCTCTAGAAAATAACTAGAGTATTATATAGGCTATAGGAAGCTCCCTAATAATAGTTTCTTTATCTAATAAGATTCCTACTAAATCTAGGCTTTATCTAAGGAAAGGAAGACTTATATATCTTTATAAAGAATAGATTTATTTTATTCTTCTATATAGATAATATTATAGTACTATATTTAAACAGAGCCGGCCCGGAGCAGACGCGTGAGAGAGCCAACCAAGGATCGCCCCCCTACCTATAACCCAAAGGAGATCTAAAAGTTCCACACAGGGCTAGACAAACATGTCTCTTTAGCAATAATCTAATTGCGTATAGGGAAGATAGGCCTTAATAAATTCCTATTTTATAGGAATATCCCTAGGGTGGTTTTGCCCCTATATAGCTATAGCTAGGTAGTAAAGGACTAATACTATATATTAGTTAACTATAGTAACTATAACTATAGATAACCCTAATAAAGATAGCCTACTAACGCATAGGAAGCAAGGCTAGCCCTAAATAACCCCTTAAAAGTAAGATTCCTAGTAAGATAATTCCTAAGTATAGGAAGACTTTAATACTACTTATTAGTATAAAAGCTAGCTATTAACTAACTTAGAAGATTAGAGAATCTAGGCTAATTCTAGAGATAGATAGAAGACTATTTAAATATAGATATAAATTAGGAGATAAACTAGGTAGTGTAAGAGTGCTAGTAGGCTAGAAGTAAACCTAATACTATAGTTATAATAAAGAACTTTTATATTTAAAATAGTTATTAGATTAATTTTAACTAAAAACTCTAGGTATTATAAGCCTAACTACCTTACTACTACCCTTACTTTAAACTAAAAACTAGCTACTATATTACTCCTTTTCTAGAATAAAGATAGTATTCTTTACTACCTTTATATAATTCTTTATAGGGATAGTAGTAAGTAAAAAATAGTTTATCTTTACTATATATATATTAAGGCACTAGAGCTAAAAGATAAGCTTAGAATACTATTCCTTAGAGAAACTAGCCTAGTCTAGGCTTACTATAAAAGCGCTTTACTTTTTCTTAGCCTAATTACTAGTATAGAGTTTCTTAACCTAGTCTTAGAAATTATCTAGGACTTAGAATAAATAAAGTTAGTACTAGAACTAAGCTATTACTAAGGTAGATTAGAAATACTTATAATACCCTTAGTAGCTACAAAAGCCTAAGTCTTAACTAACTACTAGTGCTTATTTTGCTAGCTAGTTATATTTAGCTACTAGGTAGGTTAGCTATAAACCTAAACTAGAAGAGAGATAATTATTACCTTATTATATTAATAATTCTATACCTAATAGTTAAAATATATATTAGTAGCTACCCTTACTAAGCAAATTAGCCTTACTACTAAGCTAGAATAAGACTAACTTACTAATAATAATATAGCACTAGTGCCTAGGCTTTAAAACTAAATAGGACTTATAGGAAATACACTAGATGTTTTTTAGATTACTAAGCTAGTATAAATTAGTAGTAGAATAGGCCTAGAATAGAAGTAAATATAACATATAGAGAGATCCTTATTCTTAACTTACTTATACTACTTAGTAATTATAGACTTCTTTAGAAAGCCCTTATACTCTATAGATTCCTAGGTAAGTTAGAGCTAGAAATATAGTAATATTAGAATACTTATAGGCTTTATTAATATTATACTAGGTTTCCTTCTAATCTATTATAAATATTAGTAATTAATCTAAATCTAGTTTAAAATAGCCTTAAATAGTCTAAAAAAAGAGAAAAACCTATAAGAAGTTTAATATAAAAAAAGGAATAAGAATAAGTCCCTAAGGGGAGAGAAGCTTTCTTTTATACTTAATAAGAAAGAGGGGGGGATAAATTAGATAACTTACTTAAAAAATAAAGCATATTAAGCTTAATAAATCTAATAATATATAACTAGCCTTAATATAAAACTATCCTAGTCCTAGGTTAAAGCTACCTTTCCCTTATAATAACTAAGCAAAACTAAGTGCTTATACTTTATTAGACTAATAAGGTAGAACTAGGCTGGAGTTAGCTAAAAAGTAAGGCTATAGAAAAGTTAGTATAAAAGTAAATAAGAAGTAAATTAATATTATAAACTTAGATTTACTTTACCCTAAGTAAAAGTAAAGAGACTTAAGATAGACTTACTACTAAACTAAAATAAGGTCTAAAGGGCCTAGGAATACTTATTCTATATATTTTCCTTCCCTCTTTTTTTCTTTTCTATAGAATAAGGCTAGTATAAGCTAGTAATAAACACTTATAATAGGCTACTTACTAAGCAGCATAGGCTTACTATAGGGCTAGCGCTAGCCTAAATATATATATAAGAGAGTTTTTCTTCCTAGATTAGGGTTTTCCCTTTTAACTTAGTAGCAGGAGTACTAGTAATAGCTATCTATAGAGCTAACTAGCGTGAATAATATATATTTAAACAGATTTAAAGTAGAATTTAAAGAGCTATATAAGTAGTTAATAAATAGTCTAGATATAAAGAACTAAGGTAATTTAAAGTGATTCCTAGGTATTAAGATTATTAGGAATTATAATACCAAAGAGCAGAGTATTGCACTACAATGTGTATTGTATTGTATTAAATACAATACAAAATACAATACAATACAAATAAAATATAATGTAAAATAATTTGTAGTAAATACAATACAATACAAAGACCTTTGTAGTAACTACACTAACTACAAACAATACAAATGTATTGTTAGGTAAAAAAAAAAGTAGGACTTTTTATTAACCAAGGTTATTATTAGGATTAAAAGATAATTAGTTAATAGAACCCTTATATTATTAGCTATTTTATCTAATTAGTTATATAATTTATAATATTATACTATTTTAAGGATTTTAAGGATTTTACTATAACTAGGGTTATATATAATATTATAACTTTTTAATAATACTATTATACTTTATACTTTATTTTACTAATATAACTTTAAGAAAAACCTTCTTATTATATTATTTACTATTACTATTAATTATTTTATATTCTTATGAATTATAATTATTACTTTTAATTAAAAAAAACCTTAAACTAAAATAAACTACTAATAAACTTAATAAGAATAGCTTATTGATTTTTATAATTTTTTTAGTATCATTGGTTATAACCAATGCATCTAATTTATTCTAACACATAATTATTACTAGCAATACCTAGCTAGTAAAATAATTAATAACTAAATTCTTATAGCTATAGTAATAAATAAGCTCTAAGGTTATAAATACAGGGGGCTATAAGGTTAGAGTAAAGTTTGTAATAAACTTTATAGCTATATTAGTGTAAGATATAGTTATAATTTATAACTATAGTTAAACTTAAATTTATTTAAGTTTTACTTATAGTATAAATTAATATAATTCCCTCTTCCTTTATAACTATGTTTTTTCTATCTCTTTATATCTCTTTTATCTTATAGCTTATTACTTATGCTTTAAAGCTCTAAGGTAAACTTAAACTCTCCTACTAAATATAACTTATCCTTACTTATCTCTAATTTAATTTAAATTACTAATTAACTAATTAACCCCTAACTAATTAGATAATAGCATAGCTAAGAGTAACTAAAAGCTAGGGGTAATAACCACTAGGCTATAGAACCTTTAGGCTATTTAAAAAGCTAATAAAAATCCTAATTAAAAGGAAATTAAGAAAACTAAAGAAAATATAGAGGAATTTAAGAAAAGTAAGAATAAGAAGGGGAATAAAAGACTAGAGAAAAAGGCTAGATATTTAGAAAAGATGTTAAAAAACATAGAACTTTAATCATTTAAGCAGTTTTACCTCGTGCTTAGGAGGGATAATACTAATTATAGTTATTATAATAACTATAATCTATTATTTAAAAGTGAGTCCTAGTATTCTTTCTAAAATAGGTTTAACTAATTGTAATTAGTGTTATAAGGGTTATTATTGTAATTAGAATAACTCTAATATATTATTTAAAAGTGGGTCCTAGTATTCTTTCTAAAATAGGGTTAACTAATTGTAATTAGCATTATAAGGGTTATTATTGTAATTGGAATAACTCTAATATATTATTTAAAAGTGGGTCCTAGTATTCTTTCCAAAATAGGTTTAACTAATTGTAATTAGGGTTATTAGGGTTATTATTGTAATTAGAATAACTATAATATATTATTTAAAAGTGAGTCCTAGTATTCTTTCTAAAATAGGTTTAACTAATTGTAATTAGCAATATTAGGGTTATTATTGTAATTAGAATAACTCTAATATATTATTTAAAAGTGGGTCCTAGTATTCTTTTAAAATAGGTTATACTAATGAGGGTATTAAGGGTCTTAGGGTTATTAGAGTTATTATAGTAATTATAATATATTGTTAAAAGTGGGTCCTAGTATTACGACTAAAAATAGGTTAACCTAAATATAATTAAGGTTATTAAAGCTATTATAGCTATTATAATAATTCTTATTTATTATTTAAAAGTGGGTCCTAGTGTTTTTTATATAATAGGTTAAACTTATTTTTTGTAGCTTAATATAGCTATATTATCTAATTTGAATAACACTATTATTTATATATTAATAGATTATAAATATTAGTCTATTATAATAGTAATAATATATATAAAGTTACTATATATAACTTCTTAAAGCTTTAGAATTATAAAGCTAAAAGTAATATTAAATTAGTTTAAATAGTAAATAAATAGTTTAAGCTTTTTTAAAGTTCTTATTATATTACTTATAATATTTAAGTACTAAGTATATACTTTATTAACTTCTAGTTATTTATTTAGATTTCTTATCTAATTTTATTATAATATTTTAGGGTATTTTTAAATTAAAATAAAAGTAATAATTCCTAGAAATAGAAAATAATTAATAGTAATAGTAAATAATATAATTAGAAGGTTTTTCTTTAAGTTATATTAGTAAAATAAAGTATTAAGTATAATGGTGTTATTAAAAAGTTATAATATTATATATAACCCTAGTTATAGTAAAATCCTTAAAATAGTATAATATTATAAATTACATAACTAATTAGATAAAATAGCTATTAATATAAGGGTTCTATTAACTAATTATCTTTTAATCCTAATAATAACCTTAGTTAATAAAAAGTCCCACTTTTGTTTTACCTAACAATACATTTGTATTGTTTGTAGTTAGTGTAGTAACTACACTAACTACACTATAAAATAATTTGTATTTAATACAATATAATACAAATTTTTTCAAATACAATACAAACAATACTCTGCTAAAGAGATATAGTTATTATAGGAATTATATATTTAAAAGATTACTTAGAAATTTATTCTTAATACTATAAATAATAATTAGAAGAGCTTAATTATAATACCTCTTATAATAGCTATAATACTCCTAAATAATAAATAAGCTACTAATAAAGAGATTAATTACTATAAAGTAGTTATTAGCTCTTTAGTCTATCTTTATATTATTAGAAAACTAAATATAGCTTTTATAGTATTAAAGCTTACTTTCTTTATAATAAACCTATTAATAAAGTATATAAAGCTTATAAAGGGAGCTTTAATATACACTTAGAATATAAGAAAGCTATATATTTAATACTTAGGAGTAAATAGCTTTAATATATTATTCTCTAGCACTAATGCTTCTCTTAGTAATAACCCTAATACTCCCCTCCTAAGCACAAGGTAAAACTGCTTAAATGATTAAAGTTCTATATTTTTTAATATCTTTTCTAAATATCTAGCCTTTTTCTCTAGTCTTTTATTCCCCTTCTTATTCTTACTTTTCTTAAATTCCTTTATATTTTCTTTAGTTTTCTTAATTTCCTTTTAATTAGGATTTTTATTAGCTTTTTAAATAGCCTAAAGGTTCTATAGCCTAGTAATTATTACCCCTAGCTTTTAGTTACCCTTAGCTATACTATTATTTAATTAGTTAGGGGTTAATTAGTTAATTAGTAATGTAAAACCTACCTAGTAATTTAAATTAAATTAGAGATAAGTAAGGATAAGTTATATTTAGTAGGAGAGTTTAAGTTTACCTTAGAGCTTTAAAGTATAAGTAATAAGCTATAAGGTAAAAGAGATATAGAGAGATAGAAAAAACATAGTTATAGAGGAAGGGGGAATTATATTAATTTATGCTATAAGTAAAATAAGTAAAACTTAAATAAATTTAAGTTTAACTATAGTTACAAATTATAACTATATCTTATACTAATGTAGCTATAAAGTTTATTATAAACTTTGCTTTAACCTTATAGCCCTTTATATTTATAACCTTAGAGCTTATTTATTACTATAGCTATAAGAATTTAGTTATTAATTATTTTACTAGCTAGGTATTGCTAGTAATAATTGTGTGTTGTAATAAATTAGATGCATTGGCTATAACCAATGATACTAAAAAAATTATAAAAATCAATCAATATTAAATTATAAAGTAAAAGAGTATATATCTCTAGGGAGACTACTTTATAATATTAGTATATAGATTCCTTTACTATTAGTTATGTAGTATAATAATAAGTAAACAATTTATTATAAAGTATAAAGAAGAAAGGCTTTAAACTAGCCTTAAGCATCTTAATATAAATTAAATATAGATTTAGGAGCAATATGCCCTAGGTAATATTAAGATAAACTAGTTAAAGACCTCTAAGATACTTACTAATAGCTTTATAAAGCCTTTATTAAGTTAAATATATAGGGATTTCTATTATTAGATTAGCTTATAAAAGATTCCCGCGTAATTATAACACTAGGAATTTATTATAATCTCTTTTAATGCTTATAAACTCTAGCTTTAATAGATATCTTAGCTAGGGGGGGTGTATTAGGGAGAGCGCCCTTAAAGCCTAGGATATATAAGGGTAATATACGGAGGTCGAAGTTAAAAGTCGTGTCCCCTGCATAAGACCCACTTATAGTGGGTCCTAGTGGTTCAAAAGAATAAGTAATTTTACACTAGAACCTTAACTTTTTAAAGGCTAGTTATATAGTATTTAGTTAATTAAAATATTACCTAAATATTATATTAAATAAATAACTACTTCTATTATTAAATAAGAATTATTATTATATTTTTTTTAGAATTTAAAAGGTATATTTATATAAAGATATAAATTTACTAAAAAGTATTATTACCCTTAACTTTAAAATTAAATAAAAATATTTAAGAAAATACTTATTAAGCTAGTTTTATTAAAATATATTTTTTAAGTAAAATAATATATAATTAGAATTTAAAAGAATAAATTTACTAACTATATATTTTATTATAAGCTTATAAAAAGTATAGGTTTTAGTGTAAAATTGCTTATTCTTTAGAACTCCTATAACCTACTATAAGTAGGTCTTATGCAGGGAAGTGGACCTTGTGCAGGGGACACGACTTTTGACTTCGACCTCCGTACACTAACTAGGATAAAACCCTTAGTAAGACAATAGGTAGAGATAATATATTAGAAGTACCTCCGTAGACTAGTTATTACTATAGCGCACTATGTACCTTTTAGGTACAAAAGTCAGGTGCCGTCTGCACCTCTGATTGATCAAATCGAACGCTCTTCATCATCATTATACACCCCTACCTGACAATTATGTACCCGCCCTCGAGCGCGCCGATGAAGAAGCGCGCCGCGCACAGCCCCGCCGCGTTCCCTGACGAGGAACACCTGCGCCCACGTGACCGTCCCCCAGGCGAAACATGGTCCATGGGCAGGAACCGCTCCGGCCCCACGTACCTGCTCACCAGGGCCAGGGTGGGTTGAACGGCACAGCTCCCGTCACCAACGAAGCCCACCACCACCCGTGAACAAAGCGTCTGCGCCAAGTTGACGTCCGCGTTGTCGACGTGCATGTCCTCGGCCAGCGTGTCCGTCAGCGCGTTGCCGATGTTGGTCCTGTCCAACTGGAGGAAGGAAGCAGAAGCACAGCACGAGGAAGGGCAGGATGCAGAGGTCGACCACCTTGCGCGTCTCCTCGGCGTCCGCTTCGAGACGATGGGCGTCGTATCCGGTATCCGGGGACCCCGGCTTCGTCGGCGCCTGCGTCATCTACCTCGCGCCCTATTATCCGCTCCTCTTGACGCGGCCGCGTTTCTGTGAGAGATCTGGCCATGTCAATATACTTTTTTCTTATATGATGAAAGGTGTAGTTTTTTTTTTTTAAAAAAAAAAAACCCCGCATTTCAAGAGACCTTTATACACAATCGGGGGACGGGACAGGACGGGACGAGGCCGAGTCCGACCCTCAATCTATCCCACCCGTATCTTGACGGAAAGCTGCTTCTCGGATTGTCAAGATATCATGTTTCGACGGGATGGCGTGCTTGAATAATCGAAGTGAGTCGACGTAGCGTGACGTGGGGGGCCGGCGGCATGCCGACGGTATGCCGCCGGCTTCCTGGCGGGGTTGTGTCTGCTCCGTACTTTCATAAATGAGAATAGAATCTCCGACTTTTCTTAATCAAGTATATTTAACACGAGTTTATGATATAGACGAGATCCTTTTTTCTTTCTTCGAGTATATTAACACGGGCTTATGATATAGATGAAATCCTTCTTCATCGACCCACATTGTCCTGTATAAAAGTGGTGTGGCGACGCCGTTGCCAACAACAGTGTTGCGATATTGTGCAAACGTCCCATCATCACTGCATTGTCCTTTTTTTTTTTTTTTTTTTCGAAAAAAATCATTTTTGAGATGCCCGAATGGTACATGATTCAATGGAGCAGAATACGTTAAAAAGACGCGGCGTCGGCCTCATCGGAGTCGATCCCGAAAAGTCCCTCGGCGGCTACACCCTCTTCTGCCCGCTGACCAGCGACACGGCGCACCTGGTCGACATCAACGGCACACAAGTCCATTCGTGGAAGCTCCCCGGGAGAATCGGCCGACACGCCAGGGTCCTGCCCAACGGGAACCTGGCGGTAAACACACTGCGCCCGTCGCCGGAGCGCAAGACCAGCGATGGCGGTCCCTTCCCCTTCCCCTTCTTCAACAAATACGGCGGCGGCGTCATGAGCGAGCTCGACCCCGACGGCAACATCGTCCGTCAGTTCACCGACCCGCTCGCCCATCACGATCAGCACCACTTGGGCCACGGCAGCATCTTGTACGCGAGTTTGGAGGCCCTCTCCCCCGAGGACTCGGCCAAGGTACGCGGTGGCGTTCCCGGGTCCGAAGTCGACGGCATCACGTACGCCGACACCATCAACCAAGTGGACGCCAGCGGCAACCTCGTTTGGCAATGGAAGGTTTCTGAGCGACTGCCTCGCGACGAGTTCCCCCTGCAGCCTCACTACACCCGCGAGCACTACCCGCTCATCAACTCCGTGCTGCCCCTCCGCGACGGGAAGCACGTCCTCGCATCCATGCGCTCCGTATCGGCCGTCATCATCATCGAAAAGGCCACTGGTGATATCGTGTGGAAACTCGGCTCTGCTACCCTTGCGCAGCAGCACAACGCTACGGAACTGGATAACGGCAACATTCTCATCTTTGACAACGGCACCTTCCGCGAGGGAGAGTCCATGACGTACACGCGTGCAATCGAGGTTGATCGCGCCACCAAGAATATTGTCTGGGAGTATCGCGATCGCTCATCTCCCATCTGCTTCTTCACCCCCTTCATGGGGAGTGCGCAGAGACTGACCAACGGGAATACATTGCTGTGCGAGAGTGCGTTCGGGCGCGTGTTTGAAGTCACGCCTAACGGATACATCTGCTGGGAGTTTGTGAATCCTCATTTTGCCGTGTATCCCGACCAAGAGACGGCCAGACTGTTCCCGGGCGAGTCGAATGCCTTGTTCAGGGCGTATAGGTATTCTTTGGGGGAAATTCCGTGGCTCAAGGCCAAGTTGGAAAAGGTCGGCTAATTCTAGATACCTCTTTCGGCAATGGAGTTGGAAAAAAAGAAAAAAAAGAGTAAAGAAGTTCTTCATGTTTAATTTTGTTCTTTTTTTTTTTTTCCTTGTCAGCTAGACTAGACACATTGGGGCCAAGGCATCGTATCATCACTTATAGCAAAGAGCTCCAACCCCATCATGTTCGGATATGTAAAACCCATGTTTGGCTTACTTGTTTCCTCAAAAATAGGCAAAGCTTCCTCTGGTCCCATCATGTCGTATGGCAAAGATGATTCAGTAGGTCGAAACCCCGGCCGCAGTTTCTGGAATTGCACTGAGACAATATGCCCCAGTAAATGGGCAGCATGGCACCGCAGTCCAATCGAGTCGAACCAGTTAATGAGCGCGTAGATGAGAGAATCAAGCGCATAGATGTCGTAATCTATCGCTTCAAGCTCTGATGCATAGTTGTGTAGAAGTTGGCATGACGTGAGTGCGGAAAAGGTAACAACGTGATAGATGTGGTCTGTGAGGTGGCGAGTGCGCTCGTCAGCTGTATCAATGGCGAGATTAATGATGGTTCTGGAGAGGCGAATCATTTCTGATAGAATCGTGCTGTCCATTATCGTTTGGGGCGATTTGAGGGATTGGTAGTAGGCAAAGAGGTGTGCAAAATGAAAGCCCATGTGTAGGAATTGAGAGCGAGGTTGGTCTGCCAATACGATTAGAATTGGATGTATCCGGAGGGCACTGGGAAACAATCAGATCTAAAAAAAAAAAAAAAATAGGACAGAGTCAAAGGACTCACTGAATAGACTGTTCCACTTCCGCTGCCACGCCTGTAGAGCTCTGCTCGTCTCTGGGAAGTCGACGTCTTGCGCACAGCACTTCTGATAAATGATCCAGTGCAGCTGGACTTCAGCGACCATTCTCGTTTCGTAGTTGTCAACGTCATCTGCTTCTACGAATCGAAGGCAGCGATCGATCAGTGACTGGTTCAGCATGGCCTGCCTGTGCGTACCAACACAAGCTCTGCAGAAATTTCAGTCAACACTTTCGTCGGGATGGTGTCCGGACACTGAATGACGTACTGTAGATGTGCCAGGGTGAGGTGATTCCAGAGACACCATGCGTCGCCGTGTGCCTTGGTGACGGGCACTGAAGGGCTGCAACGAAAGGCTTCTATGAAGAACGGACTAGCCAGGGCTTGCTGAAGTGCGTAACCGGTCAGCATCCAGTTATCGATGCTCAGCGGTACTTGGCCTATGGTTGTCGACCACAGGCCAAGGATGATGGCTGCTTGGTAGAACTCCATGGGCTGCGGGACTATGAGTAGAGCAGAACTGAGAAGGCTCTTTGCCTCGTCAAACAAACGGGGCGCCAGCTTGTCGGCGAGCTGCTCGGTTGTGTGCCTCACCGCAATCAAGAAGATGCTGCAAACGAGGAGGGGTGACCGACGAGCTTGCAGAAGTAGTGCTTCTGTGGATAGGTCCTCGGAGAATTTCACCCATCGTCCGTAATGTGTGCGAAATCTGGACGTGGTTTTAGCCTCTCGTGTGCTGATATTCCAACATGACAGTCGGAGAGCAAGGCAAAACACACATCTTGAGCAAGGTATGGGCGGTCCCCAGTGACACAATTCCCATTGAGATGGCATCTGGCGGACGTGACAAGCCGGAGTCAACGTGCCCGGGTGGCGAGACTCCAGCATAGGCACAAGCATCTCGTATAAGGAACACTGGCGCAGGATGACTGTCCCGACGCCGTGAAAACGAAGCCATATCCGAACCATCATCTATTTGCCGAGGCGGCTGGTCCTTGGTGCCCGAGGCCGAGCCGTCAATAATAGTCGTTTCAAGTCGATTCACCAGCCGTTCCACAAGTCCTTCCAGTCTATCGAGTCTGGGTTTCGCGTGTGAGAAGATGGGGGCATGTCCAGCATATCGAATGTCCGCAAGCGAGAAGGAAGGATTCCGATGTGTAAAAGAAGGCAAACTCACCTGGTGTCCACGCTCGCGTGTTGTTGGGTAGAGTCTGGGAGAACAACACCTGCACTCCTCGAGCCATGGTCGTTCTGATGGACAGCTGGAGTGTGCTTTCGGGATCCCTCAGTCTTGAGAGAGCATGCCAGCGACAGAGTTGCGCATCGCAAGCAAACGCCACTCGGCTCGCCCGATGCGTAGCACCTGGTCTTGTTCTTGCGGCATTGAAGACAGGCTTTGGAGGCTCTGGCCTTCCCGATCAGAGGCATGGTTCAGCGGCCTGGAACGGTATGAGTTGCGAGTGTGGGCATTGGCATGAGCATGAGCATGTATAACATGCATTGCCGTTTGTGCCCCTCGAGCAAATTGTCAAGTATGTACATGTAAAGCTCGATGTCTCGACTCTTGAGAGCGTCGATTTGACCCCGGTGCCTGTAACGACGCGCCAAGTGGGCCGATCTGACGGCAAGATTGTTATCGTCTACTCGAACTGACCAATAGCGGCTTAAGCTCCCGAGAATCCTTTTCTTCGGTTGCATTTGCCACAGTAATCCCGCGGTAAGCGGTATTACATAAGGTCATGCTGGCTGGCATTCTTACCAACGAAAATTGCATCGTGACTCGTGAGTCCCTGTCGACTCGTGCTTGGCAGGGACGGACGGGCACGCTACATGTAGTCTCAAGATATCAGGGACCCCCAATCCTGATGAAGACGATTCGTTTGTTCGTTGCGCGACCGGGAACGTCGAAACGACTTCATGCATGACTTGGGCTTTTGTCTTTGTATTCTCATACATACATGGAATATTATACTTGCATCCGGTCGTTCTTCAGGCAGGCGGAGTCGACACGAATGAAATCACCTCGGCTATTTTTACTACCCCCTCTTTGTCTCATCTCAACTCGACCCCTTGTCGCCTCTGTCCCAATTCAAGCACCAATAGCCTTCAGAATAGCCTCACCCACACCCTTGGCAGAAGCAGGGTTCTGGCCAGAAATAAGCAAACCATCCACCACCACCTTCTCTCCCCAAGGCTCGTCAGCAGCGTGGAAGCTAGCCCCAACCCTCTTCAGCTCGTCCTCCAACAGGAAGGGCATCGCAGCACTGAGCTGGACTTGATCCTCCTCGACGTTCGTGAACCCAGTGACCTTCTTGCCCTTGACAAGAGGCGCACCCTTGATCTTGACGTCACGGAAGACAATGGGGCCGTGGCACACGGCAGCGACGGGCTTGCCAGCGTCGTAGAACTCCTCAATGAGCTTGATGGAGTCGGCATCGTTGACGAGGTCGAACATGGGACCGTGGCCACCAGGGTAGAAAATGGCGTCGAACTCGCCAGATCGACCGATGAACTCCTTCAGGGGCCTGGTGTTCTCCCAGACATGCTTCTTGTTCTTGAGGAAGTTGACGGAGGATTCGTCCGATTTAAACATCTCGACGGAGCTGGGGTCGAGGGGCGCGACACCGCCCTTGGGAGAGGCGACGACGATTTCGGCCTTGGGGGCAAGAACATCGTAGGGGTGGGCAAGCTCGGGCTGTTTCCGAGCAAGTGGTCAGTTTATGCTGCTGCTGCTGCTGTCATGTGCCTAGAAAACGACGTGGCACCCCGGGATTGAGGATTGAGGGGTCGAGAATATATATGGCGCCTTACCAAGTACCAGCCGGTGGGCTTGTCCAGCTTGACAATCTTGTCAGCGGAGGTGAGAACGACGAGAACCTTCTTGGCCATTGTGAGAAACAGACGTTGACTACTTGGAACAGAACGTGTGTGGGAGTGGTGTATTGCAAGGTGCGAGGTAGGGGTAGTCTTTTGTGAATTCGGGATGATGTGGCTACGCGAGTAGATGATGGCCCCCCTTTATACCCCGTTTTCAAACCAAATACCCAAGGAACGGTGCATTCTCCTCCTTCTTACTAGCCTCATCTGAATTCGCCGGCGTCTAGCTCGACGGGGGCTACCATTCTTCATTCTTTACGCAGCATTATTACATTATTACCAAGCGGATGGGATGGAGCTTTGTCATGACCCCGCTTTGGAAGATCCTGCCGCGGCATTGACGTCAGGATGAGAATGGTGTTATGTAAAACAAGGACAGATACGACCAGACCAACAGGACTTCTTGAGGAGATGTGCTCATCGAACATACCTAGCTTCACATCATCCAAATTACATCGATTCTTCTTGGAAGAATGAGCATCCTCCCTATTTCTTTATATCCATGATGCTTCAGCAAAGGATTCAAGCTTATCTATTCAACAAATCCGACCCCGCACGACAAGGCAGCTTAGAGTGGGGTGTAGATGATCCAATCCATAGGCTATGCGGCTGTATGGAGTACATATTAACAAATACCATATACACTTGCATGATTCAGCGGCCATGGTGTAACGGTTAGCATGGCTGATTTCCATTCAGCCGACTCGGGTTCGACTCCCGATGGCCGCAACTATTTTTTTGATTTCTGTGCCATTGCCCGTCTATCTACCTACCCATGGATCCTTGATGGTGCTATGAGAAGACAAGTCATTTTTTTGTTTGGCCTTGAAAATATTTTGTTGGGAGACACTACTGCATGCAGCCAACTCCTCAGAGCACTTCGCCTCGATACTCGATCTGAATTTCGCAACAAGCTGTGCTTACAAGAAAAATAACCATCGAAATCCTATCAACATTGTAACGTCCTAGTCAACGGGCCTGCCGATCTTCCGCCCTCAACACCATCCAACGCCATCAAGATGCATTCTTCATGTACTGGTTGCCTTCTCAGATGACTTGGGTACGTACCTTCCCACTCGATGTCGTGCACGCCGTCGTCAAGGTAGTTCAACCCGTACAATTTCATGTATCAACTATCGTTCTGTCATGAAGTCGTGCACGGTATGCTCAGCATTGAAGCATCAAATACACCTTACGCAACGTCCTGCTCATTTCTCTGCTGATCCTCCGTTTCTAGCTCTCGAATCCGGACATTCGCAACACTCCCACCAGCAAAAGCCGTGAGCACTGCCAAAACAATGAAAGGTAAGCCGTACCACGCGGCTCCCCAGTGTGACCCTACCTTGAACAACCACTCCAAAAAGGGCAATCCTATCAAGAGCGAGAGACTCTGCATAACTACAACTAAAGTGAAAAGCACACCAGTGTGCTGCTCGCCGTTGAAAAGTACAAGTAGACTCCTCGCCACGGGAATGAATGCGGAATCGGGCGATAGCAGTACCGTGCCAATGATGACCATGGCTCTTCCGTTGGAGAACCCCGTGACCAATAAGCCCGCTACTACGGCCAGGACAATCCCTCTCGCAAGCCATAGATCCCTTTGTAAAGGGTTGTAGTGGAGTCTGGTGAGAATTTGCGACGTGATGGGAAGAACGAGTGCTACGACGGCCAGGTTTGACCATAGTTTGACGATACTGACGAGACCGGCCTAAGTTGGTGTATTAGTAAGAAAGAGAGGGTTGAACTGGTGGTTACGTTGGACGCGAAGTCACATACATCAGACATGGACCAGTGCAGGCGTCTGATCCAGTAGAACATGGTAATAGGCGAGTTATATGACATGTAAAACGGGAAGGCTCCCAACAAGAGCAATCCAAGGCGTTTATTATTGACTGTAGCCATACGACCAATTGATACTAGCCGCCTTGCTGCGCTCTTGCCATGGGAGTATAACCTGGAGACACAATTATCAGAGTCGTCTATGTGAGCATCCTCACGGCGAGCTAGTCTTGCAAGGCTGGCAACGTCTCGGGTTGCCGGGAGGAAGAGTACAAGGACAGTACAGACACAAGTCGTCACGAGACCGATGTAGATGGCAAGCCACGGGTTGTTGTTTGTTAGGCCCATGTATAGTGGCTGGCTGAGGGAGGTCGCAATGGTTGTGAGGGCGTCAATGAAGAGAAAGACGGTAACTCTGTTCCTGCAGTGAGCGTCAAAGTAGTCAAGAGTCGAAATGAAATCATGCTAATTGCCGCTTACCTTTGGGCATGGCTCGAAACATCACTTGCGATGGCGAACACCAGAGCAGAAAAGATGAGTGGTCCACCGCCAATGAAGGTGAATAAGGTGGCCAGCCAAACGAGTCGCAGGGAGAAGAATTTTGGAAATAAGCCTGTCAAATATTCATACATTTGTTAGCTCGTGATCGAGGGCCATGAGGATCTTGATTCCCGTTCACAAGGCAAGAAGTAGCTGCAGATTGAGGGAGGAAAATGTGTACTGACAAACAATAATTTCTCCTGCCATGGAAATCAAGATGCCCCCAGTGCACAGCGCCAGTAAATTTCTACGACTGAACCTATCGGCAGCAAGTCCATAAGGCACCGCTGTCAATAGAGCAACAAGTAGGCCCAGATGGCCCTTCCAATGCTCAATCGTGGAGAATTCAGCATTCGCCTTATCCGACTCACATAGCCAGGGAAACGTGGCGGTGGAATTGGGCTGGTGGTTCCGGCAGTTGATGTCATACTCGACGAAATATACGGCGGCGTTGTGAAGCGACGTCCCAATCGTCTGGGTGATGACAACGAGGGTTAGCAAGACGAAGACGGTAACTCGATCCGCCGTTGCGAAGTTGTCTTGAGGTAGTTGCTGATATTCATCTCGGTCGTCATATTCGTCCTCTTCGCGTGGGACGAGGAGGGGCCGTCGTTCATCTTGGGACGCCATGTTGCATGTCAAATGACAAATTCGGGAGAAGCAGCGGCGGACGGGGTCAAAAGGCACGCGGAAGTCCCAAGTTGGCCGTTTGATGGAGGCGGATTTTGATTGGTACGTGTCTGCAGTGGCCTGATCTCCTCAGTGAGTGACCAATTCAGGTTCGGCAGGTTGGGTGACGTCACCCATGACTACCACCGCCTTGGTCCCGGCGGAAAGGGCTGGATCGGCTGGATCGGCTGGATCTGCATCAACGAGCTCGATTTCGGTGCCCCCTCGTGCTTGTCCTCGAATCGAACAGATATGCAGGCCGGGAGGCCACCAAGGCAGGTCTGGTAGACGACGTAGCTCACTCATTTGAAGATGCGATCAAAATTCGTTCAAGACCGAAATTTGTTGACAAAGGCACAGCGTTCTTCGTATGGCCATCTGAGGTCAGAAATATGTGCAGATTTGCTGCAAGAATTGACGCCCGAGGTCGCGGAGAAAAGAATTAAAGAATTAAAGAATTAAAGATCTTTACTCCGTATTGCCGGCATGATGAGGATGCAAGCGTGACCGAATCAGAAGCTACAGGGTGGGTCCAGGCTACCTGCGAGCATCCAGTGCCAAACCAACTTCTCATCACAACCTCGCAACCTTCCATCAAACCCCGTCACCAACCTCTCGAACCATGACGGCCGAAGCCCCCAAGCCAAAGCTCCTCTGGAACTCAGACAATGTTAAAGACGTGGCCGAATCTGTCGGCATCAACTCCCTCAACGACGAGGCCCTCAAAGCCCTCACCCAAGATGTAGAGTACCGAATCGGCCAAGTCATCATCGAAGGGCTCCGCCTCATGCGCGCCGCTCGCCGCACCACCCTCACCGTCAACGACGTCTCCCTCGCCCTCAAAGTCCTCGACGTCGAGCCCCTCTACGGCTACGACTCGACCCGACCGCTGCGCTACGGTGAGGCCAGCCTCGGCCCTGGCCAGCCTCTGTTCTACCTTGAAGATGAGGAAGTCGACTTTGAAAAGCTCATCAATGCGCCGCTGCCCAAGGTGCCCCGCGACATGAACTTCACGGCACACTGGCTCGCCATCGAGGGCGTCCAGCCGTCCATTCCGCAGAACCCTACCAGCGCCGAGTCCCGGTCCCAGGAGCTTCTGCCCAAGGGTCCTGGCGCCAACCCTGCGCTCGCGGCGCTCGCCGGCAACGACAACGTCGCCGTCAAGCCCTCGGTCAAACACATTGTCAGCAAAGAGCTCATTCTGTACTTTGACAAGATCCAAGCCGCCGTCCTGGACGACAACCCCGACGAAGAGGTCGTGAGACTGCGCCAAGCAGCGCTGGGTTCGGTGCGCGACGACCCAGGCCTGCACCAGCTGGTGCCCTACTTTATCAACTTCATCATGGACCGCGTCACGCACCACCTCGACGATACGTTTACCCTCAAGCAGATGATGGAGCTGACGAATGCGCTCGTCAAAAACAAGAGCCTCTTCCTGGATCCATACGCCAGTTCCTTGTCCGCCCCAGCCCTGACGTGCCTCATGGCGCGCAATCTTGGTGCAGACGATGGCGTGGACGCCATGAGGGACCAGTACGAGCTGAGACAACTAGCTGCGTCGCTGGTCGGCAGAATGGCACGGAAATACTCGGCGTCGAATACCCTACTGCGACCAAAGCTCACGCGAACGTGTCTGAAATACTTTCTCGATCCCACCAAGCCGCCCGCGGTGCTGTACGGAGCCATCTTCGGCCTGCTGGAAGCCGGCGGGCCCGAGGCCATTCGTGTGCTTGTCCTGCGCAACCTCAAGACGTTTGACTCGGCTATCCTGCAGCCCCTGAAAGAGAAGTCGGAAGGCAGTATCGAGTACGAGATGCTCGTGCAGGGATTAGTACAGGCTGTGGCATCGTTGGGCCAGAATACCGGACTGCATGTTTCAAATGGGGTGAACGGGGTGTCGGCGGAGAGGGAATCGTCCGAGCTGAATGAGTTTATTGGACCGATTGTTGGGCAAAAGATTGCATCGTCGGGGAATCGCGCTCTCATCAGGACGGTACTGGACGCTCGGTTGCTGGAATGAGGATGGATGAAAAGGCGATGTGTTTGTTCAACAAAGTCTGGCGAATTGGCGTTTCTTCTTCTTCTTCTTTTTTTTCGGGGGGGGGGGGGGCGATATAAAAATCATGGAGCTATCTTTATTGTTTTTCACCCCGGGAGCTTATACCATACTTGGTTGGCACTGCATTTTGAAACCTAGGTAGATGAACAGACTAGTGTTGTGACAAGGGAATTTCAATTCATATGGAAAACAAGACAGCTTGACCGCTAAGCTACTAGGTCTACCACACATGTCCATTTGTTTTCAGCACTTACACGTGAGTTTCGCCCCCCCTTCGACCCACGCTTTGTAATTTCATCATACGCGATACGCAGGTCCTCCAAACTGCTGGCCAGTCCATGTTCCCGTGTACACCACCCTTCCTAGTTTTACAACCAAATGCTCTCCTCGTAATCTCGTTTTCACAGACCAAAAGCCAAGGCAATCCACTAAGATACTCGACGTCCAAAGCGCCATCTCGCCCTTCTTAATAGAGGACTTGAAAGCCCTTGCCCATGTCGAACCACAGATGTCGCAGGCCGTTGATAAAGTGGTACGCAAAGGAAGCCCAGCGCGAACTTGACGCCGCCCTTGACGGCGAACGGGAGGGTGGCGAACGCCGAGACCAACGAGGCGACTCGAGGTGCCAGCCCAGAAGGGGCGCAACCAGGTAAGCGGTGAAGTAGGCATACGCGGCACCGAGAGGTGCACCCCGTGATGCGGGTCCAGGCCGAGTGTCCGAGCCAAGTCTGTTCGATCTTGTAGATGCCGAGATGGGGGAGATGGGCCGCCGAAGACGCTGGTTCACGAGGATCTGGTGGCCGTCTTCCTGGGAGAGGAGACCTTGGCGGTGGCGACGGGGCTTGAATTTCCGCGTGGGCGGCAACCTTAGCAGAACTTCTTTGTAATGGGAACGATTTGTAATGCCATCGTTAAGATGTAGGTGTAGATATGTTTATCATGGTCAGGAAGGGAAGGGGGAAAACTCGGAGGAGAACAGTCTTTGCTTTTTTTTTTTTTTCTTACCGAGCCTGAATTACGCCAGTTGCGATGGCCACCTTGGGCAATTGGTCGAACGCGAGAGGCCTCGCGCCTACATACACTTCGTCAGCATTCCGCGTTCTCGCCCCCCTCATCGTCCGCGACCGCCATCCCCGACGCGACGAGCCATCGGGAGGGCAAAAAAAAAAAAAACACTAATCTGCGCAATGGGCAAATCACATACCTCTGCGTAGAGCAGTCACGCCAACCCGCTGAGCAATCATTTTTTTCGCAGTGTAGATTCGTGTGGACGATGATACCAAGTTGACCAAGTTGCAGGTTTCCAAGATCACGGCCCACAGGTCCTCGGGAAACGGGAAAGTGCAAACCGGTCGGTTCCTCGGTCCAGCGCACCAACCAGCGGGGCTCATTTTCTCAGCTCCGACCGCACGTGACTTGATTCGCCTATATGGCTGGCTACCTTTGCCCAAATCACGTGCCGGCTCCATCGGATTATTATCCCCACGAGAAAGCTTCCTCCCGATTTGTTTTTTTTTCCACTTCCTTTCCTCTTCTCCAGATAGTCACGAATGGCTCGTCGCGGCGCTGTTTGGATAAAACACGACTCAGTTTGTGTGATGGGGACAGCGATGCGACAGGGTCTTTTGGACCCAGGGGCTTTCGGAGAAGAAATCGGTCCGTCGTTAATCTCGGCTTCGGGTGGTCGGTCCCGAAGCCGTTTCATTTTGAGATCTACATTCTTCTGCATGTGTTTCTAGTTTGTGTGAGACTTTGCTTGTGAATCATTCTGCGGGGTATTTTCAGCCGAGCACTGGTGGACTGAAGATTGATGAACAAAATTTATTATGGTCACGACAGCTTCGCCGAGTTCTCGTGGATCACACACCCCGAGGGTCACCCAGGCACTTGCACCTATCTGCGTACGCATCTCCGAGAAGTGATGTTTATCGATTGCTCAAATACTCCATCTATACCATCAATGACCGTAACCACGATTCTTGGCACCGAAAGTAGAGTTTTATGTCATGTCGCCGCGGTACTAATACATGTTGTCGAGGCGGAAGCATCTCGCGTTAACCTCAAGACGTCAATGAAGAAGAGAAGGGGTTTTTTTGTGCATCTCCACTTTGGAACTTTCTCTTGTCACAAAAAGAAACAAAGAAGAAAAAAAAAATCCCAATGCATAACGTCGACATTAAAACGACAGTTTAAAGGAGATAAGGTACAACGCTGTGCTCGCAGGCATTCATGGCAGTCACTCTTGTCATCAATCAGGTTTGCGATTCCCATCTCCGTTAGAACTGCCCATTGTTCATGTTGTTGTTACCCATAGCGCCAGTATTGGCGGCCGGAATCCCGCCGTATCCAATCATGCCCATGGATAATTGATCTTGAGGATTCATCACGTCACCCAACACGTCCCAGTTCATGTCGGGCATGTCGAGAAATCCTCCCAGGAATGGACGCATGCCCCCGCCTTGTGGGATTTGTTGTTGCGGATGCGCATGTTGCTGCTGGTGTTGCTGCATGAGATTATGATGAGGCATATTTGGCGGGAACAAAGCAGCGGCTTGTCTTTGCGCATCGTTTGGAATGAATGCCGGGGGAGTTGCGCCGGTAGAGGGCATAGAGGAACGGGAATCTACAGCTGGTAGAAGCTCTCGGAGACGCCGGATGTATGGTGGCGTGTCCAAGTGTAGGCTGTTTTGCACGAAATACTTCTCTCGTGCTCTCCAGGCTTTGAGTGTGATGTGGCCCTGTATGGAATACTGCTTGGATGACATGTCAAACAGTTCTTCGTGATACCCATAGATTCGTTCTACCATGGCCCAGCCGCGGTCGGCAAGGCTGCCTGTAGGTCGTTGACAGAGCTGGCCCGTCATAACAGCGAAGACGTCGAGTTGGAAGTATGACTTGACGAACCATAGAAATCCGCATTCGCCCATGGATTCGTACTGATCTAATCGCTGTTCGCTTCCGAGTATGAAAGTCTTGAACAGATTATCCTTGGGGCCAAAAATTTCCGTTCCATACTCGCGTTGTAGATGGAGCGGCACCATCATTTCGCCGATTCTTCCCATGAAAATCTGCCGGATGCACTTGGCAGCTTTGTGCACGTTGCCTGCATTGACGTCGACGTAGTTGTTTTCCAGTTCCACAAGTCTGTCTTGAAGCTCCTGGAAGTGCTCACGACATTGGTTGACCACGACATCGGAGGCCTCCTTGTCTGGCCCGAGATCGTGTCCTAAAAGTGCAGCTTCAAATGCTGGACCGTTGTTTTTCTCATCTGACAGCACCTTGAACTTGTAGATCTCGTTCATGATAAGAACAAAGGCCATTTCTGTCGGACCATCTCGAGCCTGCACTTTTTCAGTTGATCCTGGGAAGATATCTGCGTCGTTGATATTGGAAGGCATTTTGGTATCCCAATGGAGCGGTTGAAGTGACTGGCTCAGACCAGAGAGCATGGCATACTTGGAGTCTTGAATGATGATTTGCCACCATAATCTACGACGCATTTCCGTCTCATACATGTCCAAGCCAAGGATTTCGCCATCGCAGTGGTATCCCATTTTTTGGGCAATACGCACAATCGTGCCGGTGAGAATCCAGGCCGCATGACGATCGTACCGGCCTTGCAGGGAGTGCTGTCATACAGTCAGCATGCCGCATAAATGATGGAATGAGAGAAAAAAAAGAACAGAACGTACTATGAAGTGAATTAGTGCTTGCAAAGCAGTCATGTTGTAATTCTTCAAAAAGTTGAATCGTATCAAAGCCACCTTGGTACCGGACAAGAATCTCTGAACCGCCGCTTCCCTCGACATGCCCAGCACCTGGATGGATTCAGACTCGGTCAGGGACAGCGCCGCTGTGGTATAGATTGAGAATAACAACGCCTGTTGGTGATGTGGCAGCGATGTCATGCTGATGGCGCCTTCCAAGACCACGGGCTGTATGGTAGGGACATGAACCACTTTGAACAAGGGGTTGACCCGGTCCAAGAACAACTGCCACAGCTTGAATGCATGTATGGGTTCTGGGACGAGATCCTCGATGTTGGCAGTCGAGAGATCGCCTGGGAAAAACAGATCAGAATTATTCTCCGGGGTCGGCTCCTCGGATCCCAGAATGCTCGAGTCCTCCGGGTCTTCAGTCTCAACAATATCTCTCATTGCTTGCAACTACACCCTTGAATTAGCAATTGTCAGCAATTTGATGAACCGCGCAAATTCTCCTCGTGCAATATCCTGGCGACATGAGCATCGTAACGTATACTCTCAGCCTGCAGAAGCATGCCACGCCAACCAACGCCAACCAACGCCAACCAATCGCCTGTGTCGCGGACTCACCTCCTCGTAGACCGCAGCCCAGATATAGCTGTCCATGAAGCGAACACTGCCATCATCATTGACCATTCGGCATGCAGGCTTGAAGTTGTTCGACTTGTCACTCGTAGGAGGAGCGGAATCCGATCGATCGGACATGAGAGTCTCGCTAATGCAAGGCGTTGTGGTCTGGGAGGCGGACTGTTGCTGGCCGGGGGCCGAGCCGTCGGCGTACTGCTTGAGCAGCTCTTCACATCGTGCCAGACGTTCCTGGAGATCTTGGTTGGGCCGTCGTCGTTTCCTGGCAGGAGCCGGTGTACTGGGAACACAAGTGACGTTTGCCTAAGGCGCGGGAGTCATGAGCTCTTCTGCCTCTTCTGCCTCTTCTGCGTCTCCTGCGTCTCCTGCGTCTGCTTCTGCACAGTTCTGCTCATCGAGGTTGTTGCCCAGGCCTCCAGAAAGCGGGACCAGGCACAAAGGTGGGGGGATGAGTTTGGTGTTGCGGCGGCGAACACCAAACCCACCACATCGTGGGCTTGAAAATGACATACCTTTATACAGTTGGAGCAGGGCGAGTTGCGATCGCATTTGATTTTGCGATGCTGGCAGAGAACGCAAGCTAGAATTCTCGACTGCCTATGCGGCGCTGCGGGAGACACGGATGTGGACATGTCTGGCTTGCGAATGTCTCACATGCCAGACAGAGCTCGGTTGTGCAAAGAAAGTAGCCAAGGGAATGTCGATGTCGCACGAACAAGGGAAACCTGCCGTCTGCTCCCTCCTTTAGAGCGCACAGCGATGGTGTCGGGGGCGCTCTACAGTAATGGCAAGGGTACGGATTATATTGGGGGAAAAAAAGAGAAAGAAAAGGGGGACGAGAAGTGAAACAGTCTGGCTGGTGTCGTTGGCGAAACGAAAATAAGGTGCGAGGCCGGCGCTAATAATAGAGCCTGGCGGTGGGATTTGTTGCAGACTCTCCGTTTCGCGAGGAGGGATTCCTCTGCCTCTTCACTCGGGCATGTCCCTAGAATCCAGGGTCAAGAAAAAGAAAAGGGTTGCCTGGCTGAGATATGGAAGGCAAATGGCGCAAGGCCATGGACGCACTCCGTAGTCCGTACGGATTACTCGGTATGTACCGCCGATTTGCACAAGACATCTATCGGGACCTCTTCCACAACAAAACGAACGCCACTCGACAAAGCAAAAGCAAGCATGGGTGTAAAAGTTCGGTGCCTGTGTATCCTGTGTATCAGTCCCGGTCTGGTAGCCCGAGCTGCGTCGTTCTGACAGATTCGTCAGCGTTGGGGAAAAAAAAAATCGCTAAAATGGCTGCGCCCCGAGCAATTCACAAAAGAACCCGCAAGTGGAAGTGGAGAAGGTGGAGAAGGTGGAGAAGGTGGAGGAAGTGGAGGGGCTGGAGGGACTGGAGGGCGGGGCGGGGCGAAGGGGATGGATGAGTTGAAGATAACGGAGTGCGGATTACGGACTACTGCTTCGCTTCAGCTTCAGAACAAAGGCTTGCCGCCCGGCTTTATTACATTATTACATATACATCTCAGTTTCTTCCGCTTTCTCCGTACATGTCTTACTTCACTCCGCGGATCCATGCATCGTCTCTACTAGCGTTGATGCGTTCCTGCCATGTCATCGCACATTGCAGCTCGAAAAACGGCTGCCAGGCATTCAGGCATTCGGATCAAGGCATTCGAGGCAGCCAACTTGTGCACCCGAGGATTCGGCCCTCTGTTCCCGTGACGTGCGCGTAGAAAATGATTTGTGCTCCATCAGTCTTGCACAGCGGAACGAGAGCAACCCCCCCCCCAGGTCGAGTCATCGCCGCCATGGCTTCACGATGATGGACCAGAGCCAAGCGAATCACGACGGACCACAGCCCGTATTACGTGCCCAGCATCCACAACCTCAATGTTGCGCACCCCTGTCGGAGCAACCTGTCGGAGCAAATGGCACCAGAACCTATCATATGTGACTTGTTCGACGCTGAAGAAGTGGACTTTGCCATGTGGACTTTGCCATGATGTGGATCTTCATAAGCAACTCCGCCGGGGGGGGGAAGGAGCACAGCTGGGAAGACCCCGTTTGCTTTCGTCGTGTTCGATGGCTGTCAAAATATCTTGTCCGCGTGATCGATGAGTCCTGCCGCGATAGACAATCTTTCTTTCCACTTTCCCTTTCCGAGAACCATCTGCCAACGAACTCAGACGCTGGCTGATATCCTTCCTGGTCCCTGAAAAGATTGGGGGCGAGATTGATATCTGTGAAGTGGTTGTTACATATGCTTACGGAGTCATTCGCCAACTGCGGCAGGCGACCACGATGACGTGAATTCAGATGGAATTTACCCCGGCAAATAAACTTGCCAGTCAACAAGTGCTCTGACGTAGAAATATCAGCTTGAAAAGATGAATCCTATGTCTGGGCTAGACGCCCTTGATCCATCCGCTTTGTTCAATTCGTCCTCTCCGTCTCTTCTTCCTGTTGTGCTCGATGTCTCATTCGCAGCGACGAGTGCCAACTTTTGCTTCTTCCTCAGCACCCTCCGATGCCCAGTGCCCTTGACGTGTCTCTGCCACGCCTGTTCCGTGACCAGCACCGTTTGGCACACCTCGCAAGTCCTCTTTATAGGAGTCTCTTTGGGCGGTGGCTCAACAGCAGTGGTGAGCACCTCTCTCGCCAGTTCGGATATCTCCACTGCTGCAGGCCGCGGCTCTCCCTTGAGAAACTTATCCGTCAGCAGAGCGGCTGGCTCAACTACGTTCTCCTGAAACTTGGACACGTCTGTACTGTCCATGACGTATAAACTCTGGACTGCTTCTTCACCTTCGGCCTGCAGGTGACGCATCTGCTTCAAACGGATCCATTTTGTCTGGTAATTTGCGTAACGCCTCGTCGCAGCCTTCATATCCTCCAGTCCTGACAATTTCAGTTTTTCAACTTCTTGCGCATCTTTTCCTGCCTCGACAGCCTCCAGGTACGGCTCAAACTGCTTATATCCGATCGACTGAAAGATTCCTTTTGTTGCATCCGGGGCTGCACCTCTCTTACTCATCTCCTTCTTGAATGAATATAAATCGCGCACTTCATCCAGTAGGCCTGCGTTGCGCATACTGTCAACACGCTTGTCCAGGCGCTCTCGTAGAACCTCCTTCTCAGAGTATACCCAGAACAAAAGCTTCTCCCACGGTCTTGTGGCCGCTTCGCCCTTTGCCGCGGCGGCTTTGCGCGCTTCTTGCTCCGCGTAGAATTGCGACGCCGGTTTACCAGTGTGTAGGTATATTTCGAGCGATCGAGAGATTTTGCGCCTATCGTTGGGGTGCCAACGTTCTGCCATGACGGGGTCGTGCTTGCGAAGCTCTTCGAGCAACACCTCTGTCGGTTGTTCCAGGATGGGGAAAGTCTTGGATGAGTCCGCCATCTGGTGAACTTCATCTAGAATTGCGTCCGTGAAAAGTAACGGGTCAATGTAGTACTGTGTACCGCCAACAAGAATGGGCAGGTTGCCCCTGGCGCGAATCTCAGCAATGACCTTGATAGCTTCGCGCCTGTAATCATCTACGTCCCAGGGGGGGTCCTGAGGGGGAATATGGTCGAGCAAGTGGTGCGGAACGCCTTTTTGCTCCGCAGATGTCATTTTATTAGTGATGGTGGGGAGGCCATTGTAGAGTTGCATGGCATCTGAGTTGACGATTTCTCCTTTGAATCTTGTCGCGAGCTCTACGGCTAGCTGTTGAACACATTGAGGAGTTAGTTTTGAGAGGTTATGCACATATGCTGAGAGATATTACGATGAGCTTGTATGTTTCTGTGTCAAGAAGTTGCTCACTCACATCTGATTTGCCTGTGCCGGTTGAACCTAGCACGACTAGCAACGGCTCCGCGGGAATTCCATTGCCTGCCATGGTGGAAACATTGCGACAGAATATGTGCCGCAGGCGGTTGAGCATTTGCGCATGGAGATTCTAGGGCTCCACTGCAAGCAGTATGTAACAAGGCAGGTGAAATAGCTATGCAATTTCATATACTCCGTAGTTGCCCTGCGTTAATGGGTGAGCGAGCGACTCGTCTCGGTGCTCCGACCTCGAGAGCTCTCATCAGGTTCCTACACGTATGTACACGTATGTACACGTATGTACGATTCTGTAGACAGATCCAACAGCCGCATTGGACCGAAGCTCCCCCGTTCTAGACTCCTTCTACTCCGTAGGCAAGTTGAAGTGAATGGGAGTGCACCTGTGGAGTTTGGTCACGTGCGGCCCCCCAGCAATTTTGGACTTGGACACATGTACGTACACTTTGGGGGACTCGGGGGCTTGGGGCTTGAAGCCAGATCGCCCACCTCCATTTCTATGTGCATTTTGCCCGTCGATGAACCTCCTCCTTGCATCGCTAGCTCGTTTGGCCTTCTCTCTCTCTCCTTCCTCTCCTTGGATGAATTAGTTTCGTTCTTTTCGGTTTTCTCTTCTTCGTCAATTCGTCGCCGTTTCAACCGTTACGATGAGTTCCCGTAAGTAATTCTGTCTTTCTTGCTGGACCCTAAGCTACCTACCTTTTTGCATGCCTCTGGGAGAACTCCCCACGCGCCGAAACCCAACGGCACGCGCAGCGAAGCTATGGGAACGAACGGGCTTCAGCCGAGGCCACCGCCTCGACCATCGTCAATTGATGCGCAATTGACCTGCGAGAACCTGGTGCTAACATGAAGTGATGCTTTTAAGTCCGATTTCTTGATTTGGTCAAGCCGTTCGTGCCGTTCCTCCCTGAGGTTCAGCAACCGGAGACCAAGATCCCCTTCAACCAGAAGATGATGTGGACTGCCCTGACGCTGCTCATCTTCTTGATCATGAGTCAGATGCCCCTCTACGGCATCGTCTCATCAGACAACTCCGATCCGCTATACTGGCTGCGAATGGTGATGGCGAGTAACAGAGGAACGTTGATGGAATTGGGCATCACCCCAATTATCTCCTCCGGCATGGTCTTCCAGATCCTTGCTGGAACCCACATGATTGATGTCAACCTCGACCTCAAGTCCGACCGTGAGCTGTATCAGACAGCCCAGAAGCTCTTCGCTTTCATATTGTCCGCTGGCACCGCCACCGTCTACGTCTTCACTGGTCTCTACGGTCCTCCTTCCGACCTCGGCGCTGGTATCGTCTTCCTCTTGATCCTCCAGCTCGTTGTTGCCGGTATGATTGTAATATTGCTTGATGAGCTTCTCCAGAAGGGCTATGGTCTTGGCAGTGGTATCTCACTGTTCATTGCCACCAACATATGCGAGTCCATCATGTGGAAGGCTTTCTCTCCCACCACCATCAACACTGGTCGCGGCCCCGAGTTCGAGGGTGCTGTCATTGCTCTCTTCCATCTCCTGATGACCTGGCCCAACAAGCAGCGTGCTCTCCAGGAGGCTTTTTACAGACAGAACCTTCCCAACATCATGAACCTCTTGGCTACCATCCTGGTTTTCGTCGCCGTAATCTACCTTCAGGGTTTCCGCGTCGAGATCCCTGTCAAGTCTTCCCGCTAGCGAGGTGCCCGTGGTTCTTACCCCGTCCGTCTGTTCTACACCTCAAACATGCCCATCATGCTGCAGTCTGCTCTGTCCTCCAATGTCTTCCTGATCAGCCAGATGCTGTACTCTCGCTTTTCTGAGAACCTGCTGGTTCGTCTTTTCGGTGTCTGGGAGGCCACGGATGGCTCTTCTCAGTTGCATGCTATTTCTGGAATTGCCTACTACATGTCTCCCCCTCTGAACTTCAAAGATGCTCTTCTCGACCCCATTCACACCGCCGTCTACATCATCTACATGCTCGGTGCCTGTGCTCTCTTCTCCAAGACGTGGATTGAGGTCTCTGGCTCCAGCCCTCGTGATGTCGCCAAGCAGCTCAAGGACCAGGGTCTCGTCATGGCCGGTCACCGTGATCAGAGCATGTACAAGGAGCTCAAGCGCATTATTCCCACCGCCGCCGCTTTCGGTGGTGCCTGCATTGGTGCCCTCTCTGTTGCCAGCGACCTCATGGGCGCTCTTGGCTCCGGCACTGGTACTCTTCTTGCCGTCACGTAAGTATACCTAAACTTTGAACACGTCTCTTGGTGACACCGTGGCATTGACCAAATTTTTTTTTTTTTTTACAGCATCATCTACGGTTACTTCGAAATTGCCGCCAAGGAGGGCGACTTGGCTGGCATGAAAGGCATGATCATGGGATAAACCAATGGCAACTTGCGTAGAACCGAGGTTCTTAGCCAAAAAAAAAAGCCCTCTCTAAGCCATTGTAATCACAGCTTATCTATGCCTGATGTAATAAGGAAAGAAAGGGTCATTGTGTACAACAAGCATCCTGTCTCGAAAATGACAAGGGTGGGTGGGTGCAGGGATTTGGGCCCCGTGGGGGGGGGGGAGGTTATCAATACAAAAAGGCATTTATTCATATTTTGCCACTTGGTTTCTAGTTTTCCTACTGCCAAATCACAAGCGACATGGGGTGGCGGAGTCTGGAATGTGAAGAATGAAATTCTCTTTCGCACATGAAATTTGGACACGGAATCTTGTGAAGGGCAGAGAAACGGGCTTTCTCATTTAACATCTAGACACAATGCTAGGCTGTTCAATGCAGCATGAAGTAATGACATCCTGGTCCAGTCGTATCCAGTCGTAAGGCGCGTATGTAAATTGATGGTGGAGAGAGGTGACGCCTGTCTGAAGAAGAGCAGAAATCATTGCACGAGCTACCACAAACCGCCAAATCCGTCTCAAAACAAGGCAAATGGATTTCCAAGCCGACACAAGCTAACGCTCGTCCTGGAAGGAGCGCTTCTGTCCTGGTGATCATTACGTCCGGATTAGCTCATGGCTTGTAAAGCCAAAGTGGTACCCTCGGGTCCCTAGGTCCAGAGTAGCAAACACAGTCCAGATGAATTATTTGTACAAATTCGTCTAATTCCTGCTGTTCTGGTCGGCTATGCTGAGCGCGGCCTCGCGAACATGTTTCAAAGCACATTTCAAGGTGGCCCGCAAAGTCTTTTCAACGGGAACGCCAGTCCAACGTATTCTAAGGGAATGCATTGCTTCAAGAGGATTACGATTAATTGAATTGCATATCGGTCGGAGTCGAGTGCTCTCATGACGACAATGGGGCAGGAGCGAGTCGCGGACGCCTCAACCGGCTCCAGCTTGAGCGGCAACCACCAGCGATGACTCTTTCTCTTTCGTGCGGGTCATCATCAAATCAGTACTTCGTACATAATCCGTACGGATTACGGATTACTCCGTGCTAGAACTGGCAGACGATCCGCCGGGGGTCCATGCCACCATGCCTCGCTGCCACCTGCTTTTTTGAGCGACCCGATGTTCATCCTGCCATTCCCTGTCCATTATTGGTCTGTCCCTCATCATATTTCGTCCCCATTCTTGGCACTGGGGTGTGCTTCCCTTTTCTTCTTCCATTCTTGATAGGAGATCTGCTCAGTGTTTCAGGCTTCCTACCGTAATCGTCGGACAGCTACGGAGTACAGCCGAGCCAGGTCTGAAGCGCAAGCCAAGAAGAAGGCGGCGTATGTACGGATTCCACATACGGAATCAGCTGGGGACTCGTGGGCGGATTGAGCGGGCCGGCCGACATTCATCTCCATCAAGATCTCCATCGAGACTCCCCGTGCGTTGTTGTCTTGGATACTTCTGGTTCTTGTTTCCCACCAGACAAATTAGATAAAAGAGAGACACACACCTTGACGGCTGGACACTCCATCACCCACACGCACGCCCCTTCCGCGGTGGCGGTCCTCTGGCTACCTACGGAGTACCCAGTCTTCAAAACAATTACTGCGGCTATTTGAGCCGCTTGTTTGCAGGCTAGACCATTCATCTTCCAGAATCCAAGTCGCGAAACTAAACACACGCCAGCGACGATTACCAACACGTCCACCACCACCGCTGCACGGCCGACAAGCAGGCGTAGGTGCGTGTGTGTGAGAGAGAGAGAGATCGCATTCAAGCGCGAGCCGAACTCGCCACCAGCGACAAACGACTACGACGCTTTGCCCAGATTACCATGGGCTTCGCACAATGTTCTTGGCCGATATGGCGAGTCGATGACCTCACACTGTGCTTCCAGCAAGAGTACGTGTAACGGAAAGTCTCCGGCCCCCATGAATTATTGTCCTTTCAAATCATAGAGACAAGAAACTGACTGATATGGTCGCCCTCGACGTATAGCTACCTTAAAGTCTTGTTCCCATTGGTCGTGATTGTGGTGTCTTTCTTGCGCCTTGCTTGGCTCAACACTACTCGCCTACTTTCCTCCACCAGGAAATCAAAAGGCTACAAACCCATCACGACTGACCATACTTACCTTCCCCCCCGCGATGATGAGGACGATAGCGACGGCGATTCGGGCCTCGAGATTAACGGAGGACGGCTGGCTCTTGCCAAAACCATCAGCAGGGGTTCCGTGGTGGAGGCTGACACACCTCACGGCCAGCGCATATCCCAAGCCGTCGAAGTGCTAGCTATCGTTGGCTTGGCTGTCATCAGTGTAATTGCCTTGATTAAAGGAGCTTACGGCCCAGCTGGCCGCTTTGCAGCTGCAGTCGGTCTTGTCACTTGGATCTACGCCTTAATTCTGGCTTCACTTAGGTTGACTTTGGGTGGCACAAAATGGCGGATTCCATATTTATGGAATCACACTGCCACCATATACTCTACGAACTGGCTCTTCAACATCTTTATTTTCCGCTCAGTCATCATCAACCCTAGCTCGCAGCTGGTCCAGACGCTTATATGCATCGAATTCGGTTTAATCACTTTACTGTTCGGCCTCGCAGCAACTACGAGAAAAGGCAACAAGACCGTGTTAATGGAATGGGAAGATGGCATCGAGCCGTCCCGCGAACCGCTGGCCAGTCTGTTCTCTTTGGCCACATTCTCTTGGGTAGATGACATTGTCTACAAGGGCTGGAAAAAATCCATGGAAATAGAGGATGTTTGGAACCTCTTACCAAAGGACAAGGCTGCTGTCGTCGTTGCAGATTATCGCCAAATGAAGAGGACTGGTGCTTTGGCGTGGCATATGCTCAAGTATTTCAAGGGGATGTTGTTTTTCCAGTGCTTCATGGCCGTCGTCTCTGGTATTTTTACCTTTGCGCCCACACTACTATTGAAAGCCATTCTTCAGTACGTTGAGGAGCCTGACCGGGCGCCAATCAATGTCCTGTGGCTGTATGTTATTGGTCTTCCCATCTTGGACATGATACGATCTTACGCCGACGGCATGGCCCTCTGGACTGGTCGCAGAATTTGCATCAGAGTTCGTGCCATCATTATCGGCGACATATATGCCAAGGCCCTCCGTCGCAAGGCCGCGGCCGGCAAAGACAAGGTGCTTTTGGGCGATGCATCGGGCAAGTCCAAGAAGGACAACGATTCCGCCAATGATGGTACGATTTCCAAGGTCAAACGTGCTCTAGGCCTCAAGAAACGCAGCAAAAACCAGAATGCATCTTCCAGCGATGCCGAGTCGGCGAATAGCGTTGACCCAAAACTGCCAGTCGATGATGACCAAGCCAACTTGGGAACCATTATCAACCTCATGTCTGTCGATAGTTTCAAGATTGCCGAGATCACCGCCTATCTGCACTTCTTGGTCGCAGCAGCACCCACTCAGCTCGTCGTGTCGGTCATTCTGCTCTGGCAGGTCATGGGACTCAGCGCCATTCCTGGACTCATCGTCATGGTCTTCCTCCTTCCTATCAACTACTTCCTCGCAAAGGGTTTCAACGTGACGTCGAAGAATATCATGGCTGCCACCGATAAGCGAATCAATGTCACGAACGAAGTGCTGCAAAACATACGAATCATCAAATACTTTGCTTGGGAAGAGCGTTTCGGCCGCGCCATCGATGAGAAGCGAGAGGCTGAGCTCAAGGCTCTACGATCACGATTTACCCTCTGGGCTTTCGCCGTTGCCATCTGGAACTCGGTTCCCGTGCTCATCACCTTTTTCTCCTTTCTTGTCTACACGCTTATCGAGAAGAAACCACTGTACCCCTCGATCGCATTCACGGCCATTTCGCTCTTCATGCTCCTCCGAGTCCCGCTCGATCAGCTGGGCGACATGTTTGCCCACGTCCAGGAAGCCAAGGTCTCCATTGACCGCGTGGAAGAGTTCCTCGGCGAAGCTGAAACCGAAAAATATGAGCAACTTGGCCAGGACAATGTTGACGAATACGGCGTGAAGCACATTGGCTTCAAGAATGCTACTCTGACCTGGGGCGGTAAAGACACCGTGGCCCAAGACGGATCCAGGGCATTCCGACTCATGAATCTGAATGTCGACTTCCAAATTGGAAAACTCAACATCATCGCAGGAAGCACCGGAAGCGGCAAATCGTCGATGCTCATGGGTCTTCTCGGTGAGATGACGCTTGTGGATGGCAAGGTATACTGCCCAGGTGGTCGTAGTCGCGAAGAGGTTAGGACCGATGCCGAGACTGGACTGGCCGACACCATAGCCTACGTTGCCCAATCTGCATGGCTCGTCAACGCAAATATTCGGGACAATATTCTGTTCTCCGCTCCGTATGACCCACAACGGTATAGGGACGTCATTGTAGCTTGTGCGCTGGAACGTGACCTCGAGATTCTGGACCATGGTGACGAAACCTTGGTTGGAGAGAAAGGCATTACGCTCTCTGGTGGACAGAAGCAGCGAATCTCACTGGCGCGCGCACTGTACTCGAACTCGGCTCATATCCTCATGGATGATTGCTTGAGCGCTGTTGACTCCCACACGGCCCAATGGATCTTCACCAACTGCATCCGCGGCCCCCTGATGGACAACCGAACATGCATTCTCGTGACGCATAATGTCACTCTGTGCATCCCTTCTGCCGACTATGTTGTCTTCCTCGACAATGGGCGAGTCGCATCTCAGGGCTCTGCCCAAAGTGTTGTTGCATCCGGCCTCCTGGGCGAGGAAATCCAGAAATCGCGGCCCGCATCTGCGTCAGGTTCCCGCGCCCCTTCCCACGTCCATTCCCCTGTTCCCTCGAGTGTTGATGACGGTGAAACCATGGTCGACAGCAATGGCGACTCCCAGATACGCAGCACGGCTCCTATGAGAACCAAGCCCAAGAAGCCGCAGACTGATGCCATGGGCGAAGGCAAGGCTACGGGTGCCGTGAAGTGGCCAGTGATGAAGGTCTACATGCAAGCCATGGGACCATGGTGGTTTTGGGTTTTGGCCATCGTTGTCTTCAACCTTCAGCAACTCGCCACCGTCGCGACCAACGTTTGGGTCCGACAGTGGGCAAACCAGTATGCCGAGGTAGAAGTTGTCGTCGCATATGGACCGCTGTCTCAATCATATGGCTCCGAAGCCTTCTCCAAGGGATCCTGGGCTTCGGTTGCTCGTCTTGGTGGCAGTGGGTCTGCCGGGCCCATGACGTCCAAGATCAATGGCCAAGTGCCGATTTCCACCTTGGCGGCCGCCCAGGTGAATGTAGCATACTACCTGGCTGGCCTGGCAGTTATTGGCGTCCTGGGCTCCTTTGCAGCGTTTGTGCGTGACGTATGGATCTTTTACGGCTCTCTGACCGCGTCGAGGAAGCTGCACGATAGACTCATGGCTGCTGTGACTCGAGCCAAGTTCAGGTTCTTCGATGTGACGCCTCTGGGCCAGTTGATGAACCGTTTCAGCAAGGATCTCGAGGCCGTCGACCAGGAAATCGCTGCTACTGCCATCGGTGTCATGTCTTGCGCCTTGTCTCTTGTGGTAACGGTCGTGCTGATAGCAGCCATCACGCCTGGTTTCTTGATCGCCGCCGCCTTCATCGGTTGCATCTTCTATTTCATGGCTGCATTCTACCTGCGAGCGTCTCGTGATCTCAAGCGACTCGAGTCCGTCCAACGCAGCCCGCTCTTCCAGCAATTTGGCGAGACGTTGAGCGGCATGACTACCATTAGAGCCTATGGCGACGAGAGACGATTCATTCGCGACAACTTGACCAAAGTGAATACGCAGAGTCGACCCTACATCTACCTGTGGGCATGTAACAGATGGCTTGCATTCCGGGCTGACCTCCTGGGTAACCTGGTGTCCTTCTCCGCAGGAGTCTTCCTCATCCTCAGCCTCGGTAAGGTTGACGCTGGTGCGGCGGGCATCTCACTGAGCTACGCCATGAACTTCACGGAGAATGTCCTATGGCTTGTGCGTCTGTACGGTATGAATGAACAAAACATGAACTCGATGGAACGGGTCAAGGAGTACCTGGACCTCGAGCAAGAGGCCGCACCCGTTGTGGAGAAGAATCGCCCGCCGGAATCATGGCCCGACGAGGGCAACGTCGAATTCGTCGACTACAGCACGCGATACCGCGAAGACTTGGATCCCGTCCTCAGGAGCATCAACCTCAAGATCAACGCCAGAGAGAAGGTGGGCATCGTTGGACGCACTGGAGCAGGCAAGAGTTCGCTGGCATTGGCCATTTTCCGCGCCCTTGAAGCAGAGAAGGGCCGCATTGTCATTGACGGCGTCAACATTGGGGACATTGGCTTGCGCGACTTGCGAGAGAACATCACGATAGTGCCCCAGGATCCGACATTGTTCAGGGGCACCATCCGCTCGAACCTGGACCCCTTTGACCAATACACGGATGAGCAGGTATTTGAAGCTCTCCGACGTGTTCAGCTCATTGGATTAGACGAGGCTGCGGCCAAGTCCACAACGTCAAGCTCGCAAGCCGTAATTCACTCGGCGGCGTCATCTGTCATGACCAACAAGAATATTTTCCTGGACTTATCATCGGCAGTGACGGAATCGGGATCGAACTTGTCACAAGGTCAACGACAATTGCTGTGCCTGGCGCGAGCGATGCTTAAGAAGCCCACGGTGTTGGTGATGGACGAGGCGACGGCTTCGATTGATTACAACACGGACTTTAAGATCCAGGAGACTATCCGAGAGCTCACGGGAACCGTCATCACGATTGCGCATCGACTTCAGACGATTGTGGACTACGACAAGGTGTTGGTTCTTGATCACGGCGAAGTGAAGCAGTATGGACACCCATGGGACTTGATCAGCAACGAGGAGGGACAATTCCGCAGCATGTGCGAGATGAGTGGTGAGCTTGATCTGCTTGTCAAGGCGGCGAAGAAGAAGTGGGATGAGGACAAATTGGTCGACGTCGGTGATGCGTAGATAGCAACGGACCGGACAGTCATGGAGTCATACCATGGAGTAGAAAAGGACAGCCGGTACATTGCATAAATGGAGAAGGTACATTCATATTGTTGGGTGCAGAGCGAGGAGGTTGATTGGAGGCGCGCGCCGTAGACGGACTCTGCGGCATCGTTTTGCGCTCGCGCATGTGCGCAAGAAGCTGGAAGATGAAGTCTTTTTTTTTTTTTTTTGGATGCTATGCATACATATTACATGGAGAACAACCAGAGCTGTTGATTCAAGTACAGAATCCATTGTACAGGAATAATTGAAAAAGTTTGTATTGAGCACACTGCGTATGGGTACGGTCGCACATTAGAGAGGTCCCGCAAAGAGCTGCCAAAACAAAAAAACCCACATTATAATTTTAGGCAAACTATATAAATAGTAAATTAAATCTATACGTAAATTTAAGGAAGTATATATATAAAATAAAATTAAGCTAAGCTAGTCTTCGCTTTACTTAACTCTTACGTATAAGAGTAAGCTACTAACCTAGAATACTATAAGAAGGTGCTAGCTAATATCTTTGTTTATAATCACTTAGTTAAGAGCTTTATTAATAGTATTATAATATATATAAAAGGGCTATTATGGCTTCCTCCGGACCCTTAGATAATAGTTAGTCTGGCCATAGCCAAAGGTAAAGCCACTAAAAGGATGTATATAATGCGATTAGTTACATCGCGGGCAACCCCGCACTGCTTGCAGTGGCTTTGCACTATAAGACTTACTTTTCCCTCCTAGCTAGATTTCTCTCCTTCTCTCTTTTCTTATCTCTCTCTTAGCTAGCTATTATTATTAACTTTATTAAATTTAACCCTTTTTTAACATATATACTAGTGCCTATATTCCGTAGTAAAACTAATACTAATTAGTAGTTAACTATAACTATAAATAAGTTAGGTATTATAAGAAGAGATATTTCTATAGATAATATAGCCCCTTACCTCTTAAGCTTATAGATAGGCTATTTAGGTAAAAAGGCATAACTATAAAGTATACTAAAGGAAAAGACTAGAATCCTAGTTATAGGCTTATTAGGCTTCTAAGGGATTAGTTTATTAACTCTTAGGCCTTTAGGATATTTAGTTAATTATTAATCTTATTATCGATTATAAAAAAACTAACTAAATAACTAAATCTATTACTATAAGGCATTTTATTTAAACCTAATATTAAACATAACCCTTAGCTAAGCTAGCTAACCTATATAACCTTACCTTTCTATCCCTCTTCTCCCTTCTTTATAATTATTTACTATAACTATCTTTACTTCTCTATATTTTATATATAGTTAAGTTATGTTTAAGTCTATACTATCTTAAGTTATTTTTAAGTCTGTATTATCTTTATTACCTATATTTTTCCCTTCTTTCCTCTTTTCTATTGTTTTTTATTATTTTCTTCTAATTATCCTATTTATTCTGTTTATCCTATTTATCCTATTCTATTTATCCTGTTTATTCTGCCCTGTTTATCCTATTTATCCTGTTTTACCTATTATTCCTGTTTTTTTCCTATTTATTTTATTTAATTAACAGGGAAACACTACCTTATTATTTTACTACCCTTAATAGGAGCCCTAGACTCTATTATATTAATTATATTTCTTTTATCCTATTTTCCTTATTTCTATTAATTTACTATTAGCAAAGACTAAACCTCTTTTTCTAGAGAAATAAAATTAGAGATTAGATAATTAATAAGAAGCACCCCTTATATTACTTTCCCTAATACTAAGGTATCTTAAGAATCTTTAGTAATAGCTTTTAAAAGACTATAAAAAGATAGTTTACTAAGGTAACTATAGCTATATATATTTATACTTATAAGAGATTAGGAAAAACTTACCTAACTAGACCTAGAGGATACTATATAGCCTAAGCTTAATAATTAAATTATAAGGTTTATTTATACTAGTAAATATTCAGGTTAGTAAGAAGAAAACCTTTAGGAAAACTTTAAGGAAAACTTTAAAGGCTAGACTAAAGATATATTTAAGAGAGTTACTAGTAAACTTATAAGAGAACTATAAAGTTCTTTATAAAATAATAGTATTAATATTCCCTAAGAAATAAGCCTTCCTATCTTTACTACCCTTAAATATATACTTTAAGAAATAATAATAGTACTATAAAGAGATAAGTTATAATCTCCTAAGCTACCTTAAATATAATTTCCCTAAGTTACTACCTTAAAGACTTTCCTTTACTTCTTTAATCCTTAAAAAGAGTAGTTATGTAAAGGGCTTGGGCTTTGCCTAAGCATTTCCTATAGCGCATACAAGTAAGGATAGTTCTAAGCTAGTAAGGATATAAAAAGAGGGCTAATATAAGGTAGTTAGGGGGTATAAGGGGCACTAGTAAGAATAGGTCTTTTACCTTTCTTTCTTCCCTTCTTAAGTTTCTTAATATTATATTAATGCCTTATTATAGCTACCTAGGGGCTAGTTTATAATAATTAAGAAACTTCCTTTAGTCCTTATAATAGCTACTAAAAGATATAATAAATATACTAATAAATATACTAATAAATATACTAATAAATATACTAATAAATATACTAATAAATATACTAATAAATATACTAATAAATATACTAATAAATATACTAATAAATATACTAATAAATATACTAATAAATATACTAATAAATATACTAATAAATATACTAATAAATATACTAATAAATATAATAGGTATACTTTAACCCTAAGATTAATATAACTAGGGGATATTAACCCCCTTATCTAATACTATAGCATTACTAGTAGCTTAATAGGCTTAATTTAAAACGCTCTAACTTATACTAAATAAGTAAATAGTAAAGCTTATATATCTCTAATAATAGGTAATAGTAAATAGTATAGGACCTTTAACCTAACTACTCCCTATAGCCTAGCCTAGCGCCCTAGAAGCTAGCCCTATACTACCTCCTATCTCTAACCTAGTCTTACCTATACCTAAAGTAAAATAAAAATTAATCCCTATAAGTAACCTATATAATAGTAATAAAGCCTTATTTACTATATAAAGGTTCCTAATAAAGTATAAGTTATAGGTAAATAAGGACTTTATTAGTACTAATAAGAATAGATAGGTATTTTTTTACTAGAACCTATTCTCTAGAGTTTAGTCCTAGGTAGCTACTTACTTTAAGTAAGGTAATACTATTAGTTTTAACCTTACTAACTTCCTAAAATACCTTAGGTTAGTATTCTCTAACTTATATAGATAGGAGATAGCCCTTATAAAGCTTAACTAGCTAGAATAAGGCCTAAGGGAGCTATTTTCTATATTTTTTATTTACTTTATAAAGAAGCTATTACTAGTAAAAGAGGAATATTAAAGGGATAATATAAAGCTAGTAAAGCTTTAATATATACTTAATAAGTATTTAAGGGAGATTAGTATAGGCTAGGGTATTAGCTAAAGTAACTAGTATATAGCTATTATATAGTATTATAAAATTATAGTTAATATTAAGGCCCTTATTATAAAGGATAAGTATTAGTCTTAATATAAACTATAGTAAGCTAAACCTATACCCTAGACTAACTATAAGGGTAATATACTAATAACTAGGGTTTATATAGCTAGTACTTAGCTAGGAAGGTAAAATAAGCTAGCTAAGAAATTAAAAGGGCTAAGGCTTACTATAAATATATAATAGGCTAAATAGGTATTAGAAGTAAAGTTAGCTAAATACTATTAGAAGGGATACTACCTATAATATAAATCTAAGGATTACTATATCTAGGAGTGCACTTTTCTTTTACCTTACTATCTATAAGTTAGTATTAACTTATATAGGGTAGATAAGAAAAGCATAGATAAGAAGGTAAATATTCCCTTTATAGAAAATAAGTAGCCCCTAAGTAAAGTCTTATATAGGGGTAAATAGGCTAGTTAACTACTATACTATAAAATAACTATTATAGCTATATAGAGATAAAGTAGGATATAGTATAATATATAAACTAACTACTATTCTTAATTCCTATACTCTTTAATATATATTATTATATTAATATCTAGATTAATTATAGTTATAATTACTATAATACTATAAGTAAATTAGTAGTAAGGTAACTTAGCCTAGAGCTTATATAGTTACTAAAATAAAGGTATATTTATACTATAGTAAAAATAAAAAGGAGAGGGAAGTAGGCTAAGGAAAATATCTCTTCTATAACTTATATAGTATACACTAGAATTAACATAAATAGCTAGGAGTTATTTATATATTTATATATTATCCTAGGTCTTACCTAGGATATAATATTTAGAATGCCCTAGTTAGAATAGTATAATATAGTAATTTATATAGAAAAGTAATAACTAGTTATTAAAGCAGTAAAGAGCCTTTATATCTCTAAGGCCTTTACTAGGAGATTAGAAGTACTAGTATAAGGAATTATTAAATCCCTTTATACTACTAAAGCTTATAAGGTATAATAGAATAAGGATATTACTATAAGGTTTATTACTATAAGCTTAAAGAAAATAATAATAGTATTATAAATTATAGCACCTAAGGCAAAGCTATTAGCTCCTAATATATTAATATTACCTAAGGAGTTAGTAGACTTTATAAACCTCTTTAATAAAGCTAAAGCTAATAGTTTACCCCCTTATAAGAGTTCTCTTAACCACTATATATATATATATAAGAATCTAGATAGGTTTAAACTAACACTTCTATAGGGACTATTATATAATATACTATAGAATTAGCTCCTAGAGGTTTAGCGCTAGATTATAGACTTAATAAATAAGGGTTAGATTTATACTAGCTTCTTATTAGCTATAGCTCTTATTTTTCTTATTAAAAAGGCTAATAAAGGATAGTATTTTTATATAGACTACTATACTCTTAATAAGATAATAGTATAGAACTATTACTCTCTCCTATTAATTAAAAAGATACTATACTCCTTATCCTAAGCATACTAGTTTATAAAAGTAAATATTTATATAGTATTTTATAAACTATAAATTACTAAGGGTAAGGAGTACTTTATAGTGTTTTATATAAGGTTTAGTTTATTTAAGTAGCTAGTCTATCCCTTTAGCTTAGTAAGCGCGCTAGTAACCTTTTAGTATTATATTAATAAGTCCTTAGGGGATATATTAGGGGATTTTATTATAGCTTACCTTAATAATATCCTAGTTTACTTAGGGGGGTTAAGGAAAGATTATATAGCTAAGGTCTAGCTAGTTCTAGGTTACTTAAGGGCTATAGGTTTATACCTTAACCTTAATAAGTCTATATTTACTATAAAGGAGGTTTAGTACCTTAGATATATTATTATAGTAAGATATTTAATTTACCTAGATCCTATAAAGGTTATAGCTATTAGGGAGTAGGTAGCACCTATAAAGCTATAAGGGGTTTATAGCTTCCTAGGATTTGTAAATTTTTATTATAACTTTATTAAAAACTTCTCTAAGTTAGCTACCTTATTAATATAACTTACTAAGAAAAAAATTCCTTTCTAATAAGGACTTAAGGAGAATAATACCTTTAAAAGGTTAAAAAATACCTTTATTATATATCTAGTCTTAGTATAATAAGATCTAGATTATCCTATAGTAGTAAAGGCTAATTATTTAGGCATAGCCCTTAGCAAATGCCTCTTATAATAAAGTCCTAATAGCGTCCTATATCTAGTTACTTACTATTTTACTAGCCTTATATTCTTATAGAAGAACTATATATATAATAAAGAGCTGCTAGCTATTATTTCCTATCTTAAGGCATAGTTAGTAAAGCTCTAGGGAGTGTCTTACTTATTTATAATTTATATAGACTATAAGAACTTAGAGTACTTTATATTTCCTTAGTTAATATTAGAGTAATAGGCTAGGTAAGTAAATATACTTATACTATTTAACTTTTACCTTTATTATAAGCCTAGTATATAAGCTTAATAGCTAAATACCCTTTCCTAAAGGGAATAGGACTAGAATAAGTTTGCCTTAAGAATAGGATATATTTTATAACCTATTACTATTATAATATTCTCCCTATCTTTAAATATATAAGGGAATAGCTTTAACCTAGATTTATGCCTTGCTATACATTACTATTACTAGAGGGGGAGGCCCTCTTTATTACTAAGTACCTCTAAACCTTATAGGACTAAGCTATTATATTAGACCTTATATATAGTATCTAACTAAGGGCTATTTAGGAAGGGGCTTAAAAGTTTCCCTTTAAGGCACTAATAAGGGAATAGGTTATAGATTATTCTATAAGCATATATAAGGCGCTCTAGTTTAAGGGCTATACTTAAATTCTAACCTAGAAACCCCTTATAATAACCCTTATCTAATAATACTATAATTTACTAGTAGTAAGATACTTAGGGTATAATACTATATTCTAAATTCTATAATAGTAGTTTTATTAGGATAGGATATTATAGGATATTACTTAGTTTATTTATAACTACTATTACTTTAGTAGCTATAAGAGTTATTAATAACGCTAGGGCTTACTAAAACCTTTACCTATCCCTAATTAATTTTAGTCTTAAATCTCTATTAACTTTATAATAAACTTACTAGTATTATCCTTAGAGAGGCTATAATACCTTATAGTTATAATAAATAAGCTATTAAAGTTTATATAGTTAGAAGCTATAACCTCTATTAGGGCTAAGGAGTATATAAAATAGTTTAAAATAGTATAATAAAGGTTTTAAGGATTTCCCTAATCTATTATTATAGATTAAGGGTTAGACTAGCTAGGAATATTTTAGATAATATTATATTCCCTAGTTAGGATTAATTAATTACTTTCTACTTCTTATTACCTATAAACTAATAGTAGTATAAAGTAGGTGAATTAAGAGGTATAAGTAATATTATAGGTAATAGTCTCTTTCTTATAGTTTAATTAGCTAGAATATCTAGCTACTTACTAACTTATAATTAATAATAGGTTTTCTTTAGTAATAGGGGTTAGCCTAAATAAGCTACTTTATAGTTATAACTTAAAGCCTATTTAGTTATAACTAGCCTAGTCTTTATTAATAACTATACCTAAGGGGTAAGCTATATAATTCCTTAAGTATTTATAAGAGGGGACTTTTCTAGTATAGGCTATAATAGCTTATATATAATAAAAGCAGTAGGACGCTATATTAGCTTTTAGATAGCTAGTAAAGTGGTTCTATATTAGTAATAAGGTATAGCTTTTACTTAGGAATATTAAGATAAACTATCTATTATAGAAACTTAATTAGGTTATAGTAAAATATATAGTTATTAAAGTACTTATATTACTTATAGTATAACTTAATATACTAAGAGGTATTTACCTAGTTTTCTATATAAACCTTATTAAATAAGGTATAAAGAACCCCCTTTCTAGTTAGGAACTCTAGGACTTCTATCTAGGGCTAGAATAAGTCCCCTTAGAGAATAATAATAAACTTATTAAGGAATATAAAGTAGAATAAATTCTAGTAGCCTATAATACCTTAGGCTAAGGTAAAAGATATAATATACTAGTTAAGTAAGTAAGTTATATATAATTAATATAGAAACTACTAAAGAGTATAGTATAAATATAAGCTCTTAATAAGTTTAAAGTAAAATAAGGAGACATATACTATAATAATAGACTAAATTAATTATAAGCTACTTATTTACCTATAAAGACTTTTATTAGTATATAGGGTATACTTATTTTATAACCTATTTCTTCTTACTTACTAATAATATAAATTTACACTCCCTTATTTACTATATTATAGATATTACTTATACTATTAGTTAACTTAGTGCTATTATTAGATAGGATAGGAATTAGTATTACCTTATATCTAATAGGAGTAGTAACTATATTATAATAAACTAGGTAGCTACCTTAGTTTTAAATAGTATAAGTAAACTAGTAGTTAAAGGGTTTAAAATAAGTATATAATAAGGGAGCTATACTCCTAGAATATTTACTAGTAAGAGAGGGAAGCTAAATAGTAAATATAGCTAAGGTATAACTAGTAGCTAGGGTATATTTACTTATAAGAGAGGGAGGCTAAGTATTAGTAATAGCTTAGGAATAACTACCTAGGGTATAGTTAGTATAATAGTTAATAGGGCTAGATTTAGTCCTAAGTTAAGAGTTAGTAAATAGGAACCTAGTTAGCTAAATATAGGTTATATAGTTTTACTAATATAAGGGGTAAGACTCTTTACTCTTAAGGGTATAATAATCTAAAATACCTATAGTAAGGTACCTTTTAATACATAGGCTATAAGGTCTAAATACTAACTTAGGAGTAGTATACTCCTTATTATTTAAGTTTCTCTCTATAAGAAACTTACTAATAGCTTATTGTCACGACTTGATCGTAGGGTTAAATAAACGAAGTGATAGCTAAGATTCTCGCAGTTGCTACTAGGAAGATACTAGCTAGGGGCGGGTATGTAAAGGTTTTAATCTCTAACCTAGCACTAATAATATACATAGTCTTTAATAAATACCTTGCTTTATAAGCATATAGCTATCTTATAGCTAGCTAGCCTCTTTATTATCTATATAGCCTAAAGGTTCTTTAAAGATTCGCTCTAATAAATATTCTATCTCTAATCTTTATGCTTCTAATATAATACTCCCTTAATATATAATTAACCTTAATTATAAAATAAGCTACTTACTTAGGGTATAGTTACTATAATAAAGCTTATAAAGAAAAATAAGATAAGGTACTTTATAACTAGATATATAGGTAAATAAAATAATAATAATAATATAACTAATTATAAATAACCCTCTCTATTATAGGTAGTAATGTCTAAATAGTAGCCTATATATAGCTTTAATATAGTAAAATAAATATTATTACCTATTATATAGCTAGACTAAAAAAAAATAGATAACTTATGTTAATTTTTATAATTAGTTTAAATAAATAGGGTACCTAATGCTATAGTTCTAGATAGTCTAACTAGAGGGCTTGTATTATAGTTACTATAAGTTCGTAGCTATTAGGCATATATATAAGTAGCAAAGCTAATAGTTATTATTATAATTTACGGATTACTTACATGTAATATGTTAGATTACTTAAGGGGTCTATAGTTAATATAAAAGAGACTAATTTTTCTCCCTTTTTATATACTTCCTTTCTCCTATAATAATCCTTAACCTTATAAGTTACCCTTACTAGCTAAGTAATAGCTTTCTTACTACTATTATACTATAGTTACTAACCTTTTTTAGTCTCTAAATATTATTATTATTTATTGCTATTTATCTTAGTCTTTTATCTTATTCTTAGTTATTAGTTTATTTGCTTTTAGTTATAATTTATATCTAGTCTATTATAGCTAACTTATAGCTAGTTTATTATATCTAATACTTATATAGGAACTTCTCCTTTATTAATAGCTTCTAAAGGTTAAGTTATTAAGAAATCTCCTTTAAAGTCTTCTAAGAAGTTATTCCCTTAGAAGTAAACTACTTCTAAAATTTTAATATAAGTTTATTATATTTTTATAATATCTTTATTACTAACTTATTACTAGTGGTATAATAAGTAAGAAAATTCTATATATATAGTGCTCTTAGTAAGTAGTAATATAAAATATCTTACTAAAAAATAGCACTTATAATATTCTAGGATATTTTATTAATAATAAGACCTTCCTTATAAAATATAAAGAATCTATAAATATAACTTCTTTACTTACTTACTACTTCTTCTTTACTAATATTCTAATAGGTTACTTAATAAAATATACTTGCTACTTCTAAAATAATAAAAACTACCTTATAGTATATCTTTCTTATCTAGAATTTACTTACTTATTACTAATATACTACTAGTATCTAGCTTAAATTATATAGCTTTATAATAAGCTATTTAAACTTATTAAAGCTACTCTAAAAGGTAGCTATTACTATTAGGATAAAGTAAGTATAATTCTACTACCTAGACACTAGATTATTACTAACTTACTAGTAGTTTATTATAAAAGTAAAGAAAAAGCTATAGAATACTATCCTATCCTATAAAAATTCTAATAAGTATAAATATATTTGCTATGCTTAAATAACTACTAATATTACTTATAAAGTAAAGAGTAATAAGTATATTATAATAGCGCTACTAAGTAATACTATAAACCTTAAGATATAGATTAATATTTTAAATAGTCTTTACTTTATAGCCTAGAATATCCTAATAATAAGCTTTCTTAATATATATAGCTAATACCTAACTAACTTACTAGTAGTTTATACCTTATGCTACTAACTTACCTAATTATATTAGTTCTATTAAGCTCCCTAGTAAACTTTAGGTTTATATATATAAAGAGAGGGATTCTAATAATAAAGATACTCCTAAGGCCTCTGCCTTTATAGTTACTATAGCTACTACTATTACTAAGAAACTAGTAGTCCTAGTAACTAACTTTATTTTCTAATATCTTACTATATTAACTTATAAATTATAACTATCTTATATTAACTTTACTACTTAACTATTACTTATAGTTATTAATAATTTCTCTAGTGCTAAAATCCCTTTTTAACACCTAAGAATTCTCTAAAGCATTATTGTGGCTTCCTCCGGACCCTCGGATAATAGTTAGTCCGGCCATGGCTAAAGGTAAGTCCACAAAAGGGATGCACGTAATGCGATTAGTTATATCGCAGGCAACCCCACACTGCTTACAGTGGCTTTACACTATAAGACTTACTTTTCTCTCTTTTTTACTTACTTTCTCTCCTAGCTAGATTTCTCTCCTTCTCTCTTTTCTCTTCTCTCTTTTCTCTTCTCTCTTAAATAATATTAACTATTATTAACTTTATTAAATTAAACCCCCTTTATACTAGTATAATATTCCTTAGTATAACTAATACTAATTAGTAGTTAACTATAACTATAGATAAGTTAGGTATTATAAGAAAAGATATTTTTATAGATACTATAGCCCCTTGCCCCTTAAGCTAATATATAGGCTATTTAGGCAAAGAGGTATAACTATAAAGTGTGCTAAAGGAAGATAGACTAGAATCCTAGTAATAGGCTTATTAGACTTCTAAGGGATTAATCTATTAACTCTTAGGCCTTTAGGATATATAGTTAATTATTATTCTTATTATTTATTATAAGAAAACTAACTAAATAACTAAATCTATTACTATAAGGTATTTTATTTAAAACTAATATTAAACATAACCCTTAGCTAAGCTAGCTAATTTATATAACCTTACCTTTCTACCCCTTTTCTCCTTTCTTTATAATTATTTACTATAACTATCTTTGCTTCTCTATATTTTATATATAGTTAAGTTATTTCTAAGTCTATGCTATCTTAAGTTATTTTTAAGTCTATATTATCTTTATTACCTATGTTTTCCCTTCATCCCTCTTTTTATTATTTTTATTATTTTTTCTAATTATCCTATTTATTCTATTTACCCTGTTTATCCTATTCTATTTATCCTATTTATTTTGCCTTATTTATCCTGTTTTTCCTGTTTTTCCTGTTTTTCCTGTTTTTCCTGTTTTTCCTGTTTTTCCTGTTTTTCCTGTTTTTCCTGTTTTTCCTGTTTTTCCTGTTTTTCCTGTTTACCCTATTTACTATATTATACCTAATAGAAAAACGCTATCCTATTATTATACTCCTGTTTAGTTTATTCTATTTATTTAGTTTATTCTATTTATTTAGTTTATTCTATTTATTTAGTTTATTCTATTTATTTAGTTTATTCTATTTATTTAGTTTATTCTATTTATTTAGTTTATTCTATTTATTTAGTTTATTCTATTTATTTAGTTTATTCTATTTAATTAAAACTCTAGGCTTTATTATATTAATTATTTTATTTTATTAAAGATAGCGGAATTTAAATCTAGACCTTTAATAAGAGAAAGAGCTAGTAATAGTAAGGCTCTAATAATTACTATTAAAAGACCCTCTAAGAGTAAACTACTACTATATCTATAACTACTTACTAGTAAGCTTATAAGAGATTAGAAAGAGTTTACTAAGCTAGACCCTTAAACTACTATATAGTCTAAGCTTAATAATTATATTATAGGATTTATTAACCTTAGTAAGCATTAAGGTTAGAGAGATAATAACCTCTAGGAATTATTCTAAGAAGACTTTAAAGGCTAGTCTAAGAATACCTTTAAAAAAGTAAATAAGGATATTATTAGAGAGCTATATAACTCTCTCTAAGATTATAGTATTCCTATTAAATAAGGCCTAGGATATTTAATCCTAGTATTACTTAAAAAAGTACTTTATTAAACCTTAATATCTCTTTAGCTAGAAGAGAGATTAAGATTCTTTAAACTACCTTAAACATAACCCCTATAAGTTACTACCCTAAAGACCTTCCCTAGTATTCCTTACCCTTAAAGGGAATAATTACTATATTCTTTATAAGAACCCCTATAATAATCTTAGTTATACTAAGAGTTTAAACCCTAATAGCTTACTTTCCCTTCTTAATACCTTTCTTCTAGTAAATAGACTATAAAGAAGATTTCTAAGCTTATAAAGATATATAAGAATAGTAATTACTATAGTAAAAAGCTATATAACTTCCTTACACTAAAGCTTATACTCTTTAAGAGTAAATATAACTAGATTAACCTCCTTAAATTATACTTTAGTAAAGTATTTCCTATTATACTAATAGGAGATACTAAATAACACTTCCTTAATTACCTTTCTAGTAAGAATCTCTTTTATAAAGAGATAATTATAAATATCTATTAATACTTTAAAATAGAAAGTAATTAATAGTTTTACTATTATAAGTAAAGTAGTATAACCCTTAAGAATATTATTATTTAGAACCCTAAAAAAAGTAAGCTTAAATATCTTAAGATCCTATTAACTATATTAAAGAGAGTCTATAAAGGGCTATACCCCTCTAATATAGTAAATATAGAGCTTTATAAGTAAACCTTAAATATAGTCTCTAGTATTCCTAAATATTAGGTAGTAAAGTATATATATACACTAGGCTTTAAGAACCTTGCTAGTAACCTTTATAAATTAATTATAATTATAGAGAGTAGTATAAGAAGTACTTAATACTACTAGTAATAAGGTAAAGACCTATTAGAGGCTATATTTATAGACTAATAATATAGTTAATAAAATTAGAGAGGAAGAGAAGACTATTATAGTAGCTCTAAGCGCCCTAAGTAATACTTTATTTATAGTAAAAGTGGCTACTAGTTAATAAACCACTCTAATACTAAGTAAAAGAAAGAGAGAGAGATAGTAAGCTAGTAAGAGTTATTACTTACCCTCTTTAGAGAAAAAGTTCTAATTATTCCTTACTTTAATTAAAGGCAGTGATAATACTAGAATAAGGGAACTAGAAGACTAGGAATCCTAGCTTAAGGCTTACACTTAGGCCTAAGATAATAATAATAATAATAATACTAAAGAGAAGCTATTATTAAAGGCATACCTAAGTATTATATAATTCTTCTACTCTAGGCTATAGATAATTAATAATATTAATATTCTTATAACGCTTAAAAATCAGGCCTTTTAATATGCCTTACTTAAGTAAGAGCTATACCTTAAAGAGGCTTTTAATAAAAACTATTTAATTTATTATATCTCTAAGGAATGCTATTCTAAAGAAGTCTTTAGAGGAATTATACTAGATATAGGAGCTTTAGGTTAATTAACTACTAGACTAGTATAAGTTAAAGCCCTATTAAGATTAATGCTATTATTAAAGATTAAACCCTATAGCCTAGAAGTTATTAACTTTAGCGCTAGATTAGTAACTATATATAGTGTAATATATATGCTAATAAAGCTTAGTTAAATTAACTTCTATATCCTTATTACCGCTATACCTTTTCTTTTTTCCCTTACTAATATAGATCTTATAAAGGTTAAGATAAATAACCTTACTAATATGCTAATCTAAGATAATAACACTATACCTATTATATATAGATAGGGCTATTCTTAGTAGCTATTAAAGGTAAAGGAGACTACTGTATTCTATCTATTAAAAGGAGAGATTTATTAACTTTACTAAAGATTTAGTTATTCTTTAATTTAATGCCTTATAAAGATCCTTTAATAAGCTAGTTATAACATTACACGCTATATAATTAAAAAGCTAATAAAAGTCTGTTATTATTATTAGATAAATAGAAAAGCCCCTAGCTAATTTAAATTCTTAATTAAAAATAACTATAACTTTAACTATAAGATTATTATTAATATTATATAAATTAATAGTTAACTAGTCCTTTATATTATTAATTTAGTAACCTTATTCTAAGTAGCCTATTTCCTTAACCCTAAGAAGCAGAAAGCTTATAATATTTAGAATATAATTAAAGAGTGCTAGATAAATACATATCTAAGCCCCCTAGATTAGATTATTTATAATACTAGTAATAACTTTGCTTTAGCTAAATTTAAGCACTATACTTACTTAATATTAATTAAGATTAATAAGATACTTATTAAAGCCTATAATAGTATTAGAAAGGTTAAAAGATACTATAGACCTCTTTACTAGGCTTATAATATTATTATAGACTTAATTAGTAAAGAGATTACTCCTAAATAATAACTCTAAATAGCTATTAAAGCTATTAATAACTTAGTAGGCCTAGATAGCCTTATACCTATATTACTAGTCTTTAGAGCCTACCTATAGATAATAGATAAGTTACTACTAAGCGTCTTTATTATTTAATAGGCTAAGGTAATTTAGAAAGTAACTAATAAAGTTTACTATTACCTAGCTAAGAGGTAAGTTTATAATGCCCTTAGCGCCTAGAATAGCCCTAATATATTAGCTATTACTATAGGCTAATGTATATATAGAGAGAGAAAAAGGCAGATAGCATAGCCCTTATAAGCTATTAGCTACTAATAGGGAGACCTATATAGTTAAGATACCTTATAGCCTAGTTAGGTTTTGCTTTATAGTAGTAAAGCTATATTATAAAAACCTATAGTATATAGAAGCTAATAAGTAAAGCCTTTAGTGTATTAGGGAATATAACCTAAGCCTAGAGGCCCCTTATACCTCCTATAAGAAGACTAGAGGAGATAAGCTACTAGTAAAGGGTAGTAAGGTAAGGGAAGAAGAGAAAGAAACACTAGTAAAAAGAAAGTAAGGAAGGCTAAGGAAGGCCCTTATAGTCTAATTCTATGTTAATAAGGTTATAAAGAAGCTTAAAGAGGCTTATAATACTAAAGCAACCCTTATAGGAAGCTATAGAGTTAAAGAACCTATAGCTTATCTTAAGGTAGTAAAAGCTACCCCTATAGGAAGCTATAAAGCTAATAGCCTTAAAGCAATAAAAGCAAAGGCTATTAGGGCCTAGGCTTATAATCCTAATAAAGCTATTAGACCTATAAAGCCCTTTATGTTTATTAATAAAGACTAAGAGAAGGTATTATTTAAAGAGATTATAGCTAGAAAAGTGCTAAACATAGGATTCCTTATAGTAAAAGAAGAGGCTAACTAGAAACTAGCCCTTTAACTTTACTAAGAAGGAAAGATTATAACTCTAGGAAGCCCTTTTAAATAATCTAACTAAGCTAAGATTAACGCCCTATAAGCTTGTAATATATTTAGGTTTATAATATTTAATCTTACTAAGCATAGAGGCTATAGGATTTTCAATTCTTGTATAGTTTAAGAGATTAAAGGCAAAGGGACTAAATCGCTATATAAGAAGTTATGCCTTTTATATAAGGGCATAATAATAGAGGAAAAGAGGCTATCTTAACCTAATTACTAATAATACAGCAATTAAGCTAATGGATTATTATAGCCCTTGCTTTATTATTAAAGCAAAAGGGAATTTACCTTTAGTTACAAGATATCACACAAGCCTATGTTTAATCCTAAATAACCCTAAATAGGCTGATTATTATAAGGTTACCTAAACAAATTACATACCTTTTTCTAGAAGGCATAGTAATAGAGGTAATTAAGCCTCTTTACGAAATTATAGAGGCTAGAACCTATTAGTAGGCAATGTATTTCTATTACTATAGAGATAACCTTAATATAATAACCTTAATATATAATCCCTGCTTATTAATTATAGCCCTAAATAATAAGAACCTCTTTAGCATTATAGGAATGTAAACAGATAACACCCTAGGCCTTAGTAATAATAACTTCTTTAAGAAAGAAGAAAGAGAGCTCTAAAAAGCAAAGTTTATAGCTAAAGAAAAATAATACCTAATAACTATAAATCCCCTTATTTTTAATAGCTACATCCTAACCTAGAACGCTAATACCTTGCTAACCCTAACCTAGAAGGGCTAAGGTTAGAAGATTAAGGAAATTAATCCGTGATTACTAATAGCAAAGCAAGATTACGTTAAGTAAAGAGCCTAGGGGAGTTATATTATAATAGTCTATTAACCTAAAGCATCTTATAACCTATTAATTACTATATAACACTAAGAACCCTTTACTAATAACATTTTATAACTTAATAAACGCCTTAAGTAGCAAATTAAGCATTAGTAGTAGGGATTATAGTATATCCCCTTAACTCTTAAAGAAGCAAAGCTCTTTATATTTATAAATAGGTCCCTTACTAATAATAAAGACCTTAGCTTATAAATCAGGTATATAATTATAATTAGTAATAAAGCATTAAAGGATAATAACACCTTTACCTTAAAAGGCAATATTATAATATATAGCTTTATAAAAAGTAAGTGTATAACTTATAGCGCACTTATATCTAAGCTATATAGCATGGTTTAAGGCGCTAATATTACATACATAATATCTATAACTCTTTATATAATTATAAACTAATTAAAGATACCCTAAATTCTAATAATTCTTTATACTAACTCTTTCTTATTATATAAATACCTTATAAAGCTAGGTATAATAAAGGAGAAGCGGCTAATAATTAATATTATAGCTCTCTAATAGTTATATAAGAGAAGAGAGATCTATAAGGTTAGGTAGATTAATAGTGGCAATAATCTAGCTAATGCAATAATAAAGGCATTGCTAAATTTAGCCCTTTTAAATTTAATTAATTTAAACGAATTAATAATTTATATAGAAGGCTAGGTTAAAAGACCTATAAGGTTAGGCAAAGGGGAGGATTAAGATAATAGGTTAGCAAGTATAGATTAAGGTAACTAGGTTAATTAGATTAACTAAGGCTATAATAGCTAATTAGAGCTATAGATTCCTATAAAGGGATTCACTTATATATACTTTCCTTTAATTTGATTTTTATTATGTTTTTAGGCTTCTTTAGCTATAAAGAAAAGAGAGACTACTAGTATGGCTTTCTCCGGACCCTTAGATAATAGTTAGTTTAGCTATAGCTAAAGGTAGGTCTATAAAAGGGATGCATATAATGCGATTAGTTATATCGCAGGCAACCCCACACCGCTCGCAGTGGCTCCGCACTATAAGACTTACTTTTCCCCCTTTTTCGCTTACCTTCTCTCCTAGCTAGATTCCTCTCCTTCTCCCTTTTCTCTTCTCTCTTAGATAACATTAACTATTATTAACTTTATTAAATTAAACCCCCTCTGCACTAGTGTAACGTTCCTTGGTGTAACTAATAATTATAGCCTTTCTATTTAACTAGATATTTACAATGCCTTCTATTATAGTAGTATAAAATAATTCTCTTAACTTTAAACTCTTATTTATTATCTTTAATATTATCCTATAGTAAGGATATATTTTCTATATTAGTTAGGTTCCCTTTAAAAGGCTTAAGACTAGTAATATTAAATATATTATATAATTAAGTCCTAGGTAATAACTTTAATTAATATACTAATCTATAACTCCTAATTACCTTTTTAATCTTATAGGGGCCTAGGTACTTTATAGCTAGCTTCCTACTAGGTTATCTTAAATTAATATTCTTTATTAATAGCAAAATATAATTACTAACTTTAAACCTTATTAGAGTTCTTTTCTAGTTATAATATTTCTTATACTAAGTTTATAAGTTACTTAAAAGCTATTTAATTATAGTATATTTCTCTCTTAGTGCTAAGACTTTACTTTTAGCTTAATTATTTACTAAAGGGATGTTTATAACTACTTATTATAAACCTCTAGGATTATAACCTTATAATGCCTTTACTAGTGTGTAGCTATATATTATGTGATTGCTTATATTATATATAAACTATGCTAATAATAGGTTATCTGCCTAATTAGTCTGTTTAGTATAAGTAAAAGCCCTTAAATAATATTCTAGGACCTAGTTTAAACATTCTATCTAGCTATCTATCTAGGGGTAAAAAGCAGTGCTAAGTAGCCGCTTAGTTATAAGAAGATAATAAAAAGTTATCTAGAAACCACTAGTAAATGTAAAACCTTAGTCTATTATAATACCTTCTAAAGCTTTATAATCTCTAAAAACATATTCTAAGAATATAGTTACTAGCCTATTACTAGTTAGTTATGTTAATATAGGAATATAAATACTATATTTTATAAATTAGTTAATAATAACTAGAATTATATTATAGGTTTAGTTTAAATCTTTTACTAGTAAAAGTCTAGTAATAAAATCTATTAATAATTCTTAAGAAAGGTAATTAGGCACTAGTAGTATAGCTAGCTTACTATATAGTTTATAATACCTTAGTTTTAAAGTTTAATAACTTATATAAGTACTAATATATATCTTTATATCTTTCTTTATTATTAGCTAATAATATTAGTTTATAATCTAATAAAGAGTTTTACTTACTCCCTAATACCTAGTAGTAAGGTTATTATAAGTTAGTAATAAAATTTCTTTTCTTATTCCTAAAGGGATAAAAATATAATTCTTAAATATTAATAGCTTAGAGAGTTTAATAAACTATATTTAGGATGCTACTAAATTACTGCTTTTAAGTAACTTTAATTAACTTATAGTAAAGTTATTCCCTTACTATGCTTTATATAATAAGACTTAAATTAAGGGTTTTAATTCTAAGCTCTTTTCTAGAAAGTTAGAGATAAACTTAGAAGAGGTTCTTTAAATAGATTAAATCCTAGCTATAATATCTCTATAAGTAATTAGTTTAATAGATGCTTCTAGTCTTATAGGTATATAAATAAGTGATGTTTTTAAGGGGCGCCCTTGCTACTTACTAGTAATAACCTATGCTAGTCTACCCCTAATAGTAGTAGTTAGTCTAATAGGAAAATTAAAATAACTAAGTAATAAACTAAATATACGCTAGGTGCTAGCAGTACCACTATAGCTAGCTTATTGCTTATTAATAAAAGTATTAAAAGTATTAAATAACCCTACTAATATTGATTTTTATATTTTTTTTTTAGTATCATTGGTTATAGCCAATGCATCTAATTTATTATAACACACAATTATTACTAGCAATACCTAGCTAGTAAAACAATTAATAACCAAATTCTTATAGCTATAGTAATAAATAAGCTCTAAGGTTATAAACATAGGGGGCTATAAGGTTAGAGCAAAGTTTATAATAAACTTTATAGCTATGTTAGCGTAAGATATAGTTATAACTTATAACTATAGTTAAATTTAAATTCGCTTAAGTTTTGCTTATAGTATAAATTAACGCAATTCCCCCTTCCTCTATAACTATGTTTTTTCTATCTCTTTATATCTCTTCTATCTTATAGCTTACTACTTATGCTTTAAAGCTCTAAGGCAAACCAAACATAACTTATCCTTACTTATCTCTAATTTAATTCGTTATAATCGCTAGGTAGGTTCTGCATTACTAATTAACTAATTAACCCCTAACTAATTAGATAATAGCATAGCTAAGGGTAACTAAAAGCTAGGGGCAATAACCACTAGGCTATAGAACCTTTAGGCTATCCAAAAAGCTAATAAAAATCCTAATTAAAAGGAATTTAAGAAAACCAAAGAAAATATAGAGGAATTTAAGAAAAGTAAGAATAAGAAGGGGAATAAAAGACTAGAGAAAAAGGCTAGATATTTGGAAAAGATATTAAAAAACATAGAACTTTAATTATTTAAGCAGTTTTACCTCGTGCTTAGGAGGGGACCCTACTAATATAACTCTTCCAAGATTATCTAGATTATTAGGTTCTTTAGGAATATAGTTAAGTTATGATTTTTTAAAACCCTGGATGTTAGTAGTATTATTACAGCATTGTTATAACTAACTATTAGTTACACTAAGTAATGTTTTTATAGAACCTATAGTACTAATAGTATTACTAGGGTGTTTCTATTGCTTAGTATTTATAAATTTAGATAAAAAGGTAGGAAGTTATATAGTTACTACTTCTGCTTTCCTTGCCTTACTTATAAAATCTAGTCTTCTTAAAAGTAGGTTAGTAGGATTTAATTTCCCTATATAATATATAATCTTAAAGTTAAAAGGATAAAGCTTATTAAGCATAGTTACCTACCTGCTAGTAAGCTTAGGCTTTATAGCTAGGTACTTATAGTTTAAATAGTCTATAATAACCTTAATTATATAAGCTAAATAAGTAAGGTAGTGTCTTTATATATAAAAAGCCTCTTAGATAGCTAATAATTTGCTATTAGGTATTAAATAGTGTAATTTAGCATTAGTTATCTTCCTTAATATAAACATAACTAAGTGCTAGTAACCTAGCATATATATTATAAGTATAGCCCTAATTATATATCTAGATATATCTATCTCTACTCTAAGATATATAAGTGGGTTAAAATACACTAAAATTAGCGCTTCTTAAAATTTTTATTAAAGTTCTCTAAATACTACTAACTTATAGGGTTCTAGGTTAAATATTATAAGTTACTACTCTCTAAGGTAATCTATTGATAGAATAATAACTTTACTATACTATTTAATAAATTAGCGATAAAATCTAGTAAAACTAAGGAATAACTAAATATTAAAGACACTATATAGTATTAGCTAGGTTATAATTACCTTAACTCTTACTAGGTCTATTATAATACCTTTTACTAATATCTTAAAGCCTAAGAATTTAACTTCCTTAACTAAAAATTAATACTTCTTAAGGTTAATAAAAAGACTTATATCCCTAAGCCTATATAGAATTTATTTAATATATTCTATATGCTCCTTAACTATACTGCTATATATTAGTATATTATCTAGGTAAATAATATAAGTCTTATTAATAAGTTCTTTAAGAGTATTATTAATATACTCCTAAAAGGTTACTAGTATATTAACTAGTCTAAATAGTATTATAAGATATTTAAAGTAGCTATAGTAATAATAAAAGGCTATCTTCTACTTATTACCTAAGTAAATATATAGCTAGTAGTATGTATCTTTTAGATTAAGGACTGTAAAAATAACTATACTTACTAATTAATTAAGGATTTTAGTAATAAGGGGTAAAGGGGCCTTATCCTTAATTATAATCTTATTTAAGCCCCTATAATCTATATAAAGCCTTAATTTCCTTCCTTTCTTTAGAATAAATAAAATTAGGGCTTTAGTTAGGCTAACTAATCTTCTAATCTACCCTTTAAGCTATATACTTATAAAATACTCTCTAAGAACTAATAGCTCCTTTTTAGCTAAATTATATATAGGCCCCTAAGGTAGTGTTTTCCTTTCTTTTAATTTAATTATATAAGTATAGCCCCTTAGTTTAGGAAGCTTACTTACTAGCTCTTTAGAAAAAATATTTATAAACTCTGCGTATTCCTTTAGAATTATTAGTATAAGGTATTAAGTACTTATGCCTTAATTTAACATAGCTTATTTATTACTTATACTTTCTAAAATTAGTATAACTATAATACCTTTACTTTTTTACTACTAGTAAGTGTATTCTAGTAACTATATAGCTGCTTTACTATTTAATTATACTTTTATTACTACTAGGTTCTTTAATTAGTCCTTACCCTTTTCTTTCTAATTTTTATTTTTTAGAATACTTAGCCTAATCTTTATTACCCTAAATAGTAATAAAACCACTGCTTATTTTTTTCTTCTTATATATTTACTACTTACTATAAATAAAGGAGAGGTATTCTATAGTTACTAAATATCTCTAAAATCCCTAATCCTAATATATAATTATAGGTAAATATTCTTTAGTTTAATCTATACCTAGTATTATCCTTTTACCTATATTAGTAATATAGTAGCTAACTTAATAGACTTTTATAAATCCTATACTATCTTTTACTTTTATTAATATTTTTAAAATCCCTTAATATAGAATCTCTTTTTAGCTTATACTCTCTAGTACTTAGTCTAATTAGATTATATTCTCCTAATCCTTTTTTAATAATAATTTAGGATAAATTATTAAGAACTATATACCTATATTAAACAGCGCTTTTATAGCTAATTACTAGTTATCTTATTATAAAGATACCTATATTCTTATTTTATTATCTATAGGGTATTCTATAGTAAGATTATATTCCTAGGTCTATACTATTTAAACTAGTATTATATTAGGTAATATAGCTTTATTACTACTTTTACTATACCTTTTAGTTATATACCTATTACTTTTATAGGTAAAATAGTCTAGTGCCTAATAAGCTAGTATAGTATGTCTAAGCTTTCTATATTTATAGCACACTAGAAATAGCTTTTTTACTTAATCTTTGCTTTATTACTATACCTTATTTATAGGTAATATAAAGTATTACCTTTTTCTTTTAAGGTCTGAACTTTTTTTATTACTTTAGCCTAAACTTATTATAACCTTTACTTTCTTACCCTAGCCTTATAACTAGCTTTAAGTTATTAGAATCTCTTAGCTAATTATTTACTTTCTTATAGTATTATTTAAGCTATTTAGAAAAATAGTAATTTATAAATATATAAGAATTACTTTAGGTAACTTAGCTTTTACCTTAGTCTAAGCTCTTATAAAGGCTTAAAATAATTAGTTACTCTTTTAACTAAGATTTAGTAGTGTTTTTATTGCTTTTAAGTATCTTATACCCTTATTTATTATTCTAGTTTTTAGCTATTTTAGAAAACTTACCTATATAAATAATAAGTAATCTATATGCTTATCTATAGCTATATAATATATTTATTATTACTTTGTATTATTAGCTAGGTAGCTACCTATATATATTACCTTAGTAGTGTTATTCTTAAAGGTATAGTAGTCTAATTTAAATAATATATCTAAATTTACTAGGAAATTCTATAGGTTTTTATATATATTCCCTTTATATATAGGTATTTTTATCTATATTTTAATAAAACTATTTTACTATATAATTACTACTAAGTCCCTATAGATTACTAGTAAAACTATAGCTAAAGTTTAAGGGGTAATTATAAGTCCTAGAGAAGGTCTAGCTAATCCTAGATTTACCTTAAGCTCTTTAATCTATACCTTTATTTATAGAATCTCCTATGTTTTCTAAAGGTAATATAGCTTAGCTTATATAACCTTATAGTATCTCTATAACGCTTTATCTAGGTTATTTATATTATCTATACCTTTACCTAGATTAGGATTAGGTAGCGTTTGCTATACCCTATTATTATTTATAGTTCTAAATTATAAGGGTTCTTTACCTTCCTAATTATCTATAGCTTTATTATTATAGGGTACTAGTGTGTTTTATATAAATCTTTAGAGCATTAGCTATATAATAATCTAGCTAATAGTTTATATCCCTAAAAGGGTTTTAAAGAGATTAATTTATTATAACTTAATTATAGGGTTAAATAAATAAAGTAATAGCTAAGATTCTTATAGTTACTACTAGGAAGATACTAGCTAGGGGTAGGTATATAAAGGTTTTAATCTCTAACCTAGTACTAATAATATGCATAGTCTTTAATAAATACCTTGCTTTATAAGCACATAGCTATCTTATAGCTAGCTAGCCTCTTTAGTATCTATGCGGCCTAAAGGTTCTCTAAAGATCCGCTCTAATGAATGTCCTGTCTCTGACCTCTGCGCTCCTAACACTTATATAGTTAGTATAGTAAGGGCTACTATAATATAGGGTAGGATATAACTAAAGAAGCTATACTAAGCTATATTTAGTAAGGGTCTAATAAGGGAATAAAGAGTATTTAAGATAGTAAGGTAAGAGAGAGTAATAGGATTATAATAGTTAATAAAAGAGATTATATAAGGAAGGTAAGGTTATATAAGGAAAGTAAATAAGAGATTCTAGGTAAGGGATTTTACCTAGGGTAGTTAAGTTATAAATAAGTAAGGGGTAGGGTTAGGGGTTATTATACTAATAAGGCAGAGTTAAGGGAATATATCTATATATATTATTAAATACTAGCTACTAATTAGCAGCACTTATTACGTATTAAGGGGGTAACACTTTACGCGTAACTTAATTAGATAATAGCTATAGGGGGGTAATAATACATTACTAAGCTAGATATACCTTATATATTTATATAAAAACTATAGTTAAGGTTTATTAGGAGAAGAAGGAGTAAGGGTATATATAAAGGGCTTAGGCTTTACCTAAGCATTTCCTATAGCATATATAAGTAAGGATAGTTCTAAGCTAGCAAGGATATAAAAAAGAAGCTAACATAAGGTAGTTAAGGGGTATAAGGGGCACTAGTAGGAATAAGTCTTCTACCTTTCCTTCTTCCCTCCTTAAGTTTCTTAATATTATATCGACGCCCTATCGCAGCCGCCTAGGGGCCAGTCCATAACAAGTTACTATATTCTTTATAAGAACCTTTATAATAATCTTAATTATACTAGAAGCTTAAGCCTTAATAGTATACTTAACTTACCCTTTCTTCTTAATACCTTCCTTTTAATAAGTAAATAATAAAAAACATTTTTAAACTTATAAAGATATATAAGAATAGTAATTACTATAGTAAAAAGCTATATAACTTCCTTATACTAAAACTTATACTTTTTAAGAGTAAATATTGTTAAGAACTGGCCTTATGGCTGCTGCTTATAAGCGTTCAAAGTAAGAATATTATTCTTACAGAAGAGGAAAGGAACTATACTAATAGTTACATAGCGCCTAGATTTATAGTAACTTATACGTGGTTTATGTGTAGGTTATGTATAGCCCTAACCTAGTCGCACATAGTCTATGTACTTTCTAGAGCTAGATATAACCTAAGCTTATAGCTTAAGTTTATAATATACCCCCTTACTTACCTCTCCCTTCCCTCTTTAGATTAAAAGTAAGCTAAAAATAAGTATAGTATTCTTATATAGTAATACTTAAATTAGTATAGGTAAAGAATATATCCTATAGAGTAAGGTACCTTATAAGGCTATAAATCCTTTATATAAGCTATAAAAATTTCTAAAGTAAGCTTACCTTACTCTAGCCTTCTTTATTATACTATAAAATTTTTTTAGCCTAGGTTTACCTTACTCTAGCTTTCTTTACTATATAAATAGATTTACTTTATTTTATCCTTACCTTTAAAACCACTAGCCTACCCTATTTTTATACTTACTACTAGCTATTTCTATGCCTTACTTACTCCCTTACCTTTACTATTACTTTATACTTTAACTATTACTTACTAAATCCTAATTTTACCTTAAGTAACTCCCTTATTACTATCTAGCTATTATACTATTATATAATATATTACCCTTATCTATCCCTAGCTTACCTTTATAAATATAAATAATATATACTTTAACTAAAGCTAGGCCTTATACCTTTAGAAATATAAATATTCTATCCTCTCTCTATAACTCTAAACTCTTTTATCCTTATTATTCTTATAATATCTTTTTATATATCCTTTTTATTCCCTTCCTTTAAGCCTAAATAATTATCTATTCTTTTTTTTATTTTCTCTTTATCTTTAAAATAGCTAATACTACTATTATCCTAGCCCTTACTAGTATTACCTTACTTTTACCCCTTTTTTCTTCTTCTTCTAGCTTAGGTAAGGGTACTTACCTTAGTAAGTATATTCTTAAAGGTAACTTTAATAATAAAGCCCTTTTTAATAGTAAGGAGTATAAGTTTCTTTATAGCCCTTATATAAATAATCTCTAAACTAAAGGAGAATATATATATACCCTAGGTATAAACTAGGCTTATACCCCTTACTATATTACCTATTATTTATATATCTAGAAGATATATCTTTATAATACTAACCTAAAACTTTATTATATATTTAAGTATTTTAAAGCCCTTTTAGCCACTAGAAAGGCTATTAAAACTCTAGCTATAAAGTAAACTATATTTATTAAGGGATAATATACTATTTTAATAAAAACTTTTACTTATTCCTATAAGTAGTTTAATAGTATATTAGCTATAGCCTAAATTAATCTTACTAAGGTATAGCCTCTAGCCTTCTCCCTTATAAGTACTACTTATATCTAAGGTATATTTAAGGCATAGTAACTTATACTTATTAATACTACCCTTACTTACTATAGCTATAATAACCTAGCTACTAAATCTTTTTATAGAATAAGAACTATAAATAATAACCTAACCTAGTCTATCTCTGCCTAGGAGTAAGGTAATATATAGGTCTAATAAATATTAGCTAATACTTATATCCTAGCTAAGACTATAGCGGATTTAGCTTATACTATAGCTAAGAAATACTAATACTATAAAGGAAATAATAGCACTCCCCTCTCTTTCTAATTAATTTTTATTTAGTAAGAACTTAGCGCTAAGGTATATATATACTAGGGAAAACTAGGTATATTAATTTTTTATAGCTAAATTAAATTATACCCTTTTAGGGCTATTATTTATTTATATATTACCCTATTATAACTTAAATTAATTAAGTGCCTCTATATCTTATAAGCTTTCTAATAGTTCCTAAGTTAGCTAAATATAGCCTTTTTATTTAACTAAGATATTTTAGTTTAAACCTTAACCTAGTATATTTTTAGCTACTAAGATTTCCTTTACCTAGAACTCTAAGAGGTTATTATTAGTATCTATTATAATAAGTTTCGCTACTAGATATTTATTAGCTAGTTTTTAGCTTAGTAATAGGTTATTTACTATACACTAGACTAGGTTAATATAAAAGATAGGGTATAGTCCCCTTAGAATATCTAGTTTAATAGTTAAAGGTATAGGGACCTTAAGCACCTTATACTTAGCTATAATCTAGTCTAACTTCTTATAAGGCTAGTTTATTTTAATATTATAAAGGCTAAGCTATATATAATCCCTAACCTAGAAGCGCTTTACTAGCCTATAGCTACTATTTATCTCCTTTTATTACTACTACTAAATAAAAGCTATTATAGCCTATATTAAATCTATACTATCTTTTAGGTACTATAAAAAGGCTTAGGCCTTACCCTTTCCTAAAGTTATAGATAGCCCTATTAGGGGTAACTCCTAGATAGTTAGTATATTAAAACTATATAAAGCTATATTTGCGCTTACTCTAGTTACTAATAAATCCCTATTATTTAGTGCTAGCTAGTAAGCTAGTAAATAATCTAGCTATTTAAACTAAGAGAAGGATAGTATAACCTATAGTACTACTTACACCTCCTAGTTAGCCCTCTCTATACTACTATCTATTTATAAGTAGTATAATATAAAAAGTAACTATTATATACTAATTTTCCTATAAAGCTTAGTCTAGAAATTACTAAGCTAATCTAACCTATAGTCTATAATAATTTATATAAGGAACCTATAGAAACGCTACTAGTAATGTTTAAATTATTTTATATATGCTTTAGCTTTTATTAATATTATTACTTCTAACTAAACATACTTTAATAGCTAATCTATAATAACTATTAGGAACCGTAAATAGCCTTAATTCTAGGCTAGAAGGTTAGTTATAAAGTTAATAGATATTTATAACTAATACCTATTAGGCAGAGCTTTGCATGTAGTGTAGTATTTGTAGTATTTTGACTTTTGTTATAGTATGTAATGTAGTAGATTTTAGTGTAGTGTAGTATGTAGTGTAGTGTAGTAAATACTACACTACACTACAAATACTACAAATATAGTATTAGTAAAAACAAAAGTAGGGTATTATATAGTCTTATAATATTCCTTAGATTTTTCTTATTAAAGTTAATATTAGCTATTGTTTTTATTATAATTTAGTTATTTAGTTATAAATTTATAAAGTTTTACCTTGTTTAGAAAAATAGCTATAAGTAAGGGTATAGGGTACCTATAGACCATATTTTATAATATTTAAAATCTTTAACTTTTTTCATATATACTAAGGGTTTCTATTATAAATATACCATTTTTTCTAATATTAATATCCTATTATTTATTAAAAGCGCTTTTTTATTATAAAAGTACCCTATATATATCTTTAGAAATAGTACTAAATAATATATTAAAAATTCAAATAATTATAGTAAAGAATTATAAAACATGTTTTAAATAGCTAATATACTTATTTATAATATATAAAAACCTTAGGTTAATAGATAATTTATTAGAATTAATATATAATTTTTATAATTCTTTTATACTTTTTTAAAATTTATTACTTAAATATTAATATATTATTACAAAAGAATTCTTAAAATATTAGTAATAAAAGAAAACATATTTATATAAAGTTACTAATATAATTTTAAAAAAAAGCTTTATATATTATAAAAGCTTCTAAATTTATAACTTATTATATAATATTATATACTATTTTTAAATATAGTATTTAATTATAATAAATTTATAACTTCTTTTATATTACGTAATATAAGATATATATAGTATAATTAGTATTATATAATTATAAGAGACCTATAATATTAAAAACTAATACTTTTTATATAGAAATTTTTTTTTATAAATAAAATTGAATTATTTCTTAGTAAAATTTATAGAAAAAGCTATAAATTAGCTAGATTTATATAATATAAAAGTTATAGGTATACTATTCTTATTTTTTAAAGTAAATATAAAAAAGTGGGTCTTATGTGGGTCTCTGATAGTTTGATTGGTTTAATTAGACTGTTTAGTCAATTGCGTCATTTATAACTCACTTACTTAGCTAAGCGAAAAAATTTTTAAGAAGGGGTATTCCCTTGCTTTCTCTTTTCTTTCTTTCTTTTCTCTTTTCTTTTTACCTTAGTAAATCAAAAAAAAACATTTAGAAAAACCTTTATATAGTTAAGCTAGCTATATTACTATTACTTGTGTTTACTCTTGTTTTTATAATCTTTTTGCTCTTTAAATAAGTTATAAAACCCCTAAAAAATCAGAAAAATTAGAAAAATCAAAAAAATCAGGAAAAAATCGGGAAAAATGTCAGAATTTAACCCAGACTCTTTGTCTTGCATCTTAGATAATAATTCTAAGTCTTCTAGCTAAGTTAAAGCTACTAGACTTCTAGGATTATATAAAAAAGCCCTTAAAAATCAACCTAGCTATTAGTTTGCTTTAAAAGCATATATTTTCACTTATAATTTATTTAATCTTTAGTTATCTAAAATTAAATATAATAAAGAGAGGGAAGTTATATGCTTTTATACGTAAGATAGCTACTCTTATAGCTTTAAATATAAAGCTAAGAGATTTTAAGCTTTTAATAGTGTTAGTTACTATAAAGCTAAATATCCTAAGGTTACTACTTCTAAATTAGAAGAAAAAAAACCTTTTAAGGTTACTTATAAGTAATTTTTTAATTATTTCCTTTTATTTCCTTTTACTAATTATTTCTTAGTACCTAAAATCTAACAAGATTCACCACCTAATATACAAGCCTCTTTAACCTCTTATTTTTCTATAAAAAGGCCTTAAAATAATATTAATTATTAAGGAATTTTTTTCTAAAAAGGCTATTACTTTAGTTATTAAGTTTATACTAGAGAATAATATCCCTTTTACTATTATAAATAGTAAATGCTTTAAGGAATTACTAGAATATTATTCTAGGTAAGTATTCCTTTAATTTTATTAAGGGATAAAAGCTAATCTTAATATTAGGAATAATAATCTAGCTTCCTTACTAAACTATTAAATAATTACATATAGAATTAATTCTATATATAATTCCTCTAAGCATTAGATTATTTAGCAAATCCAACATTAGTTACAATATCAAGGTCTTATATCTATTTAATTAGATATTTAGACCTCTATAAATTCTAAGTCTTACTTAGGAGTTATAGTAAGTTAGATTAGCCCTAGTTTTAAGCTTAAATATAAGCTTATAGGTAAGATTTCCCTTTTCTAATTAATTTTACTCTTATTTATTAATATTATAACTTATAGGCTCTGAATATCTATTAAATTCTTATACTAGGGCTTATATTTATTAATGCTTTAATAATCTTATTAGAGATTATAGTTTAAAGCCTAAGTATATCCTTAGGTAAGTTATTAGTCTTATACTAATAGATTTTATTAGGAATCTAAATAGTAGCTAACTTTTTATAGTTTTACTAGGGATAATGGCTTTAATAATAATACTTTTATAACTTCTTATAATTAGGTTTACTAATATTTCTATATGTTTACTAGGTAAAGTTAAAAGACTTGCTATTCTTATTAAGAATAACTAAGGATTATATAAACTTTAGCTAAAATCTTTACAAAAGGCAAAAAAAGAAGGCTATATTGCTAAGAATTATAATATTATAAGAATTCCTCTAGGTAAGTGATTCTTATTATATTATTTACTATATTAGACTTAATACTAATCCCTTTATATATATAGCTAATGAAATAAGGTGGAATTTAACCTATAAGATAATTAATACTTCCTTATAGCTAAAGGAAGCTATTATTCTTCTTAATAGGGAGACTAATATAGCTGCTATAAAAGATACTATACCCACTGCTTAAGAATAGGCAGATTTAGCAACTTTAAGCAGTATATTAGAGATTTTCTATGAACCTACTATTATACTTTAAAGCCAGAAGTATAATACTCTAGGTTTAGTCCTACTTTTTATTATTAGGATATATAAATATCTTATTAATATAAAAGAGGACTAAGAGGCCTATATTCGTTAGGTATTTACTCTTTAGTTCCCTTTTCCCCTTTATTTATTATATATTAACTAATTAGTATTATAGAAGGTTTATAACCCTTAAGGCAAGATCTTTATAGCCTTTATAAATAAAGGCTTAGATAAACTAGGTAATTATTTTCTATAAGATATGGATAATAATTATTACTTTTATAAGCCTTATTTATATACTATACTACTAGATCCTAGGCTTAATCTTGTTACTATACAAGATAGGCTTAACTTACAAGCAAGGACTAGAATAAGGCTATTAGAAGACTTATAAAAAGAATATGATTTATAAGTATTATTATTATTATTACTAATAGATTTACTAGGATTTTACCTACCTATAAAGAGAATCAGGCTAATTAAAGCCTAGGCTCTAAAAATTTAGAGTTAGAAAATACCTAATTTCAAGTGGAAATTAGAGGGCCTAGTCAGCCTAGGACTTTTAATAATCCAAGGCCTAAACTAGCTTCTAAGCTATATAAAGGTTTATTTATAAATAAGAGAGATAAATTAATTTAAAAAACTAGAAAAAACGAAATCTCTACCTTTACTAAGCTAGAAGCTAAAGAAGATAAGGTAAGCTAGAGTTCCCTAATATTATATTAATTTACTAATATTATTATAGGAGGATATCTTTAAATAGTAAGAAGATAACCTTAAATCTTTCCTTATTTTAAGTATAATTACTAGAAAGTATCTAGCTATTCCTGCTACTTCTAGTGCTATTAAAAGTGCTTTTAATACTAGAGGGAATATTATTATAAAAAGAAGAACTTCCTTAAAGCATTTTATTATTAAGGAATTAATTCTTTTAAAGAATTAGCAAAAGGAGGATAATATTATGGTTAAGCAATATTCAGAGCTTTATAATTACTTTAGCTTTTTATTAGAGGAATCTTAATATTCCTCTAAGAATATCTCTAAAGATTCTTCTAATAAATCTTTAGAAGATATTTATTCTAACTTAGAATAAGTGTATAATAGGGGTTTTTTCCTAGTTTAGTCTAGTTTTCCCCTAATATACTTTTTTAAACATTAGTACTATTATTACTATTATTACTATTATTTTTACTTTTATTATTATTTTAAAAAACATAAAAGAGAAAACATTTTTATATTATTAATATTTTTAAAAACCTTAAAATACTAAGTTATTAAAAACTATAGCTTTTTCTATAGTAATTTCCTTATATTTACTTATATTTATTTACTATTTTATTTTTATTAAACTTTAATACTAATATTATTCTTAATATTATTATATTAATTAATAATAATTATTTTAAAAAATATTAAAGAGAAAACATTTTTATATTATAAATATTTTTAAAAACCTTAAATTACTAAGTTATTAAAAACTATAGCTTTTTCTATAGTAGTTTCCTTATACTTACTTATATTTATATTTAAATTATTTATTTACTATTTTATTTTTATTAAACTTTAACACTTATAATATTATAAAGTATTATAAAGTATTATTAGCTATTATTAGCTATTATTAACTAGTATAAGCTAGTATAAGCTAGTATAAGCAAGTATAAGCTAGTATAAGCTATTATAAGCTATTATATTACTAAATATAAGAAAATACTATAAATACTACAAAATACTACAAATACTACATGTAGTAGAAAAATCTCCTTGTAGTGTAGTATGTAGTGTAGTGTAGTATAAAGCTCTGCTATTAGGTAAGGGGATTAGTTTTAGCAAGCCTTATTATAGTTATTAGCTTTTCTACCCTTTATAATAGTAATAATTCTATATAAATTAAGCTATATCCTATAATATGCTATCTTAATAGAAGTCCCTTTAGAGTGCCTTAAAGGTTATATTCTGCCCTAGGTAACCTAATAAGGGTAAGTTATAAACCTATTATATTAACATTATAGTTAAAGGTTCTTACTTAGGGACCTATATTTACCCCTAGAATTAAAGCGTGCCTTTTATACTAATCTAATAGTCTATAATTTACTCTCTAGTATTAGCGGTATCTAGGAACTTCTAAGCCCCTATTACTACTATATTAACCTATAGCTTATAGGCCTTATTCTAGGTTATAGACTAGTCCTATAGAGACTAAAGGTATTTATCTATAAATATTAACTTACCTATAGGGGGACTCCTTAATAAGGCCTAGCTATTAACTCTAATAGCTCTCTCTATTACTAAAACAGGCTTAAGGTAAACCTATAAATATCCCTCCTTAAAACTAAATTTTATAGGCTTTGTTATAAACTAGACTATTAAGGTTTTTACCTTCTCTATTTCTAGCCTATCTAGGTAATATTATAATAATATATTAGGTTATTCCGCCTATATGCCTAGTCTATATTATAGGTAGAAATTAAAAAGTGCTAGAGTCTTAGCCTATTATACCTATTATTCTATTATCTCCCTTAGCGCTATAAAGTACTCTAGGTTCTTATAGTTTATTAATATTATAAATAGCTTACTTACACTTTATAGCTTAGCTAACTATACCTTAAGGTAGGAAATAATTACTAGTAGCTTCTTATTATAAATAGTATAATTTTGCTAAGCTAGTTATAATTAAGCTAAATAGTAAGCTACTAGGTATAGAATACTATTATTACTAAACTAAGAGAGGTAACCCCCTAAAGCTACTTCTAAATAATCTGCCTTTACTAAAGTATCCTTCTTAGAATCCTATTAAGTTAGGATTAGATATAATATAAAGGCTACCTTTAATACCTTAAAAGCCTTATTACACTCTTCTATCTAGTAAAATAAGGCTTCCTTCTTTATTAAGTTAATTAAAGAGCTTACTAAGTTTAAAAAGTTTAGTATAAAGTTATAATAGAAATTAGTAAAGCTAAGAAACCTATAAACTCCTTAGACTCTTATTAGCGCCTCCTAGTCCTAAATTACTATAATCTTCTCTCTATCTAGGTAAATAGCCTTCCTTACCTAAATAATAAATCTAAGGTACTTAACCTCCTTAGTTATAAAGATACACTTTCTAATATCTAGGTTTAGACTAGCTTATTATAGTCTAGATAGTATACCTTAAACCTTCTATATATAGTCCTTATATAATTTGCTTAAGTAAACTAATATATTATTAAGGTAAGCAGTAATATAATCGCTAAGGATACTACTTAATATACTATTAATATATCTTTAGAAAGTTACTAGCGCGCTTACTAACCTAAAGGGGTATACTAACTATTTAAATAAGCTAAACCTTATCTAAAGTATAGTCTAGTGTTCTTTGCCTTTAGTAATATATATATAGTAAAACACTAATTATATATCTAGCTTTATAAACTACCTTACCCTTAATAATAAATATAATATCTCCTTTACTAGTAGTAAGGGGTAATAGTCCTATTCTATAATCTTATTAAGTATATAATAGTTTATATAGAATCTCTAACTACTACTAGGTTTCTTTACTAGTAATACTAGAGCTACTACTAATAATAAGCTTGCTTAAATCTAACCCTTATTTATTAAGTCTATTACTTAGTTTTAGATCTCTAGTAAATACTCCTAAGGTATATTATATAAAGGTACCTATAGTAGCTTAGGTTTATTTCTATTAGTATTATGCTTAAGGTAAATATAGTAATCTAACTTCCCTTAGTATAGTAAAAGGATATTAGCCTTACTCTCCTAAAATAGGTCCTTAAAGTCCTATAGCGCCCTTAGTAAGAAAGTAAGAAGCTTCTTTTCTATAGCCTTTAGAGTTATATTAATTTATAAGATAGATATAATCTCCCACAGGCTTATAGTATAAAGCTAGATATACTCTCTCTATCTCTTTACCTAGTATACTATCCCTATAAAGGTTAAACCTAAAATAAATACTATAGGTTAATTAACCTTTCTATTAATAGTAGCCTATATATATAACCTATTTACTAATCCTATATATACCTATTGCTATAGTATATCTAAGTTAATTCTATTCTATTTTATCTAAGGTATACTAAGAATTAGTTACCTAGTTAGTCCTAGGATTATATATACTATAATTAGCGTTTCCTATCTATTTAAATCTAGCTAAAAATAGACTATATATATAATATATAACTATTTCTTAAACTTCTCTTTTCCCCCTTATTTTATACTAATAGCTATATAAACTAACCTCTTAGCTAGAAAAGGGAGGCATTCTAACTAAAGCTTTTAGACTAGGTATTTACTTATAGTAGCGTAGTAGTTATAGCCTATATTAACTTAAGTATTTATAAAGGTAGTTCTATTAATTAAAGTAAGAACTAAGAAAGGAAATAAATCTATATTATTCTAGATCTCCTTATAATCCCTATTAGTAATACTTATATACCATAAAGCCTCTCTATACCTCCTTCCCTTATCCCTTATTAAATAACTTAATAATAAGGTTACTCTTTTCCTAACTACTCTATAGACTTAATATCTAAGTTAATAGAGATAATATTCTCTATATTATAAATATTTATAAAAGACTTCTTTTTTAGGTAAATAGTAAGGTATAAGGAGCATGCTATAGCAAAGTGCTTAGAGAAGCTATAATATAAATATTTACTATTATTATAATATATGTTAAGGATATCTTAGGTAACCTAGTTAGCCTATTTACTACCTCTCTTATTACCTAACTTTTAGTATCCTATAGACTTCCTAGAGCCTTGCTAGGTCCCTATTATGCCTATAGATTAGATATCTATTATTAGCGTGTCCTTATTATACACCTTAGTCTTATTTAGGTTAGGCGCCTAATTACTATGCTTCTATATCTAGTATCTTTCCTCTAATTAGTAAGACTTAATATCTAGCATAATGCTTTAATAGTAGCCTATTACTATTATATAATTTGCCTAGGGTATATCTTAACCTATGCTATAGTCCTTTATTTACTTATTAAGCGCTATATAAAGCTTAAATAACTTTACTAAGTGTAACTACTTAAGCCCCCTAGCTAGAGCTAATTTCTACTTAAAATAAATATAGAAGTTACTAAATTACTTATTTTATTATTATATTAACTAATTAAGTTCTATAATAGCTATTTCCTATTAGTAAGGATTATTAAATATCTCCCCTAGGTATTTAAGGAGCTAATCTAGGTAATAGTTAAGCAAATAGCCCTTTTTAAAGAAAAGCATAACCTATACCTAAACCCTAGGTAATAGGTTTTAGTAAATAAAGCATTACTAGTCTTACTTATTACTAATAAAACCCTATCTATGAGTAACTTATAAGCTATAAGGCCCTTCTATACTATAAATAAAACCCTATTACTATTAAAGGGAGGGCCTATAGGAAGGGGCTTTTATTTAGGCTAAATTAGTATAGGTACTATATCTTATCTATTAGTTAAGTCCTTAATTTATTTTACTTACTACTTAAGTAACTATTATAATATTACTAACTTATTAGTATCTATCCTATCTAGTAGTAATAGTATATTTACTAGTTAATATGCTTCTATAGTAAAGAATAATATATATTAAAAACTAGCCTTATAGCTACTACTTATAAGCATTTAAAGTAAGAATATTATTCTTATAGAAAAGGAAAGGAACTATACTAATAGTTATACAGCGCCTAGATTTATAGTAACTTATGCGTAGTCTATGTGTAGGTTGCGTACAGCCCTAACCTAGCCGCACACAGTCCGCGTACTTTCCGGAGCCGGATATGACCCGAGCTTATAGCTCGAGTCTATAACAAATATAACTAAATTATACTTTAGTAAAGTATTCCTTATTATACTAATAAGAGATATAAAATAATATTTCCTTAACTACCTTTTTAGTAAGAATCTCTCTTATAATAAGATAGTTATAAATATTTATTAATACTTTAAAATAGAAAGTAATTAATAGTTTTACTATTATAAATAAAGTAATATAACCCTTAAGAATATTATTACTTAAAACCCTAAAAAGAGTAAGCTTAAATACCTTAAAACCCTATTAACTACCTTAAAAAGAGTCTATAGAGAGCTATACCTCTCTAATATAGTAAATATAAAGCTCTATAAGTAAACCTTAAATATAGTCTTTAGTATCCCTAAATACTAGATAGTAAAGTATATATATATATATATATATATATATATTATTTACGCCAGTTAGCTCTATAGGTAGCTATTACTAGTACTCCTGCTACTAAGTTAAAAGGGAAAACCCTAACCTAGGAAGAAAAACCCTCTTATATTTATATTTAGGCTAGCGCTAGCCTTATAGTAAGCCTATACTACTTAGTAAGTAGCTTATTATAAGTATTTATTACCCCACCTGGCGATTCGAATTGAATTGGAGACAAGTGAGGATGAGTTGTGTTTGGTTTGCCTTGGAGCTTTAAAGCACAAGTGAGAGAGATAGAACAAACACAGTCGCAGAGAAAGGGGGAATCGCGTTAATTTATGCTATAAGCAAAACTCAAACGAATTTAAGTTTAACTATAGTTGCGAATTATAACTCTTATGCTAATATAGCTATAAAGTTTATTATAAACTTTGCTCTAACCTTATAGCCCTCTATATTTATAACCTTAGAGCTTATTTATTACTATAGCTATAAGAATTTAGTTATTAATTATTTTACTAGCTAGGTATTGCTAGTAATAATTATGTGTTATAATAAATTAGATGCATTGGCTATAACCAATGATACTAAAAAAATTATAAAAATCAATAAGTATTTATTACTAGCTTATACTAGCCTTATTCTATAGAAAAAAAAAGAGAGAAGAAAAATATATAAAATAAGTATTCCTAGGCCCTTTAAACCTTATTCTAGTTTAGTAATAAGCCTATCTTAAGTCTCTTTACTTTTACTTAAGGTAAAGTAAATCTAAGTTTATAATATTAATTTACTTCTTATTTACTTTTATACTAACTTTTCTATAGCCTTACTTTTTAGCTAACTCTAGCCTAATTTTACCTTATTAGTTTAATAAAGTATAAGCACCTAGTTTTGCTTAGTTATTATAAGGGAAGGGTAGCTTTAACCTAGAACTAGAATAGTTCTATATTAAGGCTAGTTATATATTATTAGATTTATTAAGCCTATTATGCTTTATTTTTTAAGTAAGTTATCTAATTTATCCCCCCTCTTCTTTTATTAAGTATAAAAGAAAGCTCCCTTTGTCTTAAAAACCTAGTCTTTTTTCTCTTTTTATATTAAACTTCTTATAAGTTCTTCTTTTCTTCTAGATTATTTAGAGCTATTCTAAGCTAGATTTAGGTTAATTACTAATATTTATTATAGATTAGAAGGAAACCTAGTATAATATTAATAAAGCCTATAAGTATTTTAATATTACTATATTTCTAGCTTTAACTTACCTAGGAATTTATAAAGTATAAGGGCTTTCTAAAGAAGTCTATAATTACTAAGTAGTATAAGTAAGTTAAGAATAAGGATCTCTCTATAAGTTATATTTACTTTTATTCTAGGCTTATCTTACTACTAATTTATACTAGCTTAGTAATCTAAAAGATATCTAGTATATTGTCACGGCTTGTTCGTAAGGTTAAATAAACGAAGTAATAGCTAAGATTCTCGCAGTCGCTACTAGGAAGATGCTAGCTAGGGGCAGGTGCGTAAAGGTTTTAACCTCTAACCTAGAACTAATAATATGCGTAGTCTTTAATAAATACCCTGCTTTATAAGCACATAGCTATCTTGTAGCTAGCTAGCCTCTTTATTATTCACGTGGCCTAAAGGTTCTTTGAAGATCCGCTTTAATGAACGTCCTATCTCTGACCTCTGCGCTCCTGACATATATTTTCTATAAGTCCTATTTAGTTCTAAAGCCTAAGTATTAGTACTATATTATTATTAGTAAGTTAGTCCTATTCTAGCTAAGTAATAAGGCTAATTTGCTTAGTAAGGGTAGCTACTAATATATATTTTAACTATTAAGTATAGAATTATTAATATAATAAGGTAATAATTACCTTTTTTCTAGCTTAGGTTTATAGCTAACTTACCTAGTAGCTAAATATAACTAGCTAGTGGAATAAGCACTAGTAATTAGTTAAGACTTAGGCTTTTATAGCTACTAAGAGTAATATAAGTGCTTTTAATCTAACTTAGTAATAGCTTAGTTCTAGTACTAATATTATTTATTCTAAGTCCTAGATAGCTTCTAAGACTAGGTTAAGAAACTCTATACTAGTAATTAGGCTAAAAAGAAGTAAAGTGCCTTTATAGTAAGCCTAGACTAGGCTAGTTCCTTTAAGGAATAGTATTCTAAGCTTATCTTTTAGCTTTAGTGCCTTAATATATATATAGTAAAGATAAACTATCTCTTACTTATTACTATTCTTATAAAGAATTATATAAAGATAGTAAAGAATACTATCTTTATCCTAGAAAAGAAGTAATATAGTAGCTAGTTTTTAGTTTAAAGTAAGGGTAATAGTAAGGTAGTTAGATTTATAATACTTAGAGTTTTTAGTTAAAATTAATCTAATAACTATTCTAGATATAAAAGTTCTTTATTATAACTATAGTATTAAGTTTACTTCTAACTTACTAGCGCTCCTATATTACCTAGTCTATCTCCTAATTTATATCTATATTTAAGTAGTTTTCTATCTATCTCTAGAATTAGCCTAGATTCTCTCATCTTCTAAGTTAGTTAATAGCTAGCTTTTATACTAATAAGTAGTATTAGAGTCTTCCTATACCTAGGAACTATCTTACTAGGAATCTTACTTTTAAGGGGTTATTTAGGGCAAGCCTTACTTTCTATATATTAATAAGCTATCTTTATTAGGGTTATCTATAGTTATAGTTACTATAGTTAACTAATATATAGAATTAGTTTTTTACTACCTAGCTATAGCTATATAAGGGTAAAACTACCCTAGGGATATTCCTATAAAATAGGAATTTATTAAGGCCTATCTTCCCTATATATAATTAAATTATTACTAATAAGATATATTTATCTAGCCTTATATAAAACTTTTAGATCTCCTTTAGGTTATAGGTAAGGGGGTAGTCCTTAGTTAGCTCTCTTATATATTTGCTTTAGGCTAGCCTTTCTTTATTATACTAGTCTTTTTAGTAATATTTCTATTCCTTATATAAGTTTATATTTAGTTTATTATTTACTAGAGGGGGTTTTCTCCTATAGTATAGTACTATTATTACTAACTTAGCTATAGTTTAGATTTTCTTTATAATTCTATTATTAATAATTCTATCCTTAAACTTCTATTTTATATTATTTAGATATAGATTAAGAGAGAGGATATAAGGCTTAACTTCTAGTTATATAATAGAAGTAGCTTTAAATACCCCTATAATAATCTAGAGATAAGCTAATTAGTTTACTATAAAGCTTTTTATTACTTCTCTTAGCTTTCCTCCCTTCTTAGTAAAGGTATAGTAAGTACTTACTTTATAAGTAAGAATAAGTTAAACTACCTATATATATAAAAGCCTAGTATCCCTAAAGCTATAGCCTTATATTAATACTACTTATAAGAATAGTGTAAGTTATTACTAAGTAAATTTACCTTTAAGAATATTTTTATAGGCACTTTAGTTAAGTTTTCTATTAACCTATACTCTAAGGAATTTATATAACTTTATAAGCATTATTTTCTTTATACTAAGTTAGACCCTAGTCTAGGGGGGTTTATAAGACTTACTAAAGTATATAAGTTTAGTTTTAGCTAGGTTAAACTTAACTCTTACTTACTTTACTTATTTCTTATAGATTTTCTATTTAGCTTTAAGTCTCTTCTAAGTCTAGGTAGTAGTCTTACTAAATATTACTATATTACTATATTTATATTATTTATAAATCCTATAGCTATTATACTTAGTATAGCCTAGAGATAAATATAAAGCTTTACTAAGTAAAGTAAGAAAAGAATTAGTAAGAGAGATAAGCCTTATAAAGTACTAGGCTTAATTATAAATAGTCTAGAGATTTCTTTATTAAAGCTAAGCTAGCTTATTTTATTTATAAGGAAGCTTTAAATTACTATAATTAGCTATTATAGGACTCCTATTTTAATAAGTAAATATATTAGGTATAGGTAGCTAACTTTATTAAATACTACTAATATATCTATTTATGCTAGTAAGGTAATACTACCCCTTCCCTAGGCTTCTCTAATATACTTTATAAGGACTCTTATTATAGTCTTTATTAATTTATTTATCCTATTACTTATTTATAGTTTAAGGAGTAGTCCTTTAGCCTTAGTAAAGGCTATAAGCTATATTATAATTACTACTTCTATAATTTTTCTAACTATATTAAGTAGTAAGATAAGTCTTTATATATTAGCTCTCCTTATTTCCTTAGTTATTTTACCTAGTTTTCTAATTACTACTATTTTTATAGTTTTAAAGTAAGCTAGGAAGTAGCCTATTTCTAGGACTATATTTAGAAGCTAAGCTATAGTATCCTTAGCTAGGTCTTTATAGGCTTTAATAAGGCTTACTAAAAGTTTATTATTCCCTAGCGCTTTTTAACTAGCTATATTTAATAGGACTTTTATAATCTTATCTTATCTAAATTATTCTTTATCTAGAAATAGTATATTTTTAAGTTCTAGGAAAGAGAGATCTAGGATATAAAAGAGGTTTACTATAGGTTTAGGGAAGAATCTTTATGCTAGTATACTAGCTTTATTATTATATATAGTAGCTAGGTTAGGGTTTTTTTTTGCTTCTTTTTAGTATAGAAAGTCTAGGGAGCTTTAAGGAGGCCTAGCTTTAGAGCTAGGCCTATCTCTCTAGCCTCTAGACTCCCTTATCTTTCTTTTATATATTAGCCTTCTATAAGGTATCTTTTTATATATTTCTTCTTTTTTCTTTAATAATATATTTCCAATCCTTATTTACCTTAGTATAAGCTTACTAGTTTATATTAGTCCTCTTATATCTTTACTATCTCTTAGCTTATCTTACTTTACTAACTAACTCTTATACCCTTTTTAACTACTATATCTCTAGGCTAGGTAATCCCTAGGGCTTCTTTAAGGCTACCTTATTTATAATCTACTATAAGTTTATAATAAGCTAGGTTATATAATTATTAATTCCTTCTTTATTATAAAGGTTTAGTATATTTTTAGGTTAGAGTTAGATTATAGCCTTTACCTTTATATATAGTTTATTTAATACTTCTTATATATATCTAAGGGCTTAGGGGGTAGCTTCCTATTACTTATTTAAGATACTAATTAGCTATAGGATATAGTTAGATTTAGTAAGGTTTTTTATACTATTATAGTAAACTCTAATATCTAGTATAGCCTATGCTAGGTTAATAATACTATCCCTATTATCTTTATACTATCTTATAGGTTTACCCTAAGGTATAATAAGTCTAAGCCTTTACTAGCTTATAAACTCTAGTAGTTTATTTACTTTATTAGTTATCCTATTTAGCTTATTCTAAAGGGAGTGCTTTTAGTTAAAGTTACTAATAATTATACTTTAGTTATAAGGCTTTTCTAAGTTAATTATATAAATAGGGGTATTCTAGTTATTACTATATCTCTCTAAATAAAGGGAGTAAATATTAACTTCTTATAGTTTTACTAGTAACTAGTTAGTTTCTCCCTAGGGTAACTATAATCCTATACTATATTTCTTATTTATATATACTATATTATATTTATTATAGTATATAAGTTAGAACTAGGCTAGGCCTAGCGCTAGGGGCTATAGGTTTTTTATATATTCCTATTCTTAGATTATAATTATATCTATATTAGTCTAGTAGTAAAGCACTATATATATTAGTTTATTCTTCTTATTTATATTCTAGAAAAGGACTTATAGTATTATTATATTAATTAGAGGGGTTATTAGTTACTACTATCTTATATTAGTTTTATTCTAGCTTTAAGTTACTTTATATACTATCTAATGCTTCCTAATCTTAGTTATTTAGCGCTATATTCTATATTTATAGAATATTCTCTTTTTCTAGTAGCTATAATAATAGGTTCTAAGGCTATACTAGATCTTTTATAAGGAGAGGTTAGGCTTTTACTTAGGGAGTAAGTAGTAAAGTAAGAAGGTTATTTAAGATATCTTACTTTAGTAATATTTTACTTCTCTTTTAGAATAGGGTAGTCTTTTAACTAGGCTAGGTATAGTCTAAAGTATAGGATATAGTTTTCTTTTACTTATCTATCTTTTATTAAGTAAGAGAACTCTTTATTCTTATAATAGCTAGTGCTATACTTACTATACCTTAGAGTTACCTTATAAAACTTAGTAATATAGCTTATTTAGAAATAGTTATAATACTATTAAGGCTATAAGGTCTTATTATATAGTTTAGTTTAAAATAGTTTTACTTTAAAGACTATACTATTATAGTATATTTTATTAGTATTCTTAACTTTAGCTAGGCCTAGTATTAGGGTAGTCCTTTAGGTACCTTTACTATAGGGTTACCTTACTATTACCTTAATTATATTTACCTTATTAGCTTTTCTAATTTCTATTACTAAGTTTTTAGTAGAAATATATTTAACTAGGAACCCCTTAATAATAATACTAAGTATATATTAGTAAAGGGTTACTTCTAGTCTAAATGTATTAGTAATCTATTTTTAGTTTTATTTATATTAGGTAGTATTTCCTTTAAAGGTAATAATAGTATCTTTACTAGGGAGTCTTCTAGCTACTATTACTATATCTTCTACGCTCTTAGACTACAGTAATTCCTAAATAGTATTCTCTTTAATAAGTACTTCTTAGTCTTACTTACTAGGGATTTAAAGAGAGGGAGGTAAGGTATTTAGTTACTTAGGGGCTAGGCTAGTAGTAATAATAGCCTAGGTTAGGGTATTACTTTCCTTAGCTTCTTTTTTAATAGCCTTTTTAAGGGCTTTCTTAGTAATATAAATATTACTATTATTATAGTTTATTATCCTTATTTTAGCTTAGGCATAGTCTGCTACTTATTTAGTAATAGCTTTAGTAATATACTATACCTAGGTAACTTTATTACTAGGGATAAGGCTTATAATTTTATTATAAAATTTTATATTATCTAGGTATTTAAATTAGATCTAATTTATTATTAGGTTATTATTACTACTCTAGATATTAAACTATCTAATTCCTGTATTTAGGTAGTAGTAGCTCTATACTAGCTCCCTTTCTCCTATGTTAATTACTATTAGTATCCTAACCTTATACTTACCTCTAGCTTTATTATAATATAATATTATAGAGGGGGGTAAACAGAGGTAAGGAATTTAAATATTAATATGGTTTGTATTTTAGAGGCGATTCCGGACCTTTAGAGCGGTGCGGAAGTTTGTGCGAAGGTTAACTTTAACTATAAGATTATTATTAATATTATATAAATTAATAGTTAACTAGTCCTTTATATTATTAATTTAGTAATCTTATTCTGAGTAGCCTAATTCCTTAACCCTAAGAAGTAAAAAGCTTATAATATTTAGGATATAATTAAAGAGTACTAAATAAATACCTATCTAGGCTGTGAGACCCACTCATAACACAGGCGCACCACTAGCACGCCCCGCGGGCAGGCCGTACCCTAGGGCTAGGTCCACGTGACACTAGCGAGCCACTAGCTATAAGCTAGTGGCTTACACGTATAATATACTTAGACTTAGTAAGCTTTAGTTAATATACTAGAGTCCCTTATATCTCTTACCTAGCTATTATTATTCTTATAATTCTAAAGCTTCTCCTACTTACTACCTAAGAGTAATATAGGGAGAAGAACTACCTAATTCGCTAAAGTAATATTAGATAATAACTAAAGCTAATTAAATAAGGGTAGCACTATAGATAAAGATATGCTATATTCTATAAAGGCTATACTTAAAATTAGACTCTCTAACCTTAGTACTAAAACTATAGTAATAATAAAGTAAGTTACTTAGCTTAGTGCTATAGCTACTATATATATATATATATTATTTACGCTAGTTAGCTCTATAGATAGCTATTACTAGTACTCCTGCTACTAAGTTAAAAGGGAAAACCCTAATCTAGGAAGAAAAACCCTCTTATGTCTGTGTTTAGGCTAGCGCTAGCCCTATAGTAAGCCTACACTGCTTAGTAAGTGGCTTATTATAAGTATTTATTACTAGCTTATGCTAGCCTTATCTTATAGAAAAGAAAAAAGAGAGAAGGAAAATATATAAAATAAGTGTTCCTAGGCCCTTTAAACCCTATTCTAGTTTAGTAGTAAGTCTATCTTAAGTCTCTTTACTTTTACTTAGGGTAAAGTAAATCTAAGTTTATAATATTAATTTACTTCTTATTTACTTTTATACTAACTTTTCTATAGCCTTACTTTTTAGCTAACTCTAGCCTAGTCTTACCTTATTAGTCTAATAAAGTATAAGCACTTAGTTTTACTTAGTTATTATAAGGGGAGGGTAGCTTTAACCTAGGACTAGGATAGTTCTGTGTTAAGGCTAGTTATATATTATTAGATTTATTAAGCTTAATATGCTTTATTTTTTAAGTAAGTTATCTAATTTATCCCCCCCCTCTCTTTTATTAGGTATAAAAGAAAGCTCCCCTTCCCTTAGGGACCTGTTTTTATTCCTCTTTTTATATTAAACTTCTTATAGGTTTTTCTTTTCTTTTAGACTATTTAGGGCTATTTTAAGCTAGATTTAGATTAATTACTAATATTTATTATAGATTAAAAGGAAACTTAGCATAATATTAATAAAGCCTATAAGTATTCTAATATTACTGCGTTTCTAGCTCTAACTTACCTAGGAATCTATAAAGTATAAGGGCTTTCTAAAGAAGTCTATAATTACTAAGCAGTATAAGTAAGTTAAGAATAAGGATCTTTTTATAAGTTATATTTGCTTTTATTCTAGGCCTATCCTACTACTAATTTATACTAGCTTAGTAATCTAAAAGATATCTAGTATGTCTCCTATAAGTCCTATTTAGTTTTAAAGCCTAGGCACTAGTACTATATTATTATTAGTAAGTTAGTCCTATTCTAGCTTAGTAGCAAGGCTAATTTACTTAGTAGGGGTGGCTACTAATATATATTTTAACTATTAGGTATAGAATTATTAATATAATAAAGTAATAATTACCTTTTTTCTAGTTTAGGTTTATAGCTAACTTACCTAGTAGCTAAATATAACTAGCTAGTAAAATAAGCACTAGTAGTTAGTTAAGACTTAGGCTTCTATAGCTACTAGGGGTGCTATAAGTACTTCTAATTTACCTTAGTAGTAGCTTAGTTTTAGTGCTAACTTTATTTATTCTAAGTCCTAGATAACTTCTAAGACTAGGTTAAAAAACTCTATACTAGTAATTAGGCTAAGAAGAAGTAAAGTGCCTTTATAGTAAGCCTAGATTAGACTAGTTTCTCTAAGGAATAGTATTCTAAGCTTATCTTTTAGCTCTAGTGCCTTAATATATATATAGTAAAGATAAACTATCTCTTACTTACTACTATCCTTATAAAGAATTATATAAAGGTAGTAAAGAATACTATCTTTATCCTAGAAAAGAAGTAATATAATAGCTAGTTTTTAGTTTAAAGTAAGGGTAGTAGTAGGGTAGTTAGGCTTATAATACTTAAAGTTTTTAGTTAAAATTAATCTAATAACTATTCTAAATATAAAAGTTCTTTATTATAACTATAGTATTAGGTTTGCTTCTAGCTTACTAGCGCTCCTATATTACCTAGTTTATCTCCTAATTTATATCTATATTTAAATAATCTTCTATTTATCTCTAGAATTAGCCTAGATTCTTTAATCTTCTAAGTTAGTTAATAGCTAGCTCTTATACTAATAAGTAGTATTAAAGTCTTCCTATACCTAGGAACTATCTTACTAGGAATCTTGCTTTTAGGGGGTTATTTAGGGCTAGCCTTGCTTCCTATGCGTTAGTAGGCTATTTCTATTAGGGTTATTTATAGTTATAGTTACTATAGTTAACTAATATATAGTATTAGTCCTTTACTACCTAGCTATAGCTATATAGAGGCAAAACTACCCTAGGGATATTCCTATAAAATAGGAATTTATTAAGGCCTATCTTCCCTATATATAGTTAGATTATTACTAAAGAGATATATTTATCTAGCCTTATATAGAACTTTTAGATCTCCTTTAGGTTATAGGTAAGGGGGTAATCCTTAGTTAGCTCTCTTATATATTTGCTTTAGGCTAGCCTTTCTTTATTATACTAGTTTTCCTAGTAATATTTCTATTCCTTATATAAGTTTATATTTAGTTTATTATTTACTAAGGGAGGTCTTCTCCTATAGTATAGTACTATTACTACTAACTTAGCTATAGTTTAGATCTTCTTTATAATTCTATTCTTAAACTTCTATTTTATATTATTTAGGTATAAATTAAGGGGGGGGATATAAGTCTTAACTTCTAATTAAGTAATAGGAGTAGCTTTAAATGCCTTTATAATAATTTAAAGGTAAGCTAATTAGTTTGCTATAAAGCTTTTTACTACTTCTTTTAGCTTTTCTCCCTTTTTAGTAAGGGTATAGTAAGCACTTACTCTATAGGTAAGAATAGGTTAGACTACTTATATATATAGAAGCCTAGTATCCCTAAAGCTATAGCCCTATACTAATGCTACTAGTAAGGATAGTATAAGTTACTACTAGTTAAATTTGCCTTTAAGGATATTTTTATAAGCACTTTAGTTAAGTTTTCTATTAACCTATACTCTAAGGAATTTATATAACTTTATAGGCACTATCTTCTTTATACTAAGTTAGACCCTAGTCTAGGGGGGTTTATAAGACTTACTAAAGTATATAAGTTTAGTTTTAGCTAGGTTAAACTTAACTCTTACTTACTTTACTTATTTCTTATAGATTTTCTATATAGCTTTAAGTCTTTTCTAAGTCTAGGTAGTAGTCTTACTAAATACTACTATATTTATATTATTTATAAATCCTATAGCTACTATACCTAGTATAGCCTAGAGATAAATATAAAGCTTTACTAAGTAAAGTAAGAAGAGAATTAGTAAGAGAGATAAGCCTTATAAGGTGCTAGCCTTAATTATAAATAATCTAGAGATTTCTTTATTAAAGCTAAGCTAGCTTATTTTATCTATAAGGAAGCTTTAAATTACTATAATTAGCTATTATAGGACTCTTATTTTAATAAGTAAATATATTAGGTATAGGTAGCTAACTCTATTAAATACTACTAATATATTTATTTATACTAGTAAGGTAATACTACCCCTTCCCTAGGCTTCTCTAATATACTCTATAAGGACTCTTATTATAGTTTTTATTAATTTATTTACCTTATTACTTATCTATAGGTTAGGGAGTAGTCCTTTAGCCTTAGTAAAGGCTATAAGCTATATTATAATTATTACTTTTATAATTTTTCTAACTATATTAAGTAATAAGATAGGTCTTTATATATTAGCTTTCCTTATTTCCTTAGTTATTTTACCTAGTTTCCTAATTATTACTACTCTTATAGTTTAGAAGTAGGCTACTTTCTAGGACTATATTTAGGAGTTAAGCTATAGTATCCTTAGCTAGGTCTTTATAGGCTTTAATAAGGATTACTAGGAGTTTATTATCCCCTAATACTTTCTAACTAGCTATATTTAATAGGACTTTTATAATCTTATCTTATCTAAATTATTCTTTATTTAGAAATAGTGTGTTTTTAAGTTCTAGGAAAGAGAGGTCTAGGATATAGGAAAGGTTTACTATAGGTTTAGGGAAGAATCTTTATACTAGTATACTAGCTTTATTATTATATATAGTAGCTAGGTTAGGGTTATTTTTTCTTCTTTCTAGTATAGGGAGTCTAGGGAGCTCTAGGGGGGCCTAGCTTTAAAGCTAGGCCTATCTCTCTAGCCTCTAGACTCCCCTATCTTTCTCCTATATATTAGCTTTCTATAAGGTATCTCTCTATATATTTCTCCTTTTTTCTCTAATAATATATTCCTAATCCTTATTTACCTTAGTATAAGCTTACTAGTTTATATTAGTTCTTTTATATCTTTACTATCTCTTAGCTTACCTTACTTTACTAACTAACTCTTATACCCTTCTTAATTACTATATCTCTAGGCTAGGTAGTCCCTAAGGTTTCTTTAGGGCTACCTTATCTATAATTTACTATAAGTTTATAATGAGCTAGGTTATATAATTATTAATTCCCTCTTTATTATAGGGGTCTAGTATGCTTTTAGGTTAGAGTTAGATTATAGCCTTTACCTTTATGTATAGTTTATTTAAGGCTCCCTATATATATCTAAGGGCTTAGGGGGTAGCTTCCTATTACTTATTAAAGATACTAATTAGCTATAGGATATAGTTAAATCTAGTAAGGTCCTTTATACTATTATAGTAAACTCTAATATCTAGTGTAGCTTATACTAGGTTAATAGTGCTATTCCTATTATCTTTATACTATTTTATAGGTTTACCTTAGGGTATAATAAGTCTAAGCCTTTACTAGCTTATAAACTCTAGTAATTTATTTACTTTATTAGTTATTCTATCTAGCTTATCCTAAAGGGGGTGCTTTTAGTTAAAGTTACTAATAATTATGCTTTAGTTATAAGGCTTCTCTAAGTTAATTATATAAATAGGGGTATTCTAGTTACTGCTATATCCCTTTAAATAAAAGGAGTAAATATTAACTCCTTATAGTTTTACTAGTAACTAGTTAGTTTCTCCCTAGGCTAATTATAATCCTATACTATATTTCTTATTTATATATACTATATTATATTTATTATAGTATATAAGTTAGGACTAGGCTAGGCCTAGTGCTAAGGGCTATAGGTTTTTTATATATTCCTATTCTTAGATTATAATTATATCTATATTAGTCTAGTAGTAAAGTGCTATATATATTAGTTTATTCTTCTTATTTATATTCTAGAAAAGGACCTATAGTATTATTATATTAATTAGGGGGGTTATTAGTTACTACTATTTAGTACTAGTTTTATTCTAGCTCTAAGTTACTTTATATACTATCTAATACTTCCTAATCTTAGTTATTTAGTGCTATATTCTATATTTATAGAATATTCTCTTTTTCTAGTAGTTATAATAATAGGTTCTAAGGCTATACTAGATCTCTTATAGGGAGGGGTTAGGCTTTTACTTAGAGAGTAAGTAGTAAAGTAGGAAGGTTATTTAAGATATCTTACTTTAGTAATATTTTACTTCTTTTTTAGGATAAGGTAGTCTCTTAACTAGGCTAAGTATAGTCTAAAGTATAGAATATAGTTTTCTTTTACTTATCTATCTTTTATTAGGTAAAAGGACTCTTTATTTTTATAATAGCTAGCGCTATACTTACTATACCTTAGAGCTACCTTATAAAACTTAGTAATATAGCCTATTTAAAAGTAGTTATAATATTATTAGGGTTATAAGGTCTTATTATATAGTTTAGTTTAGAATAGCTTTACTTTAAAGACTATACTATTATAGTATATCTTATTAGCATCCTTAACTTTAGCTAGGCCTAGTATTAGGGTAGTTCTTTAGGCGCCTTTACTATAAGGTTACCTTACTATTACCTTAATTATATTTACCTTATTAGCTTTTCTAATTTTTACTACTAAGTTTTTAGTAAAAATATATTTAACTAGGAACCCCTTAATAATAACGCTAAGTATATATTAGTAAAGGGTTAATTCTAGTCTAAATACATTAGTAATCTATTTTTAGTCTTATTTATATTAGGTAGTATTTTCTTTAAAGGTAATAATAGTGTCTTTACTAAGGAGTCTCCTAGCTACTACTACTATAGCTTAGCTTATAGCTCTATTAACTACTATTACTATATTTTCTATACCCCTAAACTAGAGTAATTTTTAAATAGTATTCCCTTTAATAAGTACTTCCTAGTCTTACTTACTAGGGATTTAGAGAGGGGGAGGTAAGGTATTTAATTACTTAGGGGCTAGGCTAGCAGCAATGCTAGCCTAGGTTAGGGTATTACTCCCCTTAGCTTTTTCTTTAATAGCCTCTTTAAGGGCTTATTTAAGGGCTTCCTTAGTAGTATAAATATTACTATTATTATAGTTTATTATCCTTATTTTAGCTTAGGCATAGTCCGCTGCCTATTTAGTAATGGCTTTAGTAATATGCTATACCTAGGTAACTTTATTACTAGGGATAAGGCTTGTGATTTTATTATAGAATTTTGTATTATTTAGGTATTTAAATTAAATCTAATCTATTATTAGGTTATTCTTACTGCTTTAGATATTAAACTATCTAATTCCTATATTTAGGTAATAGTAGCTCTATACTAGCCCCCTTTCTCTTGTATTAATTACTATTAGTATTCTAGCCTCACACTTACCTCTAGCTCTATTGTAATATAACATTATAGGGGGGGGTAAACAAAGGTAAGGAATTCAAATATTAATGTGGTTTGTATTTTAGAGGCAATTCCGGACCTTTAGAGCAGTGCGGAAGTTTGTGCGAAGGTTTTATAGCTACTATAATAATAAAGCAAATTACCTAGCTTAAATAACTCTAGAAACTATAAGAATAAGAGAAAAGCTTATTAGCTTACTATAGTTAAGTAAAGAGGAAATATAAGAGAAAAGGAGGCAAAGAGCTAGTACCTTCTTTAGTTAGAGTAGCTAAGAGATTAAGGTCTAGAATATTACTAAGCTTTAATACCTTATAAACCTATAGAAGTATAAGATATAGCTTAATAACCTAAACTATACCTTTAATAAGGTAAAGAAGAAGTATTAGTATAACTATTAAAAAATCCTCTTTATACTTAACTATATATATACTAACTACTAGGTAAGATAGGATAGATACCTTAAGGAATAATAGGCTAATAGCTATAATAACCTTAAAGATAATTAGGATGCTTTCTAGACCTAGATACTTATGCTACTTAGAGATACTATAAACTATAATATATAAATAGCTATATAGCTAGAGAACGCAAAGTAATATAAGGGCTAGAGCCTTATTAAATTTAGTATTTACTTAGATTTACTAGAGAAATATCTAGAAAGAGCCTTTAAAAAGTCTTATACTCTTATATTCTTTGTCTACTCCCTAACCTATAGGGCTATATTAACCTATATTCCTTAATTATAAGGTAGACTTAAGAAAAGGTTATATAACTTACCTAGTAATTTTAGGAGGTAATGCTAAAAAATAAGTAAAAGCCTAAGTATTTAGAAGATAAAGGCCTATATAAAACCCCCTAATATTAAAGATATAATTCCCTATAGGGTTATAAACCTTATAAGGATTAAAAGAATAAGGACTAGGAAAAGGGCCTAGCTACCTACCTAAATAATAGTAAAGTAGGAGGTAAAAGATAATATTATAACTATAATAGTATAGAATATCTTACCTATAACTATAATAAGCTAAAGAAAAAGCCCTAAGAAAACTAGGGAAATATGCTAAGGCAGAAGTAAATACCCTTACCTTTGCCTTAAATACTAAGGTACTAATAGGGTATAGATTCTACACACTAGTTACTATTTATAGGCATAAAGATATTAAAATAGTAGTAAATCTTAATAGCTATGCTAAGATTAATATTATTAGTGCTAAATTTATAAAGAACTATAAGCTTAACTAAGCTAAGGCTATAGTACCTATCCTTAAGGTAGTAAGGGCTCTTATAGTTCCTTAATATAGTATTTATAAGATACCTATTATAATTAAGGACTTAAGGGAAGAAGAAAAGGACCTTAAGCTACTATATATAGCTATAGATAAGGACCTAAGAGTAAGGGAAAGCCCTCTCTTAATTAGAATATATATACTTACTAAAGAATATATATATCTTTACTTATACTTATAAAAGTAATAGTTTAAGAAAAAAAGAATAGCCTTTTTACTTATAACTCCTTATAAGTTTATAAAGATAATATATAATAAGACTATTATATATACTATTATAGAAGTTATAGAAAATAAGTTTATTACCCTTAAAGATAATAAAGAGGTAAAAGCATATAGAATTATTAAGGATATCCCTAAGGAATTATATAAGTTTAAAAACATGTTTATATTATATAAGGTAGGAAGCCTGCTATTAAGAAAAGAGACTAATTATATAATTAACCTAATACCTAGGGCTATACCCCTATATAGACTAATTTACCCTCTATCCTAAAGTAAGCTAAAAGAGCTCTAGGAATATATTAATAAAAACCTATAGAAAGGCTAGATAAGACTATCTAAGAGCCCTATAAGCATGCTTATCCTATTTATACTAAAGAAGGATAGAATACTTTAACTATATATAGATTATTAAAGGCTTAATAAAGTAACATAAAAGAATCACTATACTCTCCCCTTAATTTTAGAGATCCTAGACTAGTATTAAGAAGCTTATTATTTCTTAAAGATTAATATTAAGAATACTTACTATTAAATTTATATTAAAGAGAGTAATAAGTAAAAGACTATATTTAATACCTATTATAAGCACTATAAAGATCTAGTAATACCTTTTAGGTTAACTAATACCTTAGCTATCTTTTAAAGCTATATTTATAAAGCGCTTTATAGGCTAGTTAATACTATTTGTATAGTATATCTAGATAATATCCTTATTTTCTTAAAAATATAAGAAGAGTATACTATATATATTAAGGAAGTTTTAGAATATATAAGGTTAGTAAAGCTATATATAAAACCCTTAAAGTGCTTATTTTACTAAGAGTCTATAGAATTCCTAGGGTTTATCCTATTAGTTAATAGGATTTTAATAGATATATAAAGGGTTAATATAATCTAAGATTAGAAGGAGCCTAAGAGCTTTAAAGATATATAGTCCTTCCTTAGATTCTATAACTTTTATTAATAGTTTATTTATAAATACTCTAGGATTATAGTACCCCTATATACGCTAATAAAAGGTAGTTAAAATAGTATTTAAACTAGGAAGTTTATATTTAAAGTAAAGAAGTAGGTAGTATTTAGCTAGCTAAAAGATACCTTTTAGCAAGCATCTCTTCTTTATTATTATAACCTAAGTTAGCTAGTGTGTGTTAAGATAAATGCTTTAGTCTTTATAATAGTAGGAATCCTATCTCTATAGGATAATAAGGAATACTAGTACTTAGTAGCCTTTTAGTTAAGGAAGTTTATAGATACTAAGCATAATTATAGCATAGCTAACTAAGAGTTACTTACTATAGTAAAGTTATTTTAACACTAGTAATACTATATTAAAGGTATAGTAACTCTAGTTAAAGTCCTATTAAACTATTATAACCTATAGACCTTTATAAGGTAGTAAAAGTTAAATAGAAGGTAGGCTAGATAGTGTATATTTCTCTACCCTTTTTACTTTATAATTAGGTATAGACTAGGGAAAAGTAACCTAGTAAATATACTATTAAGAAGGTTTAATTATAAAAGTAAACCCCTAATAAATAAGGTACTTTTACTAGAACTTTAAAAAAAAATAGTAGCTACTAAAGAAGTAGTAAAAAAAGAGATACTAATATATTAAAGAAAATATAGTAAGATACCTTTAGGGAAGGAAAATACCCTAGTCTTAAATATAGAAAGGCTTAATAAAATATCTTTAAGAGAGGAAAATACCCTAGCTACTATAAAGAGAGCTCCTAAGGTAAGAGTAGCCTAGTTAAGAGGCTAGATAGCTACTATAAATCTAGTAAAAGATTAGCTAAATAAGGGTAATTTCTAGGAGAAAGTAGCATATATCTAAGATATTAGTGTAGTATAAGAGATATAGGGGGCTATTATATTACTAAATCCTTACTAATCTAGGCTAAATAAACTATTAGTATAATTACTATAGAAAGTATAGAGTTAAGACCTAGATTTATAAAGGTAAAATAGTAAGATAGATAAATCCCTAGTAAAAGGGGAGAGAAAAGCTAGCTTATAGTTATATAGTATAAGAGGTTTTCTAATATACTAAGACTAGGTAGTTATTCCCTAGGAGCCTATTTTATAATAAAAGCTTCTATAGCTATATTATAATAATTTATTAGTAAGTTACTTTAGGACTAAGCATACTCTAGAGCTACTAAAGTATTACTTCTAGTGGCTAGCTATAAGTAAGTCTATTTTAGACTATATTATAAGCTATAGGGTTTACTAATAAATAGTAGCTAGATAGTATTGCCTATATAGGAGCCTTAAATTACTACTAATACTAAGGTAACTATAAGTAAAGATCTTAATAGACTTTATTATAGGATTGCTTACTATATAAGTGGGCAAGTAAGAAACTAATATAATTATAGTAATTATAGACTAATTTACTAAGTACTTTATTTTCCTACCTATAACTATAACTATTAATATAGCTAAATTAGCAAAGCTTTTTTATAGGGAAATTAAACTATAATTTAGGGCACTAGAGGGCATTATATCTAATAAGGGATTAGTCTTTATAAGCTAATTTTAGTTAGATTTATGCTACTTATTATTTATAAAATAAAGGCTTTCTATAGCGTTTTACCCCTAAACTAATAGATAGATAAAGAGAATAAACTAAGTGCTTAAATATTATCTCTAATGCTTTATTATAGAAAACTAGTAAATATAGCCTAAACTACTCCTAATAGCCTAATTTATATATAATAGTATAGTAAATAGGACTATAGGTTATTCCCTAAACTACTTCCTTATAAGCTATTTACCTAAGTTTTATCTAGCTTTTAAGGATAAGATTAAAGAAAGGGAGGTACTAGAAGCCTATATATATATTATAAAATTATATAAAGTTAAAGAGTAACTAAAGGAAAACTAAGTAAAAGCTACTAAAGCCTAGGTAAAGTTCTATAATAAACACTACTAGCTATTAACTTTAAAAAGAGGTAATCTAGTATTACTATTAGTAAAGAATATTAGGCTTAAGGATATAAAAAGGAAGCTAATCCCTAGGTTTATTAGGCTATTCTAAGTACTTAATACTATAGGAAAATAGGTATACTAACTTATACTACCTAAAAAATATAGCTAACTATATAATATATTTTATATTAGCTTACTAGAGCTATAGAATTACTATAAATACACTAAGGAAAAGAATATACCTATACTAAATCTTAAGGATAAAGAAAATAAGTATAAAGTTAAAGAGGTTAAGGACTATAGAAAGACTTATAAAGGTAATAAATACCTAGTAAAATAGAAGGGCTAGCCTAGTAAATATAACTAATAAGTCCTAGCTAAAGATATAGAAGGCGCTTAATATATAATTTAGATATTTTACTAAAGTAAATCCTATAAGAAAAATAGTAAGATATAGGTAAATTATAGGTAAAGAGATATAATATTCCTATAAAAAAGGCCTAGCCTTACTAGCTACTATTATACTCTAAACTAAAAACCTTAAATTACTTACTAAAAAATAAAGGAAAACACGCTTATAAAGTAAGGAGAGTAAGGGGAAACCCCTTTATTATAGCCCTAATATAGGAAAAAACCTTATTACCTAAAATATAGTACTTAGCGCTATTCTTATCCTTACTAATTAGCTTCTATATTACCTAGGAAAAGCAATATTTTACTATACCCTAAAGTATAAAACCTAGGTTATAAGACTATAAATATAAAGTTACCCTTACTTTCTAAATATAGTAAAGTTAGTTATAATTTAGCTATAAAAAGTTAGTAAATAGGTAGTAAAAAGAAGCAGAATACTTACTACCTCTAGGATAGGAGCTAGAAATATAGTAATAGAAAGTTACTATTATAAAATAATATACTAATTATATAAAAATTAATACCTCCTACCCTAAAATATAAGTAAAAGGCTAGTATATTAGGGAGGAAAATATAAACCTAGTAAACCTTTATAGCTCTTATAAAGCTAAATATAATATAGTATACTATATTAGTATAGTTAAAGCTTATTATTAAGTTAAGGTAAGCCTTAGTAAAACTAAAGTAAGTCTTCTTTAAAAATAAATAGTTATTAGGGTTATTAGGTTTTATACTACTAAGGATACCTATAAGAGTTTTTACTTAATCTAGGAGTATTAATAAATCTAAAAAATTACCCTTTATTATTACTATATGCTATATAGAAATATTAGTAATAAGGTACTAAAAGATAAAGGAATAATAGTATACTTATAGTATTATAAGTATCCCTATACTTATAATACTAGATATAATATTTAGAATATTTTATTACTATAGTAGTAAATATTAGACTAGGGAATTAATAGTTAATCTAAGGGAGTTTAGGGGCTAAAGAAAGGCTTTTCTTAAACTTAGTGTATCTAGTGTATAAATAGTATATATAAAAGTATTCCTTTAAGTAAATATATTTTTTATCTATAATAAAATTAAGGTAAGTAATAAGGGAAATATAATAGTAACTAAAGATATAATAATGTTTTTAAAAAGCTTAACTATAAATATAAAGGGGAAAAGTTTATAAGATAATAGTGTATTATAGGTAAATTTATACTTAAACACTATCTAATGTTTATTATTATTTTAACTACTAGTAAATTAGTAAATAGCTATATAAAAGCTAGTAAAAGCTATTTAAAAGCCTAGCTATAAGTAAGGGGGTAATTATAAGGCCTTACTTATAATATAGGCATACTACTAGCGCGCCCTATAGGTAAGCTATACCCTAGGGCTAGGTTCACGTAACACTAGTAAGCTACTAGCTATAAGCTAGCGGCTTGCACGTATAACACACTTAGACCTAGCAAGCTTTAGTCAATATACCAGAGTCCCCTATACCTCTTGCCTAGCTATCATTGTTCTTACATAGGCCCTCTAGATTAGATTATCTATAATACTAGTAATAACTTTACTTTAGCTAAATTTAAGTACTATACTTACTTAATATTAATGAAGATTAATAAAATATCTATTAAAGCCTATAATAGTATTAAAAAGGTTAAAAGATACTATAAACCTCTTTACTAGGCTTATAATATTATTATAGACTTAATTAGTAAAGAGATTACTCCTAAGTAATAACTTTAAATAGCTATTAAAGCTATTAATAACTTAGTAAGTCTAGATAGCCTTATACCTATACTACTAGTCTTTAAAGCTTACCTATAAATAATAGAAAAGTTATTACTAAGTATTTTTATTATTTAATAGGCTAAAGTAATTTAGAAAGTAACTAATAAAGTTTAATATTACTTAGCTAAGAGATAAGTTTATAATACCCTTAGTACCTAAAATAGCCCTAATATATTACTAATATATTAGCTATTACTATAGGCTAATATATATATAAAGAGAGAAAAAGGTAGGTAGTATAGCCCTTATAAGCTATTAGCTACTAATAGAAAAACTTATATAGTTAAGATACCTTATAGCCTAACTAAATTTTACATTATAATAGTAAAGCTATATTATAAGGACTTATAGTATAGTAAGGGTAAGGAAGTAAAGCCTTAAGATTCTAGGAAGAATAAGTTTATCTTAAAGACCCCTTATAAAGAAAAAAAGCCTAAGAAAAGGAAAAAAGTAAGCTAGGGAGATAAGCTACTAGTAAAGGGTACTAAGGGAGAGATAAAAAAAAAGGAAGTGCCCTTAGTTAAGAGAAAGTAAGGGAAGCTAAGGAGAAACCTTATTATTTAATTTTACCTTAACTAAGGTATAAGAGAGAGCTTTAAAGTATAAGTAGTAAGCTATAAGATAAAAGAGATATAAAGAGATAGAGTAAATATAGTTATAGAGAAAGAGGGAATTATATTAATTTATGCTATAAGCAAAACTTAAATGAATTTAAGTTTAACTATAGTTATAAATTATAACTCTTGCGCTAATATAGCTATAAAGTTTATCACAAACTTTGCTCTAACCTTATAGCCCCTTATATTTATAACCTTAGAGCTTATTTATTACTATAGCTATAAGAATTTAGTTATTAATTATTTTACTAGCTAGGTATTGCTAGTAATAATTATGTGTTGTAATAAATTAGATGCATTAGCTATAACCAATGATACTAAAAAAAATTATAAAAATCAATAAGGTCTTAACTCTATAATTAGATCTTATAAAAAATAGTTATATTCTAAGGCATTTTATTATATAGAGATACTGCTTTAATATACTTATAATAGTTATAGTCCCCTCCTAAGCACGAGGTAAAACTGCTTAAATGATTAAAGTTCTATGTTTTTTAACATCTTTTCCAAATATCTAGCCTTTTTCTCTAGTCTTTTATTCCCTTTCTTATTCTTACTTTTCTTAAATTTCTCTATATTTTCTTTGGTTTTCTTGATTTCCTTTTAATCAGGATTTTTATTAGCTTTTTAGATAGCCTAAAGGTTCTATAGCCTAGTGGTTATTGCCCCTAGCTTTTAGTCACCCTTAGCTATGCTATTATTTAATTAGTTAGGGGTTAATTAGTTAATTAGTAATGCAGAACCTACCTAGTGATTTAAATTAAATTAGAGATAAGTAAGGATAAGTTATATTTAGTTTGCCTTAGAGCTTTAAAGCATAAGTGGTAAGCTATAAGATAGAAGAGATATAAAGAGATAGAAAAAATACAGTTATAGAGGAAGGGGGAATTATATTAATTTATACTATAAGCAAAACTTAAACGAATTTAAGTTTAACTATAGTCACAAATTATAACTATATCTTATGCTAATATAGCTATAAAGTTTATTGCAAACTTTGCCCTAACCTTATAGCCCCCTGTATTTATAACCTTAGAGCTTATTTATTACTATAGCTATAAGAATTTAGTTATTAATTGTTTTACTAGCTAGGTATTGCTAGTAATAATTATGTGTTGTAATAAATTAGATGCATTGGCTATAACCAATGATACTAAAAAAATTATAAAAATCAATAATAGTTATAGTAAAACTAACTATAGTAAAACTAAATAATATAGTATGAGTATATATTAATATATATATATACTTAGATTCTAAATATTCTTAGCTTCTTATATTTATTAAGGCACTAAAGGAAGTTTAGTCTAGGTACTAAGAAGTTTATATAATATTAAAAGTTCCTTTTCTAATACTTTTAAACTTCTTTAGGAAAGACTATATAATAGAAGTTATATAATTAGTTTTATAAGACTAAGACTTAGCCCTTTATTATATATAATAATATAAATATTCTTAACTAAAGCCTTATATTATAGAGGTTTATTTTAAATTAACTTTAAGGAATTAAATTATATTCTATAAAGTAGCTAAGCGCTTTTCTTCTATATAAAATTATTATTTTATTCTATATTAATAGCGAATTTTATAAATTATATATAGTGTATAGGTGTAAAGGGCTTGGGCTTTGCCTAAGCATTTCCTATGGCGCATACAAGTGAGGATAGTTCTAAGCTAGCAAGGATATAAAAAGGGGGCTAACATAAGGTAGTTAAGGGGTATAAGGGGCACTAGTAAGAATAGGTCTTCTACCTTTCCTTCTTCCCTCCCTAAGTTTCTTAATATTATATTAACGCCTTATTATAGTTACCTAGGGGCTAGTCTATAATAATTAAGAAACTTTCTTTAGTCCTTATAATAGCTACTAAAAGATATAATAAATATACTAATAAATATACTAATAAATATAATAGGTATGCTTTAACCCTAAGATTAATATAGCTAGGGAATATTAACCTCTCTATCTAATACTATAGCACTACTAGTAGCTTAATAGGCTTAATTTAAAACACTCTAACTTATACTAAATAAGTAAATAGTAAAGCTTATATATCTCTAATAATAGGTAATAGCAAATAGTATAGAACCTTTAACCTAACTACCCCCTATAGCCTAGCCTAGTGCCTTAGAAGCTAACCCTATACTACCTCCTACCTCTAACCTAGTCTTACCTATACCTAAAGTAAAATAAAACCTAATCCCTATAAGTAACCTATATAATAATAATAAAGCCTTATTTACTATATAAAGGTTCCTAATAAAGTATAAGTTATAGGTAAATAAGGACTTTATTAGTACTAATAAGAATAGATAGGTATTTATTTACTAAAACCTATTCTCTAGAGTTTAGTCCTAGGTAGCTACTTACTTTAAGTAAGGTAATACTATTAGTTTTAACCTTACTAACTTCCTAGAATACCTTAGGTTAGTATTCTCTAACTTATATAGATAGGAGATAGCTCTTATAAAACTAAACTAGCTAGAATAGGGCTTAGAGAAGCTATTTTCTATATTCTTTATTTACTTTATAAAGAAGCTATTACTAGTAGGAGAGAAATATTAGGGGGATAATATAAACCTAGTAAAGCTTTAATATATACTTAATAAGTATTTAAGGGAGATTAGTATAAGCTAGGGTATTAGCTAGAGTAACTAGCATATAGCTATTATATAGTATTATAAAATTATAGTTAATATTAAGGCCCTTACTATAGAGAATAAGTATTAGTCCTAATATAAACTATAGTAAGCTAAACCTATACCCTAGACTAACTATAAGGGTAATATACTAATAACTAAGGTTTATATAGTAAGCATTTAGCTAGGAAGGTAAAATAAGCTAGCTAAGAAGGAGAAAGGGCTAAAGCTTACTATAAATATATAATAGGCTAAATAGGTATTAGAAGTAAAGTTAGCTAGATATTATTAGAAGGGATGCTACCTATAATATAGATCTAAGGATTACTATATCTAGGAGTATACTTTTCTTTTGCCTTACTATCTATAGGTTAGTATTAACTTATATAGAGTAAATAAGGAAAGTATAAATAAGAAGGTAAATATTCCCCTTATAGAAAATAAGTAGCCTTTAAGTAAAGTCTTATATAGGGATAGATAGGCTAGTTAACTACTATACTATAGGATAACTATTATAGCTATATAGAGATAAAGTAGGATATAGTATAGTATATAGACTAACTACTATTCTTAATTCCTATACTCTTTAATATATATTATTATATTAATATCTAGATTAATTATAGTTATAATTACTATAATACTATAAGCAAATTAGCAGTAAGGTAACTTAGCCTAGAGCTTATATAGTTACTAAAATAAAGGTATATTTATACTATAGTAAAAACAAAAAGAAGAGAGAAGTAGGTTAAGGAAGATATCTTTTCTATAACCTATATAGTATACACTAGAATTAATATAAATAGCTAGGAGTTATTTATATATTTATATATTATCCTAGGTCTTACTTAGGATATAATATTTAGAATACCTTAGTTAGAATAGTATAATATAGTAATTCACGTAGTAAAGTAATAACTAGTTATTAGAGTAGTAAAGGGCCTTTATATCTCTAAGGCCTTTACTAAGGAGTTAGAAGTACTAGTATAAGGAATTATTAAATCCCTTTATACTACTAAAGCTTATAGGGTATAATAGAATAAGAACACTACTATAAGGTTTATTACTATAAGCTTAAAGGAAATAATAATAGTATTATAGATTATAGCACCTAAGTTAGAACTATTAGCTCCTAATATATTAATATTACTTAAGGAGTTAGTAAACTTTATAGACCTCTTTAATAAAGCTAAAGCTAATAGTTTACCCCTTTATAGGGGTTCTCTTAACTACTATATATATATATATAAGAACCTAGATAGGTCTAAACTAACACTTCTATAAGGACTATTATATAATATACTATAGGATTAGCTCCTAGAGGTTTAGCGCTAAATCATAGACTTAATAAATAAGGGTTAAATCTATACTAGCTTCTTATTAGCTATAGCTCCTATTCTTTTTATTAAAAAGGCTAATAAGGGATAGTGTTTTTATATAGACTACTACACTCTTAATAAGATTATAGTATAGAACTATTACTCTCTCCTATTAATTAAGGAGATACTATACTCCTTATCCTAAGTATACTAGTTTATAAAGGTAAATATTTATATAGTGTTTTATAAACTATAGATTACTAAGGGTAAGAAGTACCTTATAGTATTTTATATAAGGTTTAGTTTATTTAAGTAGCTAGTCTATCCCTTTAGCTTAGTAAGTATACTAGTAACCTTTTAGTATTATATTAATAAGTCCTTAGGGGATATATTAGGGGATTTTATTATAGCTTACCTTAATAATATCCTAGTTTACTTAGGGGGGTTAAGGAAAGATTATATAGCTAAGGTCTAGCTAGTTCTAGGTTACTTAAGGGCTATAGGTTTATACCTTAACCTTAATAAGTCTATATTTACTATAAAGGAGGTTTAGTACCTTAGATATATTATTATAGTAAGGCGTTTAATTTACCTAGATTCTATAAAGGTTATAGCTATTAGGGAGTAGGTAGCACCTATAAAGCTATAAGGGGTCTATAGCTTCCTAGGATTTACAAATTTTTATTATAACTTTATTAAAAACTTCTCTAAGTTAGCTACCTTACTAATATAACTTACTAAGAAGAATATTCCTTTCTAATAGGGACCTAAGGAGAATAATACCTTTAAAAGATTAAAAGATACCTTTATTATATATCTAGTCTTAGCATAATAGGATCTAGATTATTCTATAGTAGTAAAGGCTAATTATTTAGGCATAGCCCTTAGTAAATACCTCTTATAATAAGGTCCTAATAGTATCCTATATCTAGTTACTTACTATTCCGCTAGCCTTATATCCTTATAGAAGAATTATATAATTTATAATAAAGAGCTACTAGCTATTATCTCCTATCTTAAGGTATAGTTAGCAAAGCTTTAGGGAGTATCCTACCTATTTATAATTTATATAAACTATAAGAACTTAGAGTACTTTATATCTCCTTAGTTAATATTAAAGTAATAGGCTAGGTAAGCAAATACACTTACGCTATTTAACTTCTACCTCTATTATAAGCCTAGTATATAAGCTTAATAGCTAGATACCCTTTCCTAAAGGGAATAGGACTAGAATAAGTTAGCCTTAAGAATAGGATATATTTTATAACCTATTACTATTATAATATTCTCCCTATCTTTAGATATACTAGGGAATAGCTTTAACCTAGATTTATGCCTTATGCGTGTGTTACTACTACTAGAGAGGGAGGCCCTCTTTACTACTAAGCACCTTTAGACCTTATAGGACTAAGCTATTATATTAAACCCTATATATAGTATCTAACTAAGGGCTATCTAGGAAGGGGCTTAGAAGTTTCCCCCTAAGGCACTAATAAGGGAATAGGTTATAGATTATTCTATAAGCGCACATAGGGCGCTCTAGTTTAGGGGCTATACTTAGATTCTAACCTAGGAACCCCTTATAATAACCCTTATCTAATAATACTATAATTCGCTAGTAGTAAAATACCTAGGGTATAATACTATATTCTAAATTCTATAACAGTAGTTTTATTAGAATAGAATATTATAAAACATTACTTAGTTTATTTATAACTACTATTACTTTAGTAGCTATAAGAGTTATTAATAGCGCTAGGGCTTACTAAAACCTTTACTTATCCCTAATTAATTTTAGTCTTAAATCTCTATTAACTTTATAATAAACCTACTAGCGTTATCCCTAGAGAGACTATAATACCTTATAGTTATAATAAATAGGCTATTAAAGTTTATATAGTTAGAAGCTATAACCTCTATTAGGGCTAAGGAGTGTATAAAATAGTTTAAAACAGTGTAATAAAGGTTTTAAGGATTTCCCTAATCTATTATTATAAATTAAGGGTTAGACTAGCTAGGAACATTTTAGATAATATTATATTCCCTAGTTAGGATTAATTAGTTACTTTCTACTTCTTATTACCTATAGACTAATAGCGGTATAAAGCAGGTAAATCAAGAGGTATAAGCAATATTATAGGTAATAGTCTCCTTCTTACAGTTTGATTAGCTAGAATATCTAGTTGCCTGCTAACTTGTAATTAATAATAGGTCTTCTTTTGTCAGGAGCGCAGAGGTCAGAGACAGGACGTTCATTAGAGCGGATATTTAGAGGACCTTTAGGCCGCGTGAATAACAAAGAGGCTAGCTAGCTATAAGATAGCTATATGCTTATAAAGTAAGGTATTCCTTAAAGACTATATATATTATTAGTGCTAGGTTAGAGATTAAAACCTTTATATACCTACCCTTAGCTAGTATCTTCCTAGTAGTAACTATAAGAATCTTAGCTATTACTTTATTTATTTAATCTTATACTTAAGCTATAATAAATTAATCTCTTTAAAACCCTTTTAAGGATATAAACTATTAGCTAAATTATTATATAGCTAATACTCTAAAGATCTATATAAAACACACTAGTACCTTATAATAATAAAGCTATAGATAATTAAGAAGGTAAAGAACCCTTATAATCTAGAACTATAAATAATAATAAGGTATAGTAAACACTACCTAATTCTAATCTAGGTAAAGGTATAGATAATATAAATAACCTAGATAAAGTATTATAGAGATACTATAAGGTTATATAAGCTAAGCTATATTACCTTTAGAAAATATAGGAGATTTTATAAATAAAGGTATAGATTAAAGAGCTTAAGGTAAATCTAGGATTAGCTAGACTTTCTCTAGGACTTATAATTACCTTTTAAACTTTAGCTATAGTTTTACTAGTAGTTTATAGTAACTTAGTAGTAATTATATAGTAAAATAGTTTTATTAAGATATAGATAAAAATACCTATATATAAAGGGGATATATATAAGAACCTATAGAATTTCCTAGTAAATTTAGATATATTATTTAAATTAGATTACTATACCTTTAAGGATAATACTACTAAGGTAGTATATATAGATAGCTACCTAGCTAATAATATAAAGTAATAATAGATATATTATATAGCTATAAATAGGTATATAAATTACTTATTATTTATATAGGTAGGTTTTCTAGAATAGCTAAAAACTAGAATAATAAATAAGGGTATAAGATACTTAGAAGTAATAAGAATACTACTAAATCTTAGGTAAAAAAGTAACTAATTATTTTAAGCCTTTATAAAAGCTTAGACTAAGGTAAAAGCTAAGTTACCTAAAGTAATCCTAATATATTTATAAATTACTATTTTTCTAAATAGCTTAAATAATACTATAAGAAAGTAAATAATTAGCTAAGAGATTCTAATAACTTAGAGCTAGTTATAAGGCTAGGGTAAGAAAGTAAAGGTTATAATAAGTTTAGGCTAAAGTAATAAAAAAAGTTAAGACCTTAAAAGAAAAAGGTAATACTTTATATTACCTATAAATAAGGTATAGTAATAAAGTAAAGATTAAGTAAAAAAGCTATTTCTAGTATACTATAAATATAGAAAGCCTAGATATACTATACTAGCTTATTAGGCACTAGACTATTTTACCTATAAAAGCAATAGGTATATAACTAAGAGGTATAGTAAAAGTAGTAATAAAGCTATATTACCTAATATAATACTAGTTTAAATAGTATAGACCTAGGAATATAATCTTACTATAAAATACCCTATAGATAATAAAATAAGAATATAGGTATCTTTATAATAAAATAACTAGTAATTAGCTATAAAAGCGCTATTTAATATAGGTATATAGTTCTTAATAATTTATCCTAAATTATTATTAAAAAAGGATTAGAAAAATATAATCTAATTAAACTAGGTACTAGAGAGTATAAGCTAAAAAGAGATTCTATATTAAGGGATCTTAAAAATATTAATAAAAGTAAAAGATAGTATAGGATTTATAAAAGTCTATTAAGTTAGCTACTATATTACTAATATAGGTAAAGGGATAATACTAGGTATAGATTAGACTAAAGAATATTTACCTATAATTATATATTAGGATTAGGGATTTTAGAGATATCTAGTAACTATAGAATACCTCTCCTTTATTTATAGTAAGTAGTAAATATATAAGAAGAAAAAAATAAGCAGTGGTTTTATTACTATTTAGGGTAATAAAGATTAGGCTAAGTATTCTAAAAAATAAAAATTAGAAAGAAAAGAGTAAGGACTAATTAAAGAACCTAGTAGTAATAAAAGTATAATTAAATAGTAAAGCAGCTATATAGTTACTAGAATACACTTACTAGTAGTAAAAAAGTAAAGGTATTATAGTTATACTAATTTTAGAAAGTATAAGTAATAAATAAGCTATGTTAAATTAAGGTATAAGCACCTAATACTCTATACTAATAATTCTAAAGGAATATATAGAGTTTATAGATATTTTTTCTAAAGAGCTAGTAAGTAAGCTTCCTAAACTAGGGGGCTATACTTATATAATTAAATTAGAAAAAGAGAAAACACTACCTTAGAGGCCTATATATAATTTAGCTAAAAAGGAGCTATTAGTTCTTAGAGAGTATCTTATAAGTATATAGCTTAAAGGGTAGATTAGAAGATTAGTTAGCCTAGCTAGAGCCTTAATTTTATTTATTCTAAAGAAAGAAAGGAAATTAAGGCTTTATATAGATTATAAAGGCTTAAATAAGATTATAATTAAGAATAAGGCCCCTTTACCCCTTATTACTAAAATCCTTAATTAATTAGTAAGTATAGTTATTTTTATAGTCCTTAATCTAAAAGATACATACTACTAGCTATATATTTACTTAGGTAATAAGTAAAATATAGCCTTTTATTATTACTATAGCCACTTTAAATATCTTTTATTGCTATTTAGACTAGTTAATATACTAGTAACCTTTTAGAAGTATATTAATAATACTTTTAAAGGACTTATTAATAAGATCTATATTATTTACCTAGATAATATACTAATATATAGTAGCGTGGTTAAGAAGCATATAGAATATATTAAATAAATTCTATATAGGCTTAGGGATATAAGTCTTTTTATTAACCTTAAGAAGTATTAATTTTTAGTTAAGAAAGTTAAATTCTTAGGCTTTAAGATATTAGTAAAAGGTATTATAATAGACCTAGCAAGAGTTAAGGTAATTATAACCTAGCTAATACTATATAGTGTCTTTAATATTTAGTTATTCCTTAGTCTTACTAGATTTTACTACTATTTTATTAAATAGTATAGTAAAGTTATTATTTTATTAATAGGTTACCTTAGAGAATAGTAACTAGTAATATTTAACCTAGAACCCTATAAGTTAGTAGTGTTTAGAGAACTTTAATAGAAATTTTAAGAAGCGCTGATTTTAGTGTATTTTAACTTACTTATATATCTTAGAGTAAAGATAGATATATCTAGATATACAATTAAGGCTATACTTATAATATATATACTAGGTTACTAGTACCTAGTTATATTTATATTAAGGAAGATAACTAATACTAAATTATGCTATTTAATACCTAATAGTAAATTATTAGCTATCTAAGAGGCTTTTTATATATAAAGACATTACCTTGCTTATTTAGCTTATATAATTAAGGTTATTATAAACTATTTAAACTATAAGTACCTAGCTATAAAGCCTAAGCTTACTAGTAAGTAAGTAACTATGCTTAATAAGCTTTATCCTTTTAACTTTAAGATTATATATTATATAGGGAAATTAAATCCTACTAACTTACTTTTAAGAAGACTAGATTTTATAAGTAAGGTAAGAAAAGCAAAAGCAGTAACTATATAACTTCCTACCTTTTTATCTAAATTTATAAATACTAAGTAATAGGAATACCCTAGTAATACTATTAGTACTATAGGTTCTATAAAAATATTACTTAGTATAACTAATAGTTAGTTATAATAACACTATAATAATACTACTAATATCTAGGGTTTTAAAAAATTATAACTTAACTATATTCCTAAAGAACCTAATAATCTAGATAATCTTAGAAGAGTTATATTAGTAAGATTATTTAATACTTTTAATTCTTTTACTAATAAGTAATAAGCTAGCTATAGTAATACTGCTAGCACCTAGCGTATATTTAGTTTATTACTTAGTTATTTTAATTTTCCTATTAAACTAGCTATTGCTATTAGGGGTAGACTAGCATAGGTTATTACTAGTAAGCAATAAGGGTGCCCCTTAAAAACATTATTTATTTATATACTTATAAGACTAGAAGTATTTATTAAACTAATTACTTATAGAGATATTATAGCTAGAATTTAATCTATTTAAAGAACCTCTTCTAAGTTTATCTCTAACTTTCTAGAAAAAAGCTTAGAATTAAAACCCCTAATTTAAGTCTTATTATATAAAGTATAGTAAGGGAATAACTTTATTATAGGTTAATTAAAGTTACTTAAAAGTAGTAATTTAGTAGCGTCCTAGATATAGTTTATTAAACCCTCTAAGCTATTAATATTTAAGAATTATATTTTTATCCCTTTAGAAATAAGAAAAGAAATTTTATTACTAACTTATAATAACCTTACTACTAGGCATTAGAAAGTAAGTAAAACTCTTTATTAGATTATAAACTAATATTATTAGCTAATAATAAAGAAAGATATAAAGGTATATATTAGTACTTATATAAGTTATTAAACTTTAAAACTAAGGCATTATAAACTATATAGTAAGCTAGCTATATTACTAGTGCCTAATTACCCTTTTTAAGAATTATTAATAGATTTTATTACTAGACTTTTACTAGTAAAAGATTTAAACTAGACTTATAACGCAATTCTAGTTATTATTAACTAATTTATAAAATATAGTATTTATATTCCTATATTAATATAACTAACTAGTAATAGGCTAGTAACTATATTCTTAGAATATATTTTTAGAGATTATAAAGCTCTAGAAGGTATTATAATAAACTAAGGTTTTATATTTACTAGTGGTTTCTAGATAACTTTTTATTATTTTCTTATAACTAAGTAGCTACTTATCACTACTTTTTACCCCTAAATAAATAGCTAGATAAAATGTTTAAACTAGGTCCTAGAATATTATTTAAGGGCTTTTACTTATACTAAATAGACTAATTAGGTAAATAACCTATTATTAGCGTAGTTTATATATAATATAAGCAATTATATAACGTATAGCTACACACTAGCAGAGGTATTATAAGGTTATAATCCTAGAGGTCTATAATAAGTAATTATAGATATCCCTTTAGTAAATAATTAAGCTAAAAGTAAAGTCTTAGCACTAAGAGAGAAATATACTATAATTAAATAGCTTTTAAGTAACTTATAGACTTAGTATAAGAAATATTATAACTAGAAAAGAACTTTAATAAGGTTTAAAGTTAGTAATTATATTTTACTATTAATAAAGAATATTAATTTAAGATAACCTAGTAGGAAGCTAGCTATAAAGTATCTAGGCCCCTATAAGATTAAAAAGGTAATTAGGAGTTATAAATTAGTATATTAATTAAAGTTACTACCTAGGACTTAATTATATAATATATTTAATATTACTAGTCTTAAGCCTTTTAAAGGGGACCTAACTAATATAAAAGATATATCCTTACTATAGAATAATATTAAAGATAATAAATAAGAGTTTAAAGTTAAGAGAATTATTTTATACTACTATAATAGAAGGTATTATAAATATCTAGTTAAATAAAAGGGCTATAATACTTTAGAGAATTCTTAGGTATTAAAAAGGGATTTTAGTACTAAAGAAATTATTAATAACTATAAGTAATAGTTAAGTAGTAAAGTTAATATAAGATAGTTATAATTTATAAGTTAATATAATAAGATACTAGAAAATAAAGTTAATTTACTTAAATAACTTAAATAATTTATTATATAGCTACTAAGCACTTACCCCTTTATAATAAAGTTAGTTACTAAGACTACTAATTCCTTAGCAGTAGTAATAGCTATAGTAACTATAAAGGTAAAGGCCTTAGGAGTATCTTTATTATTAGAATCCCTCTCTTTATATATATAGACCTAAAGTTTACTAGGGAGCTTAATAGAACTAATATAATTAGGTAAGTTAGTAGTATAAGGTATAAACTACTAGTAAGTTAGTTAGGTATTAGCTATATATATTAAGAAAGCTTACTATTAGGATATTCTAAGCTATAAAGCAAAGACTATTTAAAATATTAATCTATATCTTAAGGTTTATAGTATTACTTAGTAGCATTATTATAATATACTTATTACTCTTTACTTTATAAGTAGTATTAGTAGTTATTTAAGCATAGTAAATATATTTATACTTATTAGAATTTTTATAGGATAGGATAGTATTCTATAGCTTTTTCTTTACTTTTATAATAAACTACTAGTAAGTTAGTAGTAATTTAGTATCTAGGTAGTAGAATTATACTTACTTTATCCTAATAGTAATAGCTACCTTTTAAAGTAGCTTTAATAAGTTTAAATAGCCTATTATAAAGCTATATAATTTAAGCTAGATACTAGTAGTATATTAGTAATAAGTAAGTAAATTCTAGATAAGAAAGATATACTATAAGGTAGTTTTTATTATTTTAAAAGTAATAAGTATATTTTATTAAGTAGCCTATTAGAATATTAGTAATAAAGAAGTAGTAAGTAAGTAAAGAAGTTATACTTATAGATTCTTTATATTCTATAGGGAAGGTCTTATTATTAATAAGATATCCTAGAATATTATAAGTGCTATTTTTTAGTAAGATATTCTATATTACTACTTACTAAAAGCACTATATATATAGAATCTTCTTACTTATTATACTACTAGTAATAAGTTAGTAATAGAGATACTATAAAGATATAGTAAACTTATATTAAAATTTTAGAAGTAGTTTACTTTTAAGGAAATAACTTCTTAGAAGACTTTAAAGAAGATTTCTTAATAGCTTAACCTTTAGAAGCTATTAATAAAGAGGGAGTTCCTATATAAGTATTAGATATAGTAAACTAGCTATAAGTTAGCTATAATAAACTAGATATAAATTATAACTAGAAGTAAATAAACTAATAACTAAGAATAAGATAAAAAACTAAGATAAATAGTAATAAATAATAATAATATTTAGAGACTAAAAAAGGTTAGTAACTATAGTATAATAGTAATAAAAAAGCTATTACTTAGTAAGTAAGGGTAACTTATAAGGTTAAGAATTATTATAGGAGAAAGGAAGTGTATAAAAGGGGGGAAAAATTAGTCTCTTTTATATTAACTATAAACCCCTTAAGTAATCTAATACACTATATATAAGTAATCTATAAATTATAATAATAACTATTAGCTTTGCTACTTATATATATGCCTAATAGCTATAAACTTATAGTAACTATAATATAAGCCCTTTAGTTAGACTATTTAGAACTATAGTATTAGGTACCTTATTTATTTAAACTAATTATAAAAATTAATATAAGTTATCTATTTTTTTTAGTCTAGCTATATAATAGGTAATAATATTTGTTTTGCTATATTAAAGCTATATATAGGCTACTATTTAAATACTACTACCTATAATAAGGGGGGTTATTTATAATTAGTAGTATTATTATTATTATTTTATTTACCTATATATCTAGTTATAAGGTGCCTTATCTTATTTTTCTTTATAAGCTTTATTATAGTAACTATACCCTAAGTAAGTAGCTTATTTTATAATTAAGGTTAATTATATATTAGGGGAGTATTATATTAGGAGTGTAAAGGTTAGAGATAGGATATTTATTAGAGTAAATCTTTAAAGGACTTTTAGGCTATATAGATAATAAAGAGGCTAGCTAGCTATAAGATAGCTATATACTTATAAAGTAAGGTATTCCTTAAAGACTATATATATTATTAGTGCTAGGTTAGAGATTAAAACCTTTATATACCTACCCCTAGCTAGCATTTTCCTAGTAGTAACTACAAGAATCTTAGCCATTACTTCGTTCATTCAACCCTACGCTCAAGCCGTGACATCTTTAGTAATAAGGGTTAGCCTAAATAAGCTACTTTATAGTTATAACTTAAAGCCTATCTAGTTATAACTAGACTAGTCTTTGTTAATAACTACACCTAAGGGGTAGGCTATATAATTCCTTAAGTATCTATAGGAAAGGACTTTTCTAGCGTAAGCTATAATAGCTTATATATAATAAAAGCAGTAGGATATTATATTAGCTTCTAGATAACTAGTAAAGCGGTTTTGCGTTAGTAATAAGGTATAGCTTTTACTTAGGAATATTAAAACAAACTATCTATTATAGAAACTTAATTAGATTATAGTAAAATATATAGTTATTAAAGTGCTTACACTACTTATAGTATAGCTTAATATCCTAAGAGGTATTTACCTAGTTTTCTATATAAACCTTATTAAATAAGCTATAAAGAACCCCCTTCCTAGTTAGGAACTCTAGGACTCTTATCTAGGGCTAGAATAAGTTCCCTTAGAGAATAATAATAAACTTATTAAGGAATATAAAGTAAAATAAATCTTAGTAGCTTATAATGCCCTAGGCTAAGGTAAAAGATATAATATACTAGTTAAGTAAGTAAGTTATATATAACTAATATAAGAACCACTAGAGAGCATAGCATAGATATAAGCCCTTAATAAGTTTAAAGTAAAATAAGGAGATATATACTATAATAATAAACTAAATTAATTATAAGCTACTTATTTACCTATAGAGACTTTTACTAGTATATAGGGTATACCTATTATATAACCTATTTTTTCTTACTTACTAATAATATAAATTTACACTCCCTTATTTACTATATTATAAAGGTTACTTATACTATTAGTTAACTTAGTGCTATTATTAAATAGGATAGGAATTAGTATTACCTTATGCCTAATAGGAGTAGTAACTATATTATAATAAACTAGGTAGCTACCTTAGTTCTAGATAGTATAAGTAAACTAGTAGTTAAGGGGTTTAAAATAGGTATATAGTAAGGGAGCTATACTCCTAGAATATTTACTAGTAAGAGAAAGAAGCTAAATAGTAAATATAGCTAGGGTATAACTAGTAGCTAGGGTATATTTACTTATAAGGGGGGGAGGCTAAGTATTAGTAATAGTTTAGGAATAACTACCTAGGGCATAGTTAGCGTAATAGTTAATAAGGCTAGATTTAGTCCTAAGTTAAAAGTATTCCTAGTAGTAATAGGAAGGTAATTTATCCTTAGATTTAATATAGTATATATAGCTTTAGTTACTACTATAGTAGTAGGGTAAGAGTGCCTTAAGGATAAGTATAGACTAGTTATAATATTTTTAATATATAGTGTTTATACTACCTATAAGCTACTAGTTTTATTAGAATAAAATACTAGTAACTTATTATATAGAGTTTTCTATACTATACTTACCTAAGGGACTATTACTAGTATATAGAATAATATTAAGTTTAGTTATATTTATAGTAAGGGAGTTAGTAAATAAGGGTAGCCTAAGGGCTAAATAAACTAGTGCTAAATTAAACTAAGCTTAGTTTAGAAAAGTAGTCTATTAGCTAATAAGGGCATAGAAACTCTAGAAGAGTATTAGTATCTTTTTCTTTATTATTATAGTCTTAGTAACACTAGGGGTAATAATATATATACCTAAAGTAATTATAGCTTTAATATCCTTTAGATAATATTAGAGTTAAGGGTTAGTAAATAGGAACCTAGTTAGCTAGATATAGGTTATATAGTTTTACTAATATAAGGGGCAAGACTCTTTGCTCTTAGGGGCATAATAATCTAAAATACCTATAGTAAGGCATCTCTTAATATATAGGCTATAAGGTCTAAACACTAACTTAGGAGTAATATACTCCTTATTATCTAAGTTTCTCTTTATAAGAAACTTACTAATAGCTTATATAGTTAGTATAGTAAGGGCTACTATAATATAGGGTAGGATATAACTAAAGAAGCTATACTAAGCTATATTTAGTAAGGGTTTAATAAAGAAATAAAGAGTATTTAAGATAATAAGGTAAGAGAGAGTAATAGAATTATAATAGTTAATAAAAAGGATTATATAAGGAAGGTAAGGTTATATAAGGAAAATAAATAAGAGATTCTAGGTAAGGGATTTTACCTAGGGTAGTTAAGTTATAAATAAGTAAGGGTAGGGTTAGGGGTTATTATACTAATAAGGTAGGGTTAGGGAAACGCGTCTATATATATTATTAAATACTAGCTACTAATTAGTAGCACTTATTATATATTAATAGGGTAATACTCCGCGCGTAACTTAATTAGATAATAGCTATAGGGGGGGTAATAATATATTACTAAGCTAGATATACCTTATATATTTATATAAAGACCCTAGTTAAGGTTTATTAGGAGGAGGAGGAGTAAGGGCATATATAAAGGGCTTAGGCTTTGCCTAAGGATTTCCTATAGTATATATAAGTAAGGAGTTCTAAGCTAGTAAGAATATAAAAAGGGGGCTAATATAAGGTAGTTAGGGGGTATAAGGGGCACTAGTAGGAATAGGTCTTTTACCTTTCCTTCTTCCCTCCCTAAGTTTCTTAATATTATATCAACGCCCTATCGCAGTCGCCTAGGGGCCAGTCCATAACAATAGGATAGCTAGTTATATACTTAAAGGTCTTAAAGAATCAATTAATCTAAATAACTATAGGAGAAGAAGTAAAACTATATATATTAAATTAGTTTATCTATAATTTATACATAATTTTATATTTATAAGAAGCCCTATTACTAAAGCTATGTTTAGAGGGTTTATAAGCTAATAGGTTAATGCCCTTATTGCTAAAGAAGCTTAATAATAGTTAAATAAATACTCTCTATAAGAATATCTTATATAAAAAGCTTAGAGATCTCTTTATATAAGGGCTAAAGATATTATATACTCAATAAAGTAAATAAAATTCCCTAGGCTTAGAGATAATAATATAATATATAAAGACTAATACTTTAGCTACCTTATATATATATATATATATATTATTTACGCTAGTTAGCTCTATAGATAGCTATTACTAGTACTCCTGCTACTAAGTTAAAAGGGAAAACCCTAACCTAGGGAGAAAAACCCTCTTATATCTATGTTTAGGCTAGCGCTAGCCTTATAGCAAGCCTACGCTGCTTAATAGGTAACCTATTATAAGTATTTATTACTAGCTTACACTAGCCTTATCCTATAGAAAAGAAAAAGGGGAAAGGGAAATATATAGAATAAGTATTCCTAGGCCCTCTAGACTCTATTCTAGCTTAGTAGTGTGTTTATTCTAAGTCTCTTTACTTTTGCTTAGGGTAGGGTAAATCTAAGTTTATAATATTAATTTACTTCTTATTTACTCTTATACTAACTCTTTTATAGCCTTACTTTTTAGCTAACTCTAGCCTAGCCCTACCTTATTAGTCTAATAAAGTATAAGCACTTAGTTTTACCTAGTTACTATAGGGGGAGGGTAGCTTTAACCTAGGACTAGAATAGTCCTATTCTAAGGCTAGTTATATATTATGAGATTTATTAAGCCTATTATACTTTATTTTTTAAGTAAGTTATCTAATTTATCCCCCCCCCTTTCTTATTAAGTATAAAAGAAAGCTTCTCTCTCCCTAGGGACCTAGTCTTTTTTCTCTTTTTATATTAAACTTCTTATAGGTTTTTCTTTTTTTCTAGACTATTTAGGGCTATTCTAAGCTAGATTTAGGTTAATTACTAATATTTATTATAGATTAGAAGGAAACCTAGTATAATATTAATAGAACCTATAAGTATTCTAATATTACTATATTTCTAGCTTTAACCTGCCTAGGAATCTATAGAGTATAAGGGCTTTCTAAAGAAGTTTATAACTACTAAGCAATATAAGTAAGTTAAGAATAAAGATCTCTCTATAAGTTATATTTGCTTTTATTCTAGGCCTATTTTACTACTAATTTATACTAGCTTAGTAATCTAAAAGATATCTAGTGTATCTCTTATAAGTCCTATTTAGTTTTAGAGCCTAGGTATTAGTGCTATATTATTATTAGTAAGTTAGTCTTATTCTAGCTTAGTAGTAAGGCTAATTTACTAGGTAAGGGTAGCTACTAATATATGTTTTAACTATTAGGTATAGAATTATTAATATAGCAAGGTAATAATTACCTCTCTTCTAGCTTAGGTCTATAGCTAACCTACCTAGTAGCTAAACTTAACTAGCTAGTAAAGTAAGCACTAGTAGTTAGTTAAGATTTAGGCTTTTATAGCTACTAGGGGTAATATAAGTGCCTTTAATTTAGCTTAGTAGTGGCTTAGTTCTAATGCTAATATCTTTTATTCTAAGTCCTAGATAGCTTCTAAGACTAGGTTAAGAAACTCTATACTAGTAATTAGGCTAAGAAGAAGCAAAGCGCCTCTATAGTAAGCCTAGACTAAGCTAGTCTCTCTAAGGAATAGTATTCTAAGCTTATTTATTAGCTCTAGCGCCTTAATATATATATAGTAAAGATAAACTATCTCTTACTTACTACTATCCCTATAAAGAATTATATAAAGGTAGCAAAGAATACTATCCTTATTCTAGAAAAGAAGTAATATAGTAGCTAGTTTTTAGTTTAAAGTAAGGGTAGTAGTAAGCTAGTTAAACTTATAATACCTAGAGTTTTTAGTTAAAATTAATCTAATAACTATTCTAGATATAAATATTCTTTATTATAACTATAGCATTAAGTTTACTTCTAACCTACTAGCGCTCCTATACTACCTAGTCTATCTCCTAACTTATATCTATATTTAAGTAGTTTTCTATCTATCTTTAGAATTAGCCTAAATCCTCTAATCTTCTAAGTTAGTTAATAGCTAGCTTTTATGCTAATAAGTAGTATTAAAGTCTTCCTATACCTAGGAATTATTTAGCTAGGAATCTTGCTTTTAGGGGGTTATTTAGGGCTAGCCTTGCCTCCTATATATTTACAGGCTATCTCTGTTAGGGCTATTTATAGTTATAGTTACTATAGTTAACTAATATATAGTATTAGTCCTTTACTACCTAGCTATAGCTACATAGGGGCAAAACCACCCTAGGGATATTCCTATAAAATAGGAATTTATTAAGGCTTATCTTCCTTATATATAATTAGATTATTATTAATAAGATATATTTATCTAGCCTTATATAGAACTTTTAGATCTCCTTTAGGTTATAGGTAAGGGGGTAGTCCTTAGTTAGTTCTCTAATATATTTGCTTTAGGCTAGCCTTTCTTTATTATACTAGTCTTCTTAGTAATATTTCTATTCCTTATATAAGTCTATATTTAGCTTATTATTTACTAGGGGGGGTTTTCTTCTATAGCGTAATACTATTACTACTAACTTAGCTATAGTTTAGATTTTCTTTATAATTCTATTATTTATAATCCTATCCTTAAACTTCTATTTTATATTATTTAAGTATAGATTAAGGGGGGGGATATAAGTCTTAACTTCTAGTTATATAATAAAAGTAGCTTTAAATGCCCCTATAATAATCTAGAGGTAGGCTAATTAGTTTACTATAAAGCTTTTTACTACTTCTCTTAGCTTTTCTCCCTTCTTAGTAAGGGTATAGTAAGCACTTACTTTATAAGTAAGAATAAGTTAGACTACCTATATATATAGAAGCCTAGTATCCCTAAAGCTATAGCCCTATGCTAATACTACTAGTAAGAATAGTGTAAGTTATTACTAGGTAAATTTACCTTTAAGGATATTTTTATAGGCACTTTAGTTAAGTTTTCTATTAACCTATACTCTAAGGAATCTATATAACTTTATAGGTACTATCTTCTTTACACTAAGTTAGACCCTAGTCTAGGGGGGTTTATAAGACTTACTAAAGTATATAAGTTTAGTTTTAGCTAGGTTAAACTTAACTCTTACTTACTTTACCTATTTCTTATAAATTTTCTATATAACTTTAAGTCTCCTTTAGGTCTAAGTAGTAGTTTTACTAAATATTACTATATTTATATTATTTATAAATCCTATAGCTACTATACCTAGTATAGCTTAGAGATAAATATAAAGCTTTACTAAGTAAAGTAAGAAAAGAATTAGTAAGAGAGATAAGCCTTATAAGGTGCTAGCCTTAATTATAAATAGTCTAGAGATTTCTCTATTAAAGCTAAGCTAGCTTATTCTATTTATAAGGAAGCTTTAAATTACTATAATTAGCTATTATAGGACTCCTATCTTAATAAGTAAGTATATTAGGTATAAGTAGCTAACTTTATTAAATACTACTAATATATCTATTTACGCTAGTAAGGTAATACTACCCCTTCCCTAGGCCTCTTTAATATACTCTATAAGGACTTTTATTATAGTCTTTATTAATCTATTTACCTTATTACTTATCTATAGTTTAGGGAGTAGTTCTTAGTAAAGGCTATAAGCTATATTATAATTACTACTTCTATAATTTTTCTAACTATATTAAGTAGTAATATAAGTCTTTATATATTAGCTCTCCTTATTTCCTTAGTTATTTTACTTAGTTTTCTAATTATTACTACTCTTATAGTTTAGAAGTAAGCTAGAAAGTAGCCTATTTCTAAGACTATATTTAGAAGCTAAGCTATAGTATCTTTAGCTAGGTTTTCATAGGCTTTAATAAGGCCTGCTAGGAGTTTATTATTCCCTAGCGCTTTCTAACTAGCTATATTTAATAGGACTTTTATAATCTTATCTTATCTAAATTATTCTTTATCTAGAAATAGTGTATTTTTAAGTTCTAGGAAAGTAAGGTCTAGGATATAAAAGAGGTTTACTATAGGTTTAGGGAAGAATCTTTACGCTAGTATACTAGCTTTATTATTATATATAGTAGCTAGGTTAGGGTTATTTTTGCTTCTTTCTAGCTTAGGGAGTCTAGGGAGCTCTAGGGAGGCCTAGCTTTAAAGCTAGGCCTATCTTTCTAGCCTCTAGACTTCTTTATCTTTCTCCTATATATTAGCCTTCTATAAGGTATCTCTTTATATATTTCTCCTTTCTTCTCTAATAATATATTCCTAATCCTTATTTACCTTAGTATAGGCTTACTAGTTTATATTAGTCCTTCTATATCTTTACTATCTCTTAGCTTACCTTACTTTACTAACTAACTCTTATACTTTTCTTAACTACTATACCTCTAGGCTAGGTAGTCCTTAGGGCTTCTTTAGGGCTATCTTATCTATAATTTACTATAAGTTTATAATAAGCTAGGTTATATAATTATTAATTCCCTCTTTATTATAGGGGTTTAGCGTGTTTTTAGGTTAGAGTTAAATTATAGCCTTTACCTTTATATATAGTTTATTTAGGGCTCCCTATATATATTTAAGGGCTTAGGGGGTAGCTTCTTATTGCTTATTTAAGATACTAATTAGCTATAGGATATAGTTAGATTTAGTAAGGTCTTCTATGCTATTATAATAGACTCTAATATCTAGCGTGGCCTATGCTAGGTTAATAGTGCTATCCCTATTATCTTTATACTATCTTATAGGTTCACCCTAGGGCGTAATAAGTCTAAGCCTTTACTAGCTCATAAACTCCAGTAGTTTGTCTGCTCTATTAGTTATCCTATCTAGCTTATCCCAGAGGGGGTGCTTTTAGTTAAAGTCGCTAACGAACACGCTTCGGTTACGGGGCTTCTCCGAGTTTAGCTACCTTATATAGAAAGCTTAGTATTAATCTAATCTATAATTTATTTATAATAAACCCTATTATTATAAAGGGATTTAATTTGCTCTTAGAAGCTCTATAGGTTTTTTTATAAATATAGTATAATAATATACAAAAATATATTATAAAAATCATAAAATCGTAAAATCATCAAATTGTAAATAAGGGGTTAAGTGTTTTTTTGTTTTGGCAGCTCTGTGCGGGACCTCTCTAATGTGCGACCGTATATGGGATTAGTGATGACTGGTGCGACTTAATGCGACTACATAGTGTGATTGACGGGACTGGAAAAGCGGGGATCTTCCAGTCTGATAATCCCAACGCCCCCCCCCCGTCTTTTTATCTTCCCTTTCCACATCATCATAACCACAACCGGCATCATGGGCAAGCCCAGCGCTGCCCCGTCCGAAGCATGCTCCTCAACACTGTCGTCGTCCTACTTGCCCGGCGACCACCACCCGCCTCCATCCCACCGGTATTTCGACCAAGACCCAGCCGAGCTCGCAGACGACGACCTCCCTCCTCTGTACACCGACCACGAGGAATTCAACAATGATGACGCTCGACCGTTTGATCCCCTCATGCCCCCGAGCCGGGACGACGGCTTCGAAACCGTCCACCCGTTCCGCCACGGCGAGACAACCGCCTACTTCCTCGACCCACGACTGGACCGCGATCCAGACTTTCTGGCCAACCACATTGACAAGCTGGCCATGGTCCCTCCCCGACCCTTTGTGCGCATCACCGGCACGCACACCGAGAAGTCGGGGGCCAACGATAAGAACCGCGAGACGCAGCAAGTGACGGATTTTGAAATGGAAATCGAGCTCACCCACCTCCTGTACTCGGACATTCGCTCCGCCCAGGCCTGGCGCACCCTCGACACAGCGGGCAACTTTGAAAAGGTCCGTCGCGGCACCGTCTTCGCCACAAGGGCACCCGGCTTCGGCGGCAGTGGCTCTCACCCCGAGGAAGGCGTCCCCGGTCTCCGAGAGTGGTGTCGACGATACTGTGCCTCCCGATGCAGCCTCAAGTGCTTCACCATGGAGCGCCGCGTCGAGGGCTACGACTGGGACATGCTCCGCCGAAGACTGGAAGGTCTCGCGCGGGCCACCAACTACAGAGGCCATGTGAGGATTGACTTCCCCGTTCGTCATTCCCACGTCCACGTCTACAACGACTGCCGCATCAACCGCTGGCGACTGACCAAGTGGATTGTCATGATGTTCACGTTCACCCTCTTGTTCGTCTTGACGTGGCCGTACCTGTTCTTCATGACGAAGAGGTGGGAGACTGTGACGACGGAGTGGAGGATGAGCGAGCCGACTGCCGTGCCGGGGCGCAAGAGGTACGTCTGCATGAGTGAGGAGCAGTGGTACAACATGTGGGCGGGGGCGGTGCAGAAGGCCATGCTGGAGAGGAGGAGAGGCATCTTGGATCAGGGGGACTTGGAGAGGGCGAGGAGGGCGGGGGAGGGCGACGGCGAGCGGCGAGAGGGGATGGCGGGAATTGTGCAGGACGGGGTGGAGGCCATGGGGCTTGTGAATCGGAGTTTTGGATGGGGGGGCGATAATTGTTGATGGATAGATGGGTCGTTGGTCGGAGTAGATTTATGATGAAGAATTATGAAATATATAAACTTTAATTGTCGGCAAAGGACGAGGTCGGTGAGGTGTAGTCCAGGAGTAAAGATTGATGGTAGATGGGAAGGCTTGCTCTCGACGGGTACCTTTTGTTTCCTATTCTAGACGTTGTTGTTTTATCCCCACGAACATGCCATTATGATTACATTTATATAAGAATGGTGCGCTCGTATCCTACATTCGCTGGCTGTGCGGCCGAACTGATGATATTTACGCCGTGTTTCTGCGCTTACCTACCCGGGAGCCCCCGACTGGAGAAAACTATTATTACTTACTGAGTAATTATAGCCTTATTGCAGTTATTCTATAACGGTGTAAGTAAAAGTATAGTAAAGAGTTATACATACACTTACTTATAATACTAGGAGTAAAGAAAGGTAGTAGGCGTAGTACGCAGGGTAGACAATGGGACTGGGCTGACCATATTTGCGCCCCGCCCCCACCCCCCTTCATCTACATACATGTAGACTTGTCAACACCAATCTCGGACCCTGCATCCGTCTCGTTCGAACGGGCAAAGCACGCAATGCCACCGCAATGCAAGTCGGTAATCCGCGAAGAATACTGGCTGTCAGCCTCGAAGGCCAGGCCGACCATCTACGAAGGGTTGTCAAAGGTGCGGGTTTTTCTCTTCCCCCCCCCCCCCCTTTTCTTCTTTCTCTCCCTCCTGTGCCCTCGCCATCATGTTACTTGCACGGCGGGACGTTCACATGTAATATCGCGTCGTCACTTCAAATCATCGAGACAAACAACATCTAACGTCCCGTAGACCTGACGGGCTCGACGCCCCAACCGACATCAGCCTCCCTCGCCGGAACCACACACACGCTCCCTCTCAAAACGCAATACTATACCGCTTCTGTGCCGGTATGGCTTGATCTCATGGCCTCGCCGTCCGAGTGGGCAGCTTCTTTTCTCTCCGACGAGGCAGCCGAGGTACTTGCCGTTCTGGGCGGTCTCATCCTCATCTTTGCCCTGCCCAGGCCGCCTGTCCAGTCTACAGCGGTCATGGCGGCAGAGCCCGTCAGAGAGGCCATCGCCCAGATGGGCCAAGTCGTCAGCAAAGGCCTGGGGGGATGGGAATGGGACGGCGTCCGTCTGGCAATCGGTGTCGGAGACACGGCCTCGGACGCCGACGCGGAAGAGTGGGATGAGTTGTGCGCCGAAGCTGGTTTGGAATTCGTACAGCTGGGTGCTTCACAGCCTGCGTTGAATACATTCGGCGGTATGTTTTGGCCTTGTTCTTCTTTCCTTCATCTTACACTTTTTTCATCTCTCCTCTTCTTCTTCGCCCCCCCCCCTCCTCGGGTCATCATCTATGTGAGACCATGACGGGTTCTGCCACGGGCAACTGTGATGAAAAAAAAAAAAAAACCCAAGCCAACTTCCCCTTGTAGAAAAAACAGGCATCGCCCGTGTCAAAGAAGCCCTCGAGTCCAATGACTGGGCGCAAGACGATGCTGAAGAAGACGTCTCTGAATTCGGGGACTTCCAGGACGAGAAGGAGCATCTCGATGCGGAGACGCTGGATTTCGGCTACGATGCCGCGGATTTTGAAGGGTTGAAGAGAGCCATCTGGGAGGCTGGTGCCAAGGACGGCGCCGTCGCAGGCGAGACGTCTGCCTCTGCGTCGGGAAATCTGCCACGGACTGCATCCTCACGCGACGACGCTCTTCAGGGAGACGGGGGTGATGTGGAGGCAGGCGAGGATGAGGAAGACAAGGAGGTCGTCGCGATGGATAACATGATGACAAGACTACAGGCGGTCAGGGAGGCGGGGGAGGGACTGCCGGAAGCTCAGAGGAGACGCATGGCGGCGAGGGCGGTGCAAGAGGTGATGAAGGAGCTGTGAGGTGGTTTGTGATGCAGTCCGTCCTGCTGATAATACTCGGGCGCAAATACACGCCGGGCGAAGCAAACGACGCGATGATTCATGAGAGCTGTCCTACTAGTCACGTCAACGCATCGTGCTACCGTGCATGATGATACCTTTCAACGCTCTGCAGGGTAGCAAGCAGGACGAAACCATGGCCACTGTATTTACATAATATGACAGTTTTAAAAAATCTTGCGTGCATCCAGGGGGTGGGGAGTTGGAAAGCTGCCTGTGTAGATCGGGGATCCTGTCCATCCAACAAGGACTGCCAAAGTTTCAAGTTTACCATTTAGTCGACAAGACCTGGATCCCATGCGCGCGCAAGACTGATTCCAAAAGGCAAGGCTGAGAGTGAGCTTGCGTCTGACCCAGTTCAGGGATTTCATGATGAGCAGGCGGTGACTCAAGTCAGGCGTACCGCAGGCATTTCAGCCAGACGGACAAAGGGGAAAGGGGGGAGGGGGGAAAGGGGAAAGAAGAACTTTTTCAAAAGGAAAGAGACAAGACGAACAGCAGTCCCTCCGCACGGAGTACTCGAGCAGAGCCGATCCATCATTTTTTGGATGCGATACGCGCGATGCGCATGTGGCTGCTGAGCGGGGACCAGCACAGGCCCGTTTCGTTGGCTGATGGCTGATTCGAGCAAGATGCTGCAAGGGGGCTTGGGGTGTGATCCACGAGAACTCTGCTAAGTTAGCAGGGACGACCCACAGTATAACTTATATATAGATCACTATAGGGCAGCTACTTTATACTATCTAAGCTTATATTTTATAGCTTTTTTTTACTGCCCTTATATCTAAAGCCCCTTATAACTAATATTCCCTTTATCTATAGTTAAAAAATTAAATCTATATTATAATTTATTAGTAAACACCTTATAATTTAAATATTAATTAATATTATGCCCTAATCCTTATAGTTATAGCTATTCTCTATAGATTAGCTTTACTAGTCTAATAAAGAGATACTATTCTTACTTAACTTACTACTTAAAGCTTAATATAAGTAGTAGCTTAATATAAGTAGTAGCTTAATATAAGTAGTAGCTTAATAATAAGAAGCCTAGTATTATAAAAGATCTCTTTAAGGGCTTCCTTCCTACCCTTACCCTTAAATTCCTAAATTATTAATAGGAGATAAGGCTTATTAAGAATTACTATATATAGCTAAAGAAAGTATAGTAAGTATTTTAAGCTATAGAGTTATAATCTAGTATAACTTATAATAAAGAGACTAAAAAGCTTTAAATAAGTAAGTAAAATATTAAATTTATTAAAGAGGTTTATAAGAGATTTAGTAAGGCTATTATAAGGAAGCCTTTAATTATAAATAAGACTTTTATAGCTATAAAGTAAGTAAAGGTCTTTATACTAGACTTTCTAGCTAGTAATAGAATTCTTAAGGCTTAAGATAATAAAGGCTTTACTATAGTAAAGAAAGAAATAGGAAAAGGTAGCTACTCTCTAGAACTAGATAATAAAGAGAAGGATATTAAAGGCCTATAATAAGGCACTAATAATAATATTCCTTATTTTATTTAAGAGATTTAGGATAATAATAATCCCTTTAAAGTTAATAATAATTCTCTTCTTTAACTAGATATATTTAAAATTATAGGAGATAGCTACTCTCCTAGTTATAGTTCTTAAAGGCTAGCCTATAGTTACTTATTAAACCTTTTTACTAGGTTTATACCTAGTAGATTATAGCTAAATAGATTGCTAAAGAGCTTATAGAAGTAAAAGGCTATAGTATAGGTAATAAAGCTTTTAGAGGTAATATTAAATATTCTTAGGCCTTATACTATAGGCCTTAGGTAGTATATCTTTTCCCTAAGGTTTATAAATATAGAAGATATTATATAGGCACTTAAGGACTACTAATTATATAGTAAAGAGCTTAGAATAGCTATAGTAATTTAAATTATTATATAATTAAAAAAGGATTATATAAATACTCTTATTTAGAATATATTATTCTTAAGGGAGGTAAAGAAAGTATAGGTTAAATTAAACTTTAGTATTAGGCCTAGCTAGGTTATAGAAGTAAGGGTATTAATATCTTCTATAGGTATATATATCTTTACTTTTCTCTTTATAGTATTATTAGTATAAAAGCTAGGAATTTATTAATAATACTACTAATTTTATTTAATATATAATTGTCAGGAGCGCAGAGGTCAGAGACAGGACATTCATCAGAGCGGATCTTCGGAGGACCTTCGGGCCGCGTAGATAACAAAGAGGCTAGCTAAACTAGCTAGCTATAAGATAGCCACGTGCTTATAAAGCAGGGTATTCCTTAAGGACTATGCATATTATTAGTGCTAGGTTAGAGATTAAAACCTTTATACACCTACCCCTAGCTAGTATCTTCCTAGTAATAACTATAGAAAATCTTAGCTATTACTTTATTTATTTAACCCTAAGCTTAAGCTATAATAAATTAATCTCTTTAAAACCCTTTTAGGGATATAAACCATTAGCTAGATTATTATATAGCTAACGCTCTAAAGATTTATATAAAACACACTAGTACCCTATAATAATAAAGCTATAGATAATTAGGAAGGCAAAGAACCCTTATAATCTAGAACTATAGATAATAATAGGGTATAGCAAACGCTACTTAATCCTAATCTAGGTAAAGGTGTAGATAATATAAATAACCTAGATAAAGCATTATAGAGATGCTATAAGGTTATATAAGCTAAGCTATATTGCCTTTAGAAGATATAGGAGATTCTATAAATAAAGGCATAGATTAGAGAGCTTAAGGTAAATCCAGGATTAGCTAGACCTCCTCTAGGACCTATAATTACCCCTTAAACTTTAGCTATAGTTCCACTAGTAGTCTATAGTAACTTAGTAGTAATTATATAGCAAAATAGTCTTATTAAGATATAGATAAAAATGCCTATATATAAAGGGGATATATATAAGAACCTATAGAATTTCCTAGTAAATTTAGATATATTATTTAAATTAGACTACTATACCTTTAAGGATAACGCTACTAAGGTAGCGTATATAAGTAGCTACCTAGCTAATAATGCAAAGTAATAATAGATATATTATATAGCTATAAATAGGCATATAGATTACTTATTATTTATATAGGCAGGTTTTCTAGAATAGCTAAAAACCAGAATAATAGATAAGGGTGTAAGACGCTTAGAAGCAATAAGAACACTACTAAATCTTAGGTAGAAAAGTAACTAATTATTTTAAGCCTTTATAAGAGCTTAGACTAAGGTAGAAGCTAAGTTACCTAAAGTAATCCTAATATATCTATAAATTACTATTTTTCTAAATAGCTTAAATAATACTATAAGAAAGTAAATAATTAGCTAAGAGATTCTAATAACTTAGAGCTAGTTATAAGGCTAGGGTAAGAAAGCAGAGGTTATAATAAGTTTAGGCTAAAGTAATAAAAAAAGTTAAGACCCTAAAAAAAAGAGGCAACGCTCTATATTACCTATAAATAAGGCATAGTAATAAAGCAGAGATGAAGTAAAAAAGCTATTTCTAGTGTACTATAAATATAGAAAGCCTAGATATACTATACTAGTTTATTAGGCACTAGACTATTTTACCTATAAAAGTAATAGGTATATAACTAAGAGGCATGGTAAAAGCAGCAATAAAGCTATATTACCTAATATAATACTAGTTTAAATAGCATAGACCTAGGAATATAATCTTACTATAAAATACCCTATAGATAATAGAATAAGAATATAGGCATCTCTATAATAAGATAACTAGTGGTTAGCTATAAAAGCGCTATTTAATATAGGCATATAGTTCTTAATAATTTATCCTAAATTATTATTAAAAAAGGATTAGGAGAATATAATCTAATTAGACTAGGTATTAAAGAGTGTAAGCTAAAAAGAGATTCTATATTAAGGGATCTTAAAAATATTAATAAAAGTAAAAAATAGTATAGGATTTATAAAAGTCTATTAAGTTAGCTACTATATTGCTAATATAGGTAAAGGGATAATACTAGGCATAGATTAGACTAAAGAATATTTACCTATAATTATATATTAGGATTAGGGATTTTAAAGATATCTAGTAACTATAGAATGCCTCTCCTTTATTTATAGTAAGTAATAAATATATAAAGAGAAAAAATAAGTAGTAGTTTTATTACTATTTAGGGTAATAAAGATTAGGCTAAGTATTCTAAAAAGTAAAAATTAGAAAAAAAAGGGTAAGGACTAATTAGAGAACTTAGTAGTAATAGAAGCATAATTAAATAGCAAAGCAGCTATATAGTTACTAGAATACGCTTATTAGTAGCAAAAAAGTAAAGGTATTATAATTATACTAATATTAGAAAGTGTAAGTAGCAAATAAGATATATTAAATTAAGGCATAAGCACCTAACGCCCTATACTAATAATTCTAAAGGAATACATAGAGTTTATAGATATTTTTTCTAAAGAGCTAGTAGGTAAGCTTCCTAAACTAGGGGGTTGCACTTATGTAATTAAATTAGAAGAAGGGAAAACACTACCTTAGGGGCCTATATATAATTTAGCTAAGAAGGAGCTATTAGTTCTTAGAGAGTACCTTATAAGTGCGTAGCTTAAAGGGTAGATTAGAAGATTAGTTAGCCTAGCCAGAGCCCTAATTTTATTTATTCTAAAGAAAGGAGGGAAATTAAGGCTTTGCATAAATTATAAGGGCTTAAATAAGATTATAATTAAGGATAAGGCCCCTTTACCCCTTATTGCTAAAATCCTTAATTAATTAGTAAGCGTAGTTATTTTTATAGTTCTTAATCTAAAAGATACGTACTACTAGCTATATATCCGCTTAGGTAATAAGTAGAAGATAGCCTTTTATTATTACTATAGCCACTTTGAATATCTTATAATGCCATTTAGACTAGTTAACACACTAGTAACCTTTTAGGAGTATATTAATAATACTCTTAAAGGACTTATTAATAAGACCTATATTATTTACCTAGATAATACACTAATATATAGTAGTATAGTTAAGGAGTATATAGAATATATTAAATAAATTCTATATAGGCTTAGGGATATAAGTCTTTTTATTAACCTTAAGAAGTGTTAATTTTTAGTTAAGAAAGTTAAATTCTTAGGCTTTAAGATATTAGCAAAAGGTATTATAATAGACCTAGTAAGAGTTAAGGTAATTATAACTTAGCTAATACTATATAGCGTCTTTAACATTTAGTTATTCCTTAGTTTTACTGGATTTTACCACTGTTTTATTAAATAGTATAGTAAAGTTATTATTCTATTAATAGATTACCTTAGAGAATAGTAACTAGCAATATTTAACCTAAAACCCCGTAAGTTAGTAGCGTTTAAAGAACTTTAATAGAAATTTTAAGAAGCGCTAATTCTAGTGTATTTTAACCCACTTATATATCTTAGAGTAAAGATAGACGCATCTAGACATGCAATTAGGGCTATACTTATAATATATATACTAGGTTACTAGCACCTAGTTACGTTTATGTTAAGGAAGATAACTAATGCTAAATTACGCTATTTAATACCTAATAGCGAATTATTAGCTATCTAAGAGGCTTTTCGCATATAGAGACACTACCTTGCTTATTTAGCTTATATAATTAAGGTTATTATAGACTATTTAAACTATAAGTACCTAGCTATAAAGCCTAAGCTTACTAGTAGGTAAGTAACTATACTTAATAAGCTTTATCCTTTTAACTTTAAGATTATATATTATACAGGGAAATTAAATCCTACTAACTTACTTTTAAGAAGACTAGATTTTATAAGTAAGGTAAGGAAAGCGAAAGTAGTAATTATATAACTTCCTACCTTTTTGTCTAAATTTATAAATACTAAGTAATAGGAACACCCTAGTAATACTATTAGTACTATAGGTTCTATAAAAACATTGCTTAGTATAACTAATAGTTAGTTATAATAACGCTATAATAATACTACTAATATCTAGGGTTTTAAAAAATCGTAACTTAACTATATTTCTAAAGAACCTAATAATCTAGATAATCTTAGAAGAGTTATATTAGTAGGGTTATTTAATACTTTTAATTCTTCTATTAATAAGCAATAAGCTAGCTATAGTAGTACTGCTAGCACCTAGCGTATATTTAGTTTATTGCTTAGTTGTTTTAATTTTCCTATTAGACTAGCTACTGCCATTAGGGGTGGACTAGCATAGGTTATTACTAGTAAGCAGCAAGGGTGCCCCTTAAAAACATCACTTATCTGTGTACCTATAAGACTAGAAGCATCTATTAAACTAATTACTTATAGAGATATTATAGCTAGGATCTAATCTATTTAGAGAACCTCTTCTAAGTTTATCTCTAACTTTCCAGAAAAGAGCTTAGAATTAGAACCCCTAATTTAAGTCTTATTATATAAAGTATAGCAAGGGAATAACTTTACTATAGGTTAATTAAAGTTGCTTAAAAGCAGCGATTTAGTAGTATCCTAGATATAGTCTATTAGACCCTCTAAGCTATTAATGTTTAAGAATTATATTTTTATCCCTTTAGGAATAAGAAAAGAAATTTTATTACTAACTTATAATAACCCTGCTACTAGGTATTAGGGAGTAAGCAGAACTCTTTATTAGATTATAAACTAATATTATTAGCTAATAATAAAGAAAGATATAAAGGTATATATTAGCACTTATATAAGTTATTAAACTTTAAAACTAAGGCATTATAAACCATATAGCAAGCTAGCTACGCTGCTAGTGCCTAATCGCCCTTTTTAAGAATTATTAATAGATTTTATTACTAGACTTCCACTAGTAAAAGATTTAAACCAGACCTATAACGCGATTCTAGTTATTATTAACTAATTCACAAAATATAGTATTTATATTCCTATATTAACGCAACTAACTAGCAATAGGCTAGTAACTATATTCTTAGAATATGTTTTTAGAGATTATAAAGCTCTAGAAGGTATTATAATAGACTAAGGTTCTATATTTACTAGTGGTTTCTAGATAACTTTTTGTTATCTTCTTGCAACTAAGCGGCTACTTAGCATTGCTTTTTACCCCTAGATAAATAGTTAGATAGAACGTTTAAACTAGGTCCTAGAATATTATTTAAGGGCTTTTGCTTGTGCTAAATAGACTAATTAGGTAGATAACCTATTATTAGCGTAGTTTGTATATAATATAAGCAATCACACTACGCATAGCTACACACTAGCGGAGGCGTTGCAAGGTTATAATCCTAGAGGTCCGTAATAAGTAATTATAAATATCCCTTTAGTAAATAATTAAGCTAAAAGTAAAGTCTTAGCACTAAGAGAGAAACACACTATAATTAAACAGCTTTTAAGCGATTTATAGACTTAGTATAAGAAATATTATAACTAGAAAAGAACTCTAATAAGGTTTAAGGTTAGTAATTATGTTTTGCTATTAATAAAGAATATTAATTTAAGATAACCTAGTAGGAAGCTAGCTATAAAGTATCTAGGCCCCTATAAGATTAAAAAGGTAATTAGGAGTTATGGATTAGTGTATTAATTAAAGTTACTACCTAGGACTTAATTACATAATATATTTAATATTACTAGTCTTAAGCCTTTTAAAGGGAACCTAACTAACATAGAAGATGCGTCCTTACTATAGGATAATATTAAAGATAATAAATAAGAGTTTAAAGTTAAGAGAATTGTTTTACACTATTATAATAGAAGGCATTGTAAATATCTAGTTAAATAGAAAGGCTATAATGCTTTAGAGAATTCTTAGGTATTAAAAAGGGATTTTAGCACTAGAGAAATTATTAATAACTATAAGTAATAGTTAAGCAGCAAAGTTAATATAAGATAGTTACGATTTATAAGTTAACATAGTAAGATATTAGAAAACAAAGTTAATTTACTTAAATAACTTAAATAATTTATTATATAGTTACTAAGCACTTACCCCTTTATAATAGAGTTAGTTACTAGGACCACTAGTTCCTTAGTAGTAGTAGTAGCTATAGTAACTATAAAGGCAAAGGCCTTAGGAGTATCTTTATTATTAGAATCCCTCTCTCTATATATATAGACCTAAAGTTTACTAGGAAGCTTAATAGGACTAATATAATTAGGCAGGTTAGTAATATAGGGTATAAACTACTAGTAAGTTAGTTAGGAATTAGCTATACACGTTAAGAAAGCTTACTATTAGGATGTTCTAGGCTATAAAGCAAAGACTATTTAAAATATTAATCTATATCTTAAGGTTTATAGTATTACTTAGCAGCGCTATTATAATATGCTTATTACTCTCTGCTTTATAAGCAGTATTAGTAGTTATTTAAGCGCGGTAAATGTGTCTATACTTATTAGAATTTTTATAGGATAGGATAGTATTCTATAGCTTTTTCTTTGCTTTTATAATAGACTACTAGTAAGTTAGCAGTAATCTAGTGTCTAGGTAGTAGAATTATACTTACTTTATCCTAATAGTAGTAGCTACCTTCTAGAGTAGCTTTAATAAGTTTAAATAGCCTATTATAAAGCTATGTAATTTAAGCTAGACACTAGCAGTGTATTAGTAATAAGTAAGTAAATTCTAGATAAAAAAGATATACTATAAGGTAGTTTTTATTATTTTAGAAGTAGTAAGCATATTTTATTAAGTAGCCTATTAGAATATTAGTAATAAAGAAGCAGTAAGTAAGTAAAGAAGTTATACTTATAGATTCTTTATATTCTATAGGGAAGGTCTTATTATTAATAAGATATCCTAGAATATTACAGGTGCTATTTTTAGTAGAATATTCTATATTACTACTTACTAAAAGCATTGTATATATAGAATCTTCTTACTTATTATACTACTAGCAGCAAGTTAGTAATAGAGATACTATAAAAATATAGTAAACTTATATTGAAATTTTAGAAGTGGTTTGCTTTTAAGGAGATAACTTCTTAGGAGACTTTAAAGGAGATTTCTTAATAGCTTAACCTTTAGAAGCTATTAATAAAGGGGGAGTTCCTATATAAGTATTAGATATAGTAGACTAGCTATAAGTTAGCTTTAATAGACTAGATATAAATTATAACTAGAAGCAAACAAACTAATAACTAAGAATAAGATAAAAAACTAAGATAAGTAGCAATAGATAATAATAATATTTAGAGACTAAAAAGATTAGTAACTATAGTATAATAGTAGCAAGAAAGCTATTACTTAGTAAGTATGAGTAACTTATAAGGTTAAGGATTATTATAGGAGAAAGGAAGTGTATAAAAGGGGGGAAAAATTAGTCTCTTTTATATTAACTATGGACCCCTTAAGTAATCTAATGCACTGTGTGTAAGTAATCTATGAATTATAATAATAACTATTAGCTCTGCCACTTGCATATATACCTAATAGCTACGAACTCATAGCAACTATAACACAAGCCCTCTAGTTAGACTATCTAGAACTATAGCGTTAGGTACCTTATTTATTTAAACTAATTATAAAAATTAACATAAGTTATCTATTTTTTTAGTCTAGCTATATAATAGGCAATAATATTTATTTCGCTATATTAAAGCTATATAAGGGCTGCTATTTAGATACCACTACCTATAATAAGGGGGGTTATTTATAATTAGCAGCATTATTATTATTATTTTATTTACCTATATATCTAGTTATAAGGTGCCTTGTCTTATTTTTCTTTATAAGCTCTATTATAGTAACTACGCCCTAAGCAAGTAGCTTATTTTACAATTAAGATTAATTGTATATTAGGGGAGTATTATGTTAGGAGCGTAAAGGTTAGAGATAGGACGTTTATTAGAGCGAATCTTTAGAGGACCTTTAGGCTACGTGGATAATAAAGAGGCTAGCTAGCTATAAGATAGCTATATGCTTATAGAGCAAGGTATTCCTTAAGGACTGCGTATATTATTAGTGCTAGGTTAGAGATTAAAACCTTTACGCACCCGCCCCTAGCTAGTATCTTCCTAGTAGTAACTATAGAAAATCTTAGCTATTACTTCGTTCATTCAACCCTAAGCTTATGCCGTGATAACTACCTAGCGCTAAAGGTTTTATTAATAATATAACCTTAATATAAGTAGCTTTATTAAAGTTATTTTTAATACCCTAAGGTTACTTTTATCTTAGAGATATAGGGTTTAGTATATATTAAAGGCTAATTATACTATTTTTAAGAGTTTAGTATTATTTATAAAACTAGGCACTTACTTATTAATAGCTTATAAATAAAGAAAAGCTCTTTAATTATTAGTACTTATAATTAAGAATAGTTATTAAGTAAGTCTTTAGGTAGTATAAATAAGAGTAAAAGATTATTTACTATAGTATAGCTAAATATAAGTTTCTTATCTAGATTAAGATAATCTATACTATTATAAGTCTATTTAACTTTATTAAAATATATAAAAGAAAACCCTATACCTTTAAAGTAAATAAGAGAGAGTAGTTACCTCTAGATAAGTATAAAGCTCTTAAAGTAGCTACTAGGTAAGCTAATAAGGTAAATCTATACTATATAGGGTTATAGATTTATAAATAAATTACTAAGTAGCTTTAGAAATAATATTAAAGTATAGAATAAGTTAAGGAATTATTGTCACGGCTTGAGCTTAGGGTTAAATGAACGAAGTGATAGCTAAGATTTTCCGCAGTTATTACTAGGAAGATACTAGCTAGGGGCGGGTGCGTAAAGGTTTTAATCTCTAACCTAGCACTAATAATATGCGCAGTCCTTAAGGAATACCCTGCTCTATAAGCACGTGGCTATCTCGTAGCTAGCTAGCCTCTTTATTATCCACGCGGCCTAAAGGTTCTCCGAAGATCCGCTCTAATAAACGTCCTGTCTCTGACCTCTGCGCTCCTGACAGTAGTATATATTAAAATAATCCCTTAAAGCTAGTAGCTATTAGTATATTTTATAAGATATTATTCTTCCTTAACTAAAACCTTTTTTACTATAAAAGTAAGATATATATAGGGATATATATGCTATTAATAGCGCTAATTATACTATTAAATTAAAGAAATCTATTATTTAATTTTATAAAAGGTAAAATATAATCTAGGTTTAGCTAATAAATAAATCTTATATATAATTTCCTTATTAAATTAAGTAACTTATAAAAGATCTATAATACTAATAATTAGCTTAAATAAAACTAATAACCTATATTCCTTTAAGGCTTATTATAAGTATAAATCTATAAGAATACTATTACTTTTTACTTAACTAATTAATATTATAAGTCTCTAATTAAAGTATTATTCTAAAGCTAGTAATAAAGCTAAAGAAAGGTTTCCTTTAGTATTTAAAAGAGATATATAAAGTTAATACTAGGCTCTTAAAGGATATAATAGTAAAGGTCTTATAATATAGTTAGTAACTATTAAGTGCCTTCTTTAAGAGCTATAAATTTAGTATTATTATAATAGTAATAGTAAATATACTCTTAGAGATAATAGGGTTAATAAAGCACTCTTTATATTCTTACTATAGTCTTATAGTATATAAGAATTAATACTATAATATAAAGATTATTACTATTATTATTTTCTTTAATAGTAAGGTGCTTAAATAAGAGGTTATAATCCCTAAGAAAGGTTATTATAGCGCTTTACTAACTTTATTATAATACTCCTTATAAAGTTTATAAAGTAATTTACTCCCTATAAAAATAAGAGCTAAAAAATAGTAAAATTCCCTTTATTCTTAGTATCTAATCCTATTATAAGTATTTATATAGCCCTTACTAGTATAATATATTATAAATAGGGGGAAATATAAAGTAAACTTAATTTTATAACTTTCTATGTAAATTTGCTGCTAAAAATAGTTAGCGTGTCTATTATATATGGTTATGCACTCTGCTAACTTTGCAGAGTTTTCGTGGATCACACCCTTGATGCGCAAGTAACGGGGGTCCTGGTCAGGGGGGTACATGTACATGCAAGCACGCCGGGTTGCATGCATGTTACGGACTATGTGGAGCGCGAATTCGATGCCGGCCTATGCAAATGCATGTACGGATTCATTCATTCATTCACCAACTTGTTCCCGTCGTGGCCGTCGCGCGCATGAGTCCGTCGCACTGGACGACTTCATGAATCGTTGACTAACGTTAGCTGATGGCTAGTGACTGGCATGGTCGTGGGGAAAAGAGTCCGTCCAGTCTTCATGTCGCCCTTGGCGTGGGGGATTTCCACCGAGGCACGCATTTGAGAAGTTGTACGTCCGTAGTCCGTATGTACATGTATACATGTAGCCGCCGGATCACGATGATGACGACACTTGAGCAGGGGTTGTTGCCGCAGACAAGCCACGATAAAGATGCGGTCAGGGAACCCTTTCCGGTGCCTGTGTAATTTGTACATTACGGAGTATGTACACATTGTATTTCGCCGCCGAGGAAGACCCCATTTGTCAGGGGCGGTTGGTTGTCTGCAAGCGGTCTGGATGGGGTCCAGAGGGAGGTTGGTCAGGGTTAGACAAAGTGGCCACAGCACTAACTCCGTATTATGTGCTCCGTACTGCAGTTGGCGGGCGTTGTCTCGTATGTACGCTCCGTTTTGCAACAAGCCTTGGATCAGGGCGGTTTCACATCTCTCAAGAGAGAGGTCCTCATGGCCTTGTCACGATGCAGTCTCCGAGCTGACTCCAGGTCGTAGTGACAACGCTGTACGTGCATTGTATCATTGAATTTCCATTTATTCATTTATTTTACCAAGCAGCTTTGGAGTTTCTCTCTGTTTCTACCTATTTTCGTCTCGGCTGAGCATCAGCATGCCGCATTGCATACACAACAAACGTACGGAGTGGTGGTTCATCAAAAGAAGTATGTATGGTATCTTTGCCTCTTGGGCAGGACACCTTGTCGCGAGACAAAGAATTGATGATGACGGATGGCCCGTGATCAAGTCATCAAGACGTTTTTTTTTTTTTTTTTTTTTGCTGGCATCCCTGATTTGCGTCGATCCATTGTGGGGCCCACGCTGCCCCCTTTTGCCTGACGAGACGAACGAGCTCTGCGGCAAGGTGACATCTCAAGGACTTCCTTGTACGGATGAATTCCAGTCATGGCCTAGACGATGCGAGCGAGCGCGCAGGGACCAATTATCCGGACCACTGGAGTACAATCGTTGGGGGGGAGGGGGGGGCAAACATGAACCGCGTGGGGTTTAACTTGATTTTGTCGGGGGTTTTTTTTTTTTTTTTTGGTGCTTGATTATCTTGGTTGAGCTTCATCCGCATAAGCTAGGACGAGGCTTGGAGGGAAGGGAGCTTTCAAGTTTTCTCTCTGCACAAATTGCCCGAAAACTTGCTCACTGCAACCGTCTCCCGTTTAAACGCGTTTGTCTGCATTGAACACCACATCCGTGATTCAGAGGGTACCTGACGGCGCGGAAAAAAAAAAAAAAGCCAAAAAAAGGGAACACGAAAAGTACATACGGACTAGACCAGGAGCCACTAAGAAAACGCCAACACGAGTTCTCAGCCCAACAATAGAAGACCTGTAACATGTCTTGGCCAAGGCGCCCCGGCCTGGACAACACGGCTAGACAGAACAGCATCGAGCCAACTTGCTAACAACGGCCTGAGACATGATGGCCAGTCAAGCACCCGGCGAAGCGGCCCGGACGCGCTCAGTGGACTTTGTCTTGTCTTGTTCCAGTCGTGCTGCCTGCATGCTTATCCGACGTTGCAAAAATACTATCTAGGTGTCAAGTGACCAAGACGCAAGTGTATGGATATACATGTATTTTACGGGGTATGTACATATGTATGTTATCAGCATGCCTTCAATCCAGCCCCTTCTTCAGCCGCAAAAAAAAAGTAGCACCATCAGCGCGATGCACATCATGCCGACAATTGCTTCTGACAGCTGCCTTTGTCTCCCATTCGATCCATGTGCCATCAACAAATGTGCATCAAACCCAGGACGTGCTGTCCTCCATATGTACCTGCATAATCCGCACATTGTACATGTAGATATGCCTTTCGAGGATCCGCGGAACCAGAGTCTCACAAAAATGGGTACCTTGCCGCGTCTGTATCATGTACATACATACATATCCCAAGTGCCAGGAGTCGACTCGCATGATAAAGAGCATGGTAGCCGTGTGTTCTTGATTGGTACACATATACGGACTAGTAGGTGGGCTCAAAAAACCCGTGCAACTGCCACCAATTGCGAAGAAGACCCGGCTTCAAAACGTTGCATGTGCATACATACATGCATACTCCGTACATACCCATAAGCCGTGCCTTTTCACCATGTGTGTCCTTCCTGCCCACATGTCATGCGGGGGAGCCTTTGACGCGACACTAATCCGTATGTATGCTCCCCCTGTTCAGATGCTAAAAATGTAGTCCGTACTCCGTAGTCGCACGGGTGGAGACGTTGGTTCAGGCACAGCTGCACGGGTGAAGCCAAAAGAGGGGCGGCCTGGCGCTTGAGTTCAGGAACCCGCGACTTGCTTCGTCGCGCTGCGCACACCACGCACACACGCACACACACCCATGCAACATGCAGAGACTGCAGATGTACACATACTCGGTGCGGACTACATGCATATACTTGTATCACACCCGCCACCTTGCTGCCCCCTTCTCTTGTGGCGCAAGAACATGACTTGGTTCGGTAAAAGTAATAGTAGCGTAATAGCAGCAGCGGGCCAGCGGCACTCGGGGACCCAGCTCCAGGGGGAATTTGTTACCCAGTGGCCCGGCTTACGTAACTCGACTTCTGTGCTCCCAACAAAGGCCCCAATTCCAAGGAGCGAATTGTGCACCGAGCTTCGCTCGATGACTTGTCGGACAAATCCTGACGGTGTCACCAGTGCACATGCACACTATATCACCGAGTACGGACTACGGATTACAGGAAAAGCATGTATGCACGCGTGATTCGCGGCGGCCAACAAGGGACAATTTTTACCAGCACCGAGTCGTCCCCCCTCCCCCCCCCGGGTACGGTGTACCAAAGCGCACGGAGCGGCTCTTGTTGTCGAGCTCAACGCCGCCGGACCAGGTGTTCAGAGTCAGGCGGTTTCGTAAAGGCTAGCTAGCCAACTTACGGATTACATACTACATACTTGTGTAAATAGCCTTGGACCTCAACGTAGGAGAGTCACGCCCCCTTCACGCCTTGGCCACTCAGCGATGCATGCTGCTCGACGCAATGCGCCGTATGTAGTAACGCTGTTACATGTGCGAATTGACGCTGGATCCCGGGACCGAGACGTGAATCGGCAAGATGGCAAGATTTCCACAATTGTCCAAAACGGGGCGAAAACCTGGTCGATCGGATGGGCTGTTGGGGGAGGCGGACTTTGGACCTATCGTTGGTTCCTTTTTCCTACTCGGTACGTCCGTACATTGTACATGTGTATGTATGCATGCATGTACATATGTACATATGCACATCGCGTCTCTGACCCCTGGCTGGGCCAACACACTGGGCCAGGGACTAATAAGCCGCAAGTTTAAGCTAAGTCCTGCTGGGCTGACTGGGACCTACCTGTTCGAGGCCAGTTGATAAGTGGTGTGTGATTCAGTGTCAAAGGCCAGTCAGGTCTACTAGTCACGTCTTGTCTGGTCTACTAGTGCGACCATGTTGTGATGCTGCGCGTGTGCCTGCCGCGCCGTATCAGCAAGTTCTTCTTTCACACCCTGAAATCCTGTGCTCTCTCGCGCGCAGAGTTGACTAGTTCTATGTAATGCCAGTGTGGAATACGGAGTACCAGGCAGCTCCTCTGGGCAGGCTGCAGCGGTCTGGTGTGGCCCCCCCCCCCTCTGAGTCTGTGCTGGCAATGGGCCCGCAGGGTTCCTTTTTCCCCCCCGTCCTCCCCTTCCTCACATCCTCCGTTTTTTCCTCCTCCGTCCTCTTCATCACCGGTCTTCGCTCTGCGTCATTCCGCTGCTTCCTTTCCTTTCCAGTCACTCTCTTATTCTTTAGTAGCCATTTCGGTACCCGTCACTCTTTCCGGGTCCATTACATTCCTTCGGCTTCTCATCGACGATACTCGACCACCGAGACGAGGTCGCTTTCCGAATCTCTCCTCTATCCGCTCATAGCTTTCTAGAGGTTACAGTCTCTACACACAACCTATTGCTCGCCTTTCCGACACCATACGCACAATCGCTACACTTTCCATCAGCTTGCTTATAGTACAATTCGCAATCCTGCCACCTCGAGAGCCTTCACTCTCAGCACGCACTTCACGTTGAAATCGGCGCCGCTTACGCCTTGGTGAGCGCGACCTCGGTTAGGATTCATACGACATCCTTTCTCCCTCTTCTCTGCCGAGGTTTGAACTCTACGATCGGACAGATCGCCATCGTGGTCCCATCAAGAAAGCTCAGCTCAGCTCAGCTCAGCTCAGTCCAAGAACGACAACGAAATCGCCATCCGTGATTCCATACAACCTCACACAATATGGCGGCCGAAGTCGAGCACTCTGTGGATTTGTCCACCATCAATGATTCCATGTCTGGCGCCGAAAATGACATGGATATCCTCACTCCTACATCGTCCAAGCAATCTCCCTGCCAGTCTAGCTCAGGTGGCAATGGCCAGTCCAATAAACGTCCTCTAAGGAAGAGCACATTGACTCAACAGCAGAAGAATCAGAAGAGACAAAGAGCAACACAAGAACAGCTTTCCGTCTTGGAAATTGAATTCAATAAAAACCCCACCCCAACTGCCGGCGTTAGAGATAGAATAGCAGACGAGATCAACATGACGGAAAGGTCGGTCCAGATTTGGTTCCAGAACCGGTATGTGAACTGTGCGTCCCGAACCCCCCTGTGGGGATTTGCGTTGACTAACATGAAGTGCAGCCGTGCCAAGATCAAGTTGATTGCGAAGAAAAGCCTGGAAACTGGCGAAGACATTGACTCCATTCCCGAATCAATGAGAGCATACCTGGCAATGCAGGCAATGGAGAATGGCAAAGGTCTTGGCGGAGCCTACCTGGGACGCACTGGTCTGATGCCTTTTGGCCACAACGGCATGCTGCTCGGCGGCGAGTCTGGCCAAGGCAAAGTCTTGATCCACCACCTGACTTGCCGCTCCCTCAGCATAGGCAAGTGGACACGAGTCGGGCAGAATACGATGGATCTCATCATCTTCTACTCGCCTGACAAGTGTACCATGACATACTACATCAACAACGAACAGGCTGGGTACAAGATCGAATATCCCTTCTCGCATATCAAGAATATCTGGCTGGAGAACAACGAGTCAGACCCCAACAAAATGGGCGGCATTGTCATTGAGTTGAACCGTGCCCCCAACTTCTTCATGGATTCCTCACCGTCCGCCGGTGGATTTTACCTGTGCCGTGATTTCACCGAGGACCTGCAGGCCACCCAGTGCATGATTCATCAGCTTGGTGGCAACACAAAGGTCCTGGCAGGTCAGTTAGCCAAGCTGGTGTCTCTCGAGTCGTTCATGAACCGACACAACCCCCAGCACTGCACCGCCGCGCACATGCACGATCCTCACGCGATATCTGTATCGGCCCCGGTCTCACCAACTGCGCGACCAGCATCGCAACCCAACTTTCATCAGCCCGAGGCAGCCATGATGCAAGATCATTGGGGCATGAACCAGATGAACCAGATGCATTCTGCAATGCGTCCTCCTCCTCACGGCCACAAGAGGCAGCGCAGTCGATCCGTGCCGGGACCCATCGACTTCGCCATGTTCCAAAACCAGGCAATGCCTTCATTCTATATCCAACCACCCGGCGAAATGGCCCCCCCCCAACACAATCCCAACATCTTTGCTCCAGTTCCGCAGCAGCCGAGCGGTGTAGGCCACAACCTCCGGATCGACACGCAAGCCGGCTTCGGCCTCGACATGCGTCAGTATCCGTTATCAGCCACGACGGCGGCCTCGCCGGCAGAGTTTCCACCCAGTCCCGCGGGTACATTCATGTCCCAGGGACCGGAGACGGGACCCCTGTCACACACCCACTACGGAACCCCCTACAGCAACAGTGTCTTCCTGTCACCCATGGTCGGAGCTGAGAGCACTGGCACCATGTCCCCTATGCCTTACACCGGGACCGTCACTGAGCCATCCATAGTTGAACAATCGCCGCCCATGTCGATGATGGGTCGGTCTGCATCTGCCGAACTTTATGCAGGCCACGATGGTTCATGCGCTGTCTCGGAAGATGGAGTCAGCCTCAACGAGATGTATTCCAAGCACACCATCAACTTGCCCATGCATGGTCATTCACCAAATCACTTGGTCCATCATCACCACCAAGCCGAACTGGATATGGACCAACTGGTCCAGTTCGATCACGTCGATGCCGTCAGCCTATCTCCCGAATCAGTGCACCCACCACATACGCAATGACGACGGGTCCGTTTTGGTCTCGCAATGGGATGAAGATGGGCTTTAGCCTGCGCATGAGCGTTGGGTCCAGCGAAATTCGATCAAAGTCTGTATTCATTATGCTTGGCGTTGGCTTTTTTTTTTTTTTCCTGGAATTTATCGATGAAGTTGATACCATGGGTTTGTTTATATTCGGTCTCGGTTGGACAAGACGTTTAGGCCTTTCTCTCTCCCTCTCTTCCAAAATATCCGCTTCGATGACTTCTCCGTATACAGCGATGTCCTCATTGCGTTGCCTGGACAGCGAATCTGACGGGTACGGTTTAGCAATCAGTACGTTTTCAACGGCACCGATTGTGAATGCTGTATGCAGTACAACGTTTTAGATTTGTGTGACGTTGCATATTCTGGTGGCGCGCGCGTCCTTTCTGACACGGCCAAACCACAGCTTTGCTTTTCATTGAGGCTCTTTTATCTGTCTTTTCGAGCACCCTTCTTTCGGGGGTAGTATGTCTTTGTCTTACGCTATGCTGCTCTTAAGGACCTAATTCACACTTTTCGTGCATATCTTGAATAATGGGTGTCATTTTCCAACTTTGTGTTATCTATGCTTTCTATTTATTTTTTTCTTGTTGGTTCTGATATTTCACATGGGCCACTGAGATGGGCGGACCCAGGCGGTCTGAGCAGTGGACGGCTCTTTGCCCCCCCCCCCCCTTTTTTTTTTTTTTTTTTTGTTCTTCTTGTTCATGGAGATGAGAGGGATGAGTTGGGTTCTTATGCTCCTTGTAGTCATGGTTGAGTGTGGTGCTCCGAGGATTGGGGAAGCAGCACGAGAACCATTCAATTGTGTGACTGCGGGATGCGCTAGGAAACTGAACACAAGATGACATCTTCTGCACCTCGAGCACAAGAGCAGCTAGGCGATGCTGGTTGCATATTTATAATGTATTCAGGATCATAAAACTACGGGTTCAAAGCAAGGTTGAATGTCGTAGCATTGTCTACCCATTGAAAAATTGATTGCGTGACATGACAAGGAGCATTGATTGATTGCATGGTGAGATTGATGAGATTGGAGCTAAAGTCTTACGGCTGAGGTGCCAAAGCACGAAGGCTAAGGCGAGCTGAGGTCACGTCATACGTAAGCTGCGCCTTGCCTGTCTTGCCTCGCATGATGTGCTGCATGTGCTGCTCCGCCACGTTCCAACTTTGGCTACCAATTAAAATATGGATAGATATTTTGCTGCGCCTGGATCGCCTGGATCGCCTGGATCCAAACTGGGGACCTCGCGCCCGGTTGGCAACCTGGGGTGGGAAGAAAGGGCATGTGGGTCATGCATGGATGGAACTCGTCCTTGGTCCATGATGATGATGATGTTGTCTCCCTCACACCATGACCGCCGCCAAGCGTCTTTCCCCTTGATCTTTTACTTGCCATGTTTCTGGGTTGCCGCGACACTTAATATCGACTTGCCTTTTACTGCGTACGTCTGGTTCTGCCACTTCTTCCATTGTTAGCTGCTCTCGCTTGCCGACTCTCAACTTGAACCGATTGTGCGACAGGAATTCCGACATTTCTCTCCAGAGCCAGCCAGCGGCTCGGTCTCTCCCAAAAAAAAAAAAAAAAAAGCAGATTGACTTGTTGGCGCGAATCACTTCCGCCATGCCGTTTGCCAATTTCCAATGCTGAGCGAGACACACAATCTTTGAAGCACCATGGCTCCGGCACAGCCGAGCAGCCGAAGTGACGGCCCACGGTCGACGTCTCCGCGACAAGTCGACGACATGGAGGATATCAACGATACTCTCCAGTCTGAGAACCCATCCTCTCCAATGACGACACCAGAAGAACAAAACACGTCGCTCCTTGCTGAACGATTTGCACCACCGAGAAGATCGAACACCGTCCCAGCCAGCGGAGGGATTGCGCGCCCGGAATCGTTCCCGAGGTCTTCGATCAGACGTTCGTTGGCGCTGGATGCGACTCGAGGGCTGGGACATGAGCAACATGTGCTGTTTCCGATCCACTCAAGAGACCCCGCAGCTGAGATTGAGATGGAGGCTGCCTCGAATGATGCTGCCGAGGATGGCGTACCGAGGGACGATCAAGACGCCGACCATACGACTACCAAGCACCTTCGTGACTCGATCCGCAGACTTGGACCTGGCAAGACCAGAATGGAAAAGGCAAAGGTCTTGCTCGCTGCCATCTACCAGAAGCTCATCGTCGAGGGATTGCTCCGGCGCAAGCCTCTACCCCCGAGCAATGACGGCCGCCATATCCCCCTGAACCCCATGGATGAGCTGATGGACGAGCGAAGTCAAAAGCCGTATATAAGCAACTTTATTCGATCGAGTCGATACACGGCTTATGATTTCGTCCCCAAGCAGCTCCTCTTCCAGTTCAGCAAGTTGGGCAACTTTTACTTCTTGGTCATGGGCATCCTGCAGATGATCCCCGGGTTGAGCACAGTTGGGAGATGGACGACCATCATCCCGCTGTCTGTGTTCGTTGCCTTCAGTATGGCGAAAGAAGGATACGACGACTATCGACGATATCAGTTGGACAAGTCCGAGAATCGGAGCGTGACATGGGTTTTGAACCGGACCCCGAAGAGCAAATCGAAGGCCCCAAGGCATGCAGAGAAGCAAACCGGCATGGTCCAAGAAGGAGGAGCTGATCCCGAAAGCGGCGTATGCGATAAATTGGTCGGGGAGACGCACGACTGGACGAGAACCCAGTGGCAGAATGTCAAGATCGGCGATGTCGTTCGACTGAGGCGAAACGACGGTGTCCCGGCGGATATAATTCTGCTGCATGCCACGGGCCCGAATGGCATCGCTTACATCGAGACCATGGCCCTGGACGGCGAGACGAATCTCAAGAGCAAGCAGGCATGCCCTTTACTTGCCGAGCTGTGCACCACGCTCGACGGTATCAGATCGACACAGGCGACCATTGTTTCCGAGGACCCAAACATCGACCTGTACAGCTACGACGGTCGGGCTACCGTGGGTGATGAGACGTTGCCGCTTTCCATCAGCAACATTGCCTATCGAGGATCCATACTGCGCAACACTGCCGAGGCAATTGGCGTCGTCGTCAACACTGGCGAGGAATGCAAGATCCGCATGAATGCCAACAAGAATGTGTCGGCTAAGAAGCCCGCCATGCAGTCCATCATCAACAAGATGGTTCTCTTCCAGGTTGTCATTGTCCTCATGCTCGCCGCTGGCTTTACCATTGGCTACGGCCTCTGGAGGAACGACGTGCAAGACAAGTCCTTTTACCTCGTGACCAAGGGCACATTTGACGCCGGCGTGCCCTTGAGGCAAATCTTTTTTGGGTACCTCATCATGTTCAACACCTTGATCCCGCTCTCCCTATACATCAGCATGGAAATCGTCAAGATTGGCCAATTCATCCTCCTTCAGGACGTCGGCATGTACGACCTGGTGACCGATACGCCCATGGTAGCCAACACGACGACGATCTTGGAGAATCTCGGGCAAGTGAGCCACGTATTCTCGGACAAGACGGGCACATTGACGGAAAACGTCATGCGCTTCCGCAAGATGAGCATTGCGGGCGTGGCCTGCCTTCATGACATGGATGTGCAGCGAGATGAGGAGGCCAAGCGGAAGAGAATCGAGGCGTCAATGATGATGGGTCGTCGTCTTCTCAGCGAGGGAAAGGAGATGATGTCACAGCACCACCGCCACCGCCGTCGCCGCCACCACCACCACCACCACTATTACCACTACGCGCAAGCCTCGGCAACACCCGCAGCATCGCTGCCGAAAGCCAATTTTCCTGACAGTGACGAGGTGGGCATACTGGAAGAATGCGGGTACGAGGAAGAAGACGATGATCCGGCGCCGCCAGGCAGACAACGGGCCTCGCTTGCAAGCGCGTCGCACTGGAAGTCATCCGTCCGCCCCAACGAGGGGCCCGAGGTCAAGACGGAGGACATGCTGGATTACATGCGCAGAATTCCCAGCACGGTGTTTTCCCGCAAGGCGAAGCACTTCCTGCTCTGCATTGCGCTGTGCCATACCTGTTTGCCAGAGCAGCAGGAAAGCGGCGAGCTCTCCTTTCAAGCCGCGTCGCCGGATGAGCTGGCTCTCGTGGAGGCCGCACGAGACATGGGCTGGCTGGTGATTGATCGCCTGGCCCAGGCAATCACGCTGCGGATGACGGATGAAGATGGATCTTTGCAGACCGAAACTTACCAGGTGTTGGATGTGATTGAGTTCAGCAGCAAGCGGAAGAGAATGTCCATCATCATTCGCATGCCCGACGGCCGCGTCTGCGTCTTCTGCAAAGGAGCCGACAACGTTATTCTCTCTCGGCTCAGGATGAGCCATCTGGCGGAGCAGAAGTTCAAGGACATCAGCCGCCGGGCTAGTCTGCGAAAGACGTTTGAGCAGGACATGGCCCGAACGCGGATGAGCGTGGCCAGCCGGCGAGGCACACCGCGGACCAGTTTGGCCACGAAGCGGGGAGAAGCTGTCGACAGGCTGGAAGAAGGTCTGCGGCGCAGTCTCGGACGTCGATCGGCCGACATTTTGCACAGACTGTCGTCGCGTCAGCAGATTGAGGGCGTGGTGGGCACAACATCAACCGGAAACGCCATCGACCACCGCATAGACGAGTCCGTTGCATCCGATGAAGCAGCCGTCTTCGAGAAGTGCTTCCAGCACGTCGACGACTTTGCGAGCGAGGGTCTCCGAACGCTTCTTTACGCCTATCGATACGTCGACGAAGAAGCCTACGCGAGCTGGAAGCAGATGTACCGGGAAGCCGAGACCAGTCTTGTCAGCCGCCAGGAGTTGATTGAAGAAGCTGGCGAGATGATTGAGCACAAGTTCGAGCTTGCCGGCGCGACAGCCATCGAGGACAAGCTGCAGGAGGGTGTCCCCGAGACAATCGACAAGCTGCGGCGCGCCAATATCAAGGTGTGGATGCTGACCGGCGACAAGCGGGAGACGGCCATCAACATTGGGCACTCGGCTCGCGTGTGCAAGCCATTTTCCGAGATTTACATTCTGGACCGTCACAGCGGAAATCTGCGGGACCGCCTGACGACGACGCTCAACGACGTGGGACGAGGCATGGTCCCCCATTCCGTCGTCGTGGTCGACGGACAGACACTCTCCGCCATCGACGCAGACGACCATCTGGCCATGCTCTTCTACGACCTGGTCCTCCGCACCGACTCCGTCATCTGCTGCCGCGCATCGCCGTCCCAAAAAGCCAATCTCGTCCAGTCGGTCCGCCGCCTCGTCCCCGGAAGCATGACCCTCGCCATCGGCGACGGCGCCAACGACATTGGCATGATCCAGGCCTCCCACGTCGGCATCGGCATCTCGGGCCGCGAAGGCCTCCAAGCATCCCGCATAGCAGACTACTCCATCGCCCAGTTCCGCTTCCTCCAGCGGCTCCTCCTGGTCCACGGCCGCTGGAACTACCTCCGCACCGGCAAATACGTTCTCGCAACGTTCTGGAAGGAAACCATGTTCTTCCTCGCGCAGGCGCATTACCAGCGCTTCAACGGATACTCCGGCACCTCTCTCTTGGAGTCGTGGAGCCTGACCGTGTTCAACAGCCTGTTCACCTCGCTGCCCGTCATACTGCTGGGCATCTTTGAAAAGGACCTTGCCGCGGAGACGCTGCTCGCCGTGCCGGAGCTGTACACATTCGGACAGCAGAACCGCGGATTCAGCTTCACGCAGTACTCTGGGTGGATGATGATGGGGGTGGCGGGCAGCTTCGTCATCTACTACTTCATGTGGGCCGAGTACACGGCCGCGTTGTTCACGCAGGATACGAGCCTGTATGCCATGGGGGCATTGTGCTTCACCGTTGGCGTCATCTTTATCAATGTCAAGCTGCTGTATGTAGTTTCTCTTCTCCCCGTTTCCCGTTTCCCGTTTCCCGTGTTCCATCCAGTATTACTAACTAACTATCTGCGCGGGCGGCCAGAATCCTCGAGCTACACCACAAGACCGTCGTCACCTTTGGCGGCTTCCTCATCTCCGTCGCAGGCTGGTTCCTCTGGTGCCTCTTCCTATCAGGCATGTACCCGCGCAAGGTGGGCAGAGACATGGTCCGCAAAGCCTTTATCCACAACTTTGGCCGACAGCTCAGCTGGTGGACCACGCTGCTCCTCGCGCTCGCCACGCTCGTCGTCGTCGATTTGGTCGTCCAAGGCGTGAGGAGGGTGTACTGGCCTACGGACCAGGATCTCATGCAGAGAATTGAGAAGGATGCCAATGCGAGACGGGCTCTCGGCGAACACGTCGCTTCGATGGAAGATGGGGTTGTTGACCATGACGATATCGAGATGCAGGATCTCGTCGCCGCGCATGGCGATGGCGGATCGGCGGTAGAGGGGGAGAAGAACGGCGGCGTTTCCGCGCGGGCGAGTAGTCTCCAGGGGGACAGGAGGGGGTGAGAATCAGCGTGGATGATTACAGGCCGCGATTTACGCCGCCGGTGGAGGAGGAGAGAGAGCATACATGGGAGGCTTTGGGTAGGAAGTTGAAGGCGAGATGATGTGTGTCAGGCGTGGTGGCTGGGCTGGTGTTGGTTGGGGACTCTGTGCTGGGTATTTGCAAGCGTTGGCGTTGGCGTTGGCGTTTGGGAAAAAGGGGGGGGGGGGTTGATGGGAACAGGGCAATGTTTATGAAGCCATTTTTTTCGTAGGGAATCTGACAGACAGCCTGGATGATGGCCGAGATATACCGAGTACGGAGTACGGGGTAGAGCAGAAGTGGTCGTGTACGGAGTACGTCCGTACTTGACTGCACCGTAATGGAAGACTGATGATGCCCTATTAACCACCTGATCGATGTCTTTAGGGCTGTGAATCATGCACGAAGCGAGCGGGTTGACCGGTTTCCCGAGCAGCGATTCTTGAGGGATCCATCCATCCATCCATCCATCCATTTCCCCCGACGTCTAACGTCCAACGTCTAATGTCTAACGTCCAACGTCCAACGTCCAACGGCCAGGGTGTTGCGAACATGGGGCTCCTAACCGCTGATCCTGCAGGATTTCGACGTTTCAACGAACATGCATCCACTCATGCATCCATGTATCCATCGCTGCGCGGAGCACGGAGCACGAGTAGTTGAGTTGCTGTCTTGCGCCGGAAACTGTTGTCCACGCGGGAGCAGCAAGGGCGGTTCATTACTGCGATTCCCGCGGCCCGCGGGTTCATTGTTTTGCTTCTCCGATGGATGGGATGATGGATGCCATCGATGGGTGGTGGGTGGATGGTGGAAGGTCGTGCGTGGGTGGAGCGCTTGCTGGGCAGGGGACGTGACGGAATTGGGTTGTACTTATGTACTTATCTCCTTGAGCGTGCTGAGGCTTGTGGAGTCACGTTAACCAGGGGGTCTGTATGTATCCAATTAGAGAAACGTAAACTAGAGATACGCGGTTAGTCCGTGTGGGGCTTGTACTCATGTACGGATCCGTACGTCCGTACATACGGAGTACATAGATCCAATCAGGGGTCATGTTATACTATACATAGTAAACATGACCCCTGAATTATGTTACGAATCTACATGACAGGGATAAGAACGAAGCACATCTCCTTATTAGAGGTCATAAGCCTTGTGGAGTCACGTCAACTAGGGTCTGTATGTATCCAATTAGATAAAAGTAGACCAGAGATACATATGTACATACAATTTGCGGGCCCCGTGGACCCACAAGGCTTATGACCTTGTACGGACTACATGTTAGGAGATGGAAAATAATACATCTTTTAGTAGCGCTTGATACCCTACCGAGTATGTATTTCTTACAGCTCTCTAATCATATATGGTAGGTATTACTCATGGCTAATTATAGCTGTCAGAGGCATGTTATGCATCCTCGGGACGGCGACATTCACTCAAGTTCCCGGGACGCGACGTGGCGCCTCGGAATTTCCGTCTCAGTTGTGGCTGAGCAGGTGTGCTGGCCAGCCGATGCAGGGCTGAAATGCAGTCGAGCCAAAAGAGCGAGCTTACATATTATTAATTTGGAGAAAAATGCAGGAACCCTCTTGTTTTGCTTGTGTGATGTGACCTTGCATGAGTCGGGATGCGGGAGGTGGGGGGCCCCCCCTTTTCCATTTGAAAAAAAAAGAAAAAAAAAGAAAAAAAAAAGGAGCAACGAACCGAGCGACGGACGCCACCGGTGGTGATAAGCAAGGGGGGTGATGAAATTGTTACCTGGCGTGGACTTTGACAAGCCAGCTTTCACCGAAAAGAGGCCAATTTGTCTTTTCTTCTTTGGTGGCTTGCCCGTAAGCAGGGGACTTCTTGTCCTTCCCCCCCCGCCCCCTCTCAAAAAAAAAAAAGGGAAAAAGTAAAAAAAATAAAAAGCAATCTGGGCCGGCTTGGGAATTAAACCCTGGGTGGAGCTCGGGATGAGGCTGCGTGACAATTTGCCATGCGTTGGCAATGACTTCAGCTTCAGCCGTATGCAGTTGTCTTGAGAGGGTGAGAGGGTGAGAGGGTGAATTGGCCAAAGCCCAAAAAGAAAACAAGCCTCCTTTCCTTGTGTTGATATCTTGGCCATCAGGTATAAATAAATAGCTTGATTCCCTTGATCCAGGGAAGAAGACTGTAACACCTCCATCCTCATCACCCCAACTCGCACTTTCAATTCTTCCGCAGCCTCAACACGCAACTCACCTCTTCTCCCTCCTCAAGAACCCCCTCGAACCTCCCTCACAAACCTTCACGATGAAGTGCTCCATCGCCGCAATCTTCGCCTTGGCCACCGCCGCCATCGCTGCCCCTGCCCCTGCCCCTGCTCCTACCCGTGACGGCGAGCACGGCACCTGCAAGCACGTCGTCTGCGTCGACGACAACTTGCTCGCTGTCGACGCGGACCTCGACCTGAACCTCCTGAACCTGCTAGACCTTGATCTCGGCCTCGACCTCGACGTCGGCCACCAACGCAAGTGCAAGGCCGTCTACTGCTGCCCCACTAAGTGCGAGGCTGTAAGTCAAATATTATCCCCCTTCTCGTACCTACCACGACGCCGTTGGAATGACGTACTGATTCATTTTGTCCAGGGCAAGCGCATCCCCGATTCTTGCCATGCCTACCGCCAGTAAGAGGATACGATGCAATTGGACGGGTGCAAAGAAACGAATCATGAGATGACAAATAGCCGTGTTGTTACATATTGGGAAGTGCGGATTCCAACAAGGTACAAAAGAAATCTCTACATATGGAGGAAGATGAATATGAACGAAACAGGCCGCTCAAAAGTAACCTGGACTGCACATACGATCTTGGGGGGGGGGGGGGAGGTTGTTGAAGCATTCTGGACGGATCGTTCAAGTGTGAATCAACTGCCGTCTCTTACCGAGCCAGATACTTGGGGGGGCAAATTGGTCGTAATATTAATATAGTAATTGAGAAAGTCTGATGGAGCAATTTTATGGGCCATTGAATGGTGAAGAAGCTCTGCCCAGATCTTGACTCGAGTCTTACGTTGCAATTGTGCAAGGAAAAGAAAAAAAACAAGTCGGCATGGAAAACTGAGGGATAAAACATACGTCCCGGCAGTCTCGTCAACAGGCTGCGCACTCTGAAGCAAATGAAACGAGACGCAACGATGTCCGATGGGCCGGGTCCATGTTTTACAGCCTGTTCGTATGTACATACATGTTATGGCGCAGTGCGGATTACTCCGTATTAGTTTCATGCTTCAATACGGACTACCATCTTGACGCTATTGCGTGCATAACGATGCCCCCTTGTCAACTCCCCAGCACCACATACCTGCCCCGGGCAATGATGCGGCACGAAAATGTTCGTATAGATTTTGAGGAGTATAAACCAACGAGGCTGCGTTGGGCTCTGGGCTCTGGGCTCTGGAAGCACGAATCGAAGTTTACGAAAGTGTGAAGAACCAAACAAGAAGAGATGCCCGACTGAATTCCCCCGCTAATTATGCAAATCTTTTGCTGGGATGGATGCGCTCACGCTACCCATTGTAGCGGTTCCTTGCGTTTCCAAGTCCCGAAAGTGTCCGTCTTGAACGTGGCAACTCGTGATATTACCAGGAGCAGGCTGAATGGAATCAAAGGTCGAGAACAAAGGAAGATGGCATGATGGGATGGATCATGGGAGGAAGTCGTTCGCTAATACGGACGTACGGCTTGTACACGTGATTAAACCCTGTCAGGCTAATTTCCCGCCCACAACGCCATCTCAAAGATCTGCGACATTGTTAATAGCCGACTGACCGTTGTGTCTCTCTCCCCTGCCTGCCCGCTCGAAGCCTGCTCGAAGCCAGCTCGAAGCCTGCTTGGAAAAGACAGGCAAGGCAGGCCCTGGATCCTTATCAAACAAGTTGTTTTGCAGCTTTTATTAGCCTGGTGTACGGACTACGGACTACGGACTACGGGGACCGCTGGTTGCGCGTATTTTTGCAGGTTTCAGTTTCAGGATTCCAGCTACCGACTACATACTTGTCGTGGCAGTATTAACACCCGAGGCCTGGCTAGGAAACGCTGTCAACGATGTATTATTTAAAGCGATTGCGCTCGCTCATCAACGGAAACCATGGAGCTGGTTCCATCGGCAAAGGCATCACTTTCAACAAAACAACTTGGTTTCTTCGTTTCTTCGTTTCTTCGTTTCTTCGTTTCTTCGTTTCTTCGTTTCTTCGTTTCTTCGTTTCTTCGTTTCTTCGTTTCTTCGTTTCTTCGTTTCTTCGTTTCTTCGTTTCTTCGTTTCTTCGTTTCTTCGTTTCTTCGTTCCCTTCATTCCCTTCATTCCCTTTCCCTTCTTTCAAAAGGAAAAACCGAGAAATCATTCATTTAACCTCCAATATCGTTCCTTCATCATCATGATTTATACCACGCTCTTTACCGCCGCTCTGGCCATCAGCGGCACTGCTGTCGCCTCGCCGATGAACAACAAACATCCGGGGCCCCCTCTGCCCCCTCTGCCCCCATCTCCGCACCAGCCTCCACCTTCGCACACTGGCGTCGCCCCGTCGACTGAACACAAACCCACTGACACCGACACCGACACCGACACCGACACCGACGTCGCCCCGTCGACTGGACAAAAAGACACGTCTCTGGCACAATGGGCCAAGCATCATGGCAAGTACTGGGGCGTCGCCGTCGACAAGGTCATCCTGGAGAAACCGGGCATGGCCACCTTCATCACCCGGGAGTTCAATCAAGTCACCCCCGAGAACAGCATGAAGTGGAATGTGGTCGAGGAAGTGGAGGGCAATTTCACCTTTGAAGCTGCCGATTACGTGGTCAACTTCGCGCAGAAGAACAACATGAACATCCGCGGCCACGCCCTGGTGTGGCACAAGCAGTTACCGGGTTATGTGGAAAATATCAAAGACCGGAAGGTCCTGACGGAGGCGATCCAGACCCATATCGCCCAAGTTGTTGGTCGTTGGAAGGGAAAGATTCAAGTTTGGGTAACGAGTCCCAGCAAACTGATGCAGCAAACACGGTTGAGCAAAAACGTCCTGACGTAACTCATCTAGGATGTTGTCAATGAGATTTTTGAACAGGACGGATCACTGAGGGACTCGGTCTTTTCCCGCGTCCTGGGAGAGGACTTTGTCCGCATCGCTTTCGAGGCCGCCCATAAAGCCGTGAGCATCTCCGAGACGCGCGTTGGAAGGTCGTCGAGGTTCATTTTCATTTTCCTAATTCTAATCAAACTTTTCTTCTTCTAGGATCCCGAAGCCAAGCTTTACATCAACGACTTCAACCTTAACGACCCCGACGCCCCCAAGACGAAGGGCATAATCGCAAAGGTTGGCAAATGGATCAAAGAGGGAATCCATATTACAGGAATCGGCAGTCAATCCCATATCGCCCCGGGCGGTGGTCACCGACACGCGGCTGCTCTCAAAGCCCTGAGTGCTGTTGTGCCCGAAGTCGCCATCACCGAGCTCGACATTCCCAACGCCCCCACTGAAGACTACGTTGCCGTCGTCAAGGGCTGCCTCGTCCTGAAGAATTGTGTTAGCCTCACCAGCTGGGGCGCTGACGACAAAGTCAGCTGGTTGCACGGCCAGAACGCTCTTCTCTTCGACGCCAACTTTAAGCCAAAGAAGGCTTACGACGCTATCATGAGTACTCTTTAGGGGGGGGGGGCAGATCAAGAAGCCATAGCTATGGTCGGTTTTTTTTTTGCTCTTTTTGCTCTTTTTTTTTTTTTTTTTTGCCGTGAAGATAACGACTGAACCCATTGGAAAAGGTCATATCAGAAGGGTCATTTTGTTTGGGGACTAAAAAAAAAAAAAATTAAGAAGCTGTTTGTTGGCTGGATCCTTTCCATTCTTTACATAGTTGAATTTAGTACATAAGTTGACGCCTTTCGTCCACTTATGGCGCCTCTTAATCTTGATGCGTGAATGCTTTTCCTACTTCGTGACTTACCGGCCGCATGATGGAGGAGTCAACGAAGACGTCATGGAAAGTGGGAAAAGGTTTGCATGCGGCATCATGGCGTGTTTTTTTTTTTCAAGTCCCAACGGTCAAGCCACAGACAGGTAAAAGGTAGGTGGGTATCTTGTGCGTTTAGATGCAAAGTGTGAACAAACTGCCGGCTCACGATCGGGGAAGTCATGATTGCTGAGCGATTTGAGCAACTGAGTTGACTTGTTCGTCGGAAGCCACAAGGAGAAATCTCGCCCCGACATTTCCGGAGAATGACATCCTTTGAACGAACCACATATTTGATCATGATCCGAAACTGAACACGAGTCGTCGCTTCATAGTCGCCCCGACAAAAAAAAAAAAGAGTACGTGGAAGACCAACGTAACGGGTCTCTGCGGCGCCGCGCGAAGGAAGATGCGTATGCAACCCGCCAAGATTCGACGACCCGGGGGAGATTGATTACTCGTGCGAAGGGGGGGGGGGTTACATGTTTCTGAACAATGATCTGGTATTCGACAGAGTTAGTGCATTGATGTGTGTGTGTGGATGGATGATTGACAAATACTTCCCGACAATCGCCAGAAGGGAGAGAGCCATGATTGGGATGCATCGTTTTCAGGGGGTTTGAGCACGCCTCTAGGCACTGTTGTACAATCCGGAGCATTCTTGACTGCTTGTTCTCATCGCCGACTTTACCGTCTACTCTAGTCCGTATATGAATCTGCAACTGCTGACTAGCAGTATTAAATACGCTTTATATCTCTCTTCCTAAGGCATGTACAGAACCGAACAAGCTGCGATACCCATGGCCTTTGGTGTGACTCCCGTGATGAGGATTGCTTATTAATTATCTGTATGCTTATGAAAACGTCTATAAACCTTGTTATCCTGTAATTTTCAAAATAAAAGGGGGCAATATACGCACACATGACACAAAAGACCACACACTACTAGCGATGGAGGCAGTTAATTAGTCCATTGCCCACGGAGCATGCTCCGTGTTGCCGACTTCTTATTATCTTATCTCTCTCTGTACTTTCCGACAAGCTTTGCTACTCACCAAGTGCATTTACTTTTTGCTCTCCCAAAACCCACGACGCCTAATAGACAATAAATCCAGCTTGGCTCTCCAATAGAGCGTTATAACGTAACCCTCTGGCCCTGGAGTCCCGGCAGAGGAACCGTCCCTGGCCGCGGTCATAGCCTTTAAAAGCTAAAAAGCGTTGGGTTAGAGTCATGACCGCGTGCAATAATTGCCAGAGAAGGAAGATCAGAGTCTGAACTCCTCTATAATGCTTATGCCGTTAAGACCAATGGGGTAGAATAGCTAACGCAAGGAACGTGGAACGTCACTCTCGCATATAGTGCGATGGCTAGCGTCCACGACGCTCTAAAATTACCGGGGGAAAAAGCCACCCTTATGAGCTATCGCGACGAAGGGGACCTGTCTAGAGATTCTAGGGAGCTTATCCTCGAAGTGACCCGGACATTCAGCCAGCTTCCCAACCTGGATAAGATCCATGTATTACAGAAACTAGGTGAAGAATCCAACTCGTGGACAATTAATTCTTTCCACTCCAAGACAACAGTCGAGGTACAGCCAGCGGCAGTAAACGGTAATCACGGCAACATGTCGTCCACAGACAATGACACGTGTGATGTGCCTCGGGAACGGGAGACGCAAAACCCAGTGGCGTACCCTGACAACGAGAACATGGAAGCAGACATGATGTCACACAGTGAGCAGCATCCCGGGCTGACTGGATTCGCAACCCAGCATGGGTTCTCATCTGCCCAGACGCAAGTTGACGGGTATTACGTGCCATCTGAAAGAATGAAGAATGAACCATGGCCCCCGGCAGATCTGACTTTGAGAAGCACAACTTGTCCAAACCCATATGAACAACGCGACTGCTCAGTCTGGAAATGCTGCACCCTGGTCTACTGCGTCGGAGAATCAGCGACAAGACGTCACCGCGTGGTGCGATCCGCGACTGAGCAAGCTGAATACGGCAACTGGACAAACATCGACATCAGCGACGACCTAGCCGCGAGATGTATTTCGTTGTACTTGGAGACTGATCATCCTCTCCCAGGTCACCTCGACCCTGAACTGTTTGTGTCGCAGTTGATCTCAGAGACGCGCAGTTTCTCAGACGTTACCGGCGCGATGTATGAGGCCTGGGGCATCTTTTAACTGGCCCACGTTCTCAAACCCTCAAATTCTCCGCGTTGAACTGCTTTGGGCTTACACTCAGATGTCCTTTTTAGGCTCATGTCCCTGTCTTACCATCGGCCGGGCATGCTTTGTCCGACGTCGCCGCCGCTTATACATAGAACTTCCCAAGGGCTGCCCCCTAGACACCTCGGAACGGCTCGCTTGTGCCTCGTGCAGAGGTGTGGTGTCCTGGCTGCCCGCCTACATGGGTGACACGTTTTCGTATCCATGTTGGTTTTGGACGCTTGTCCGCGAGATCACATGGGTTTACTACGTCAGCGGGGAAACCAACTTGGGCTCTCGCAAGGGGTCTCTGGCCTTTGTCGAGTTCAAGTTTCGCGAACTGCTCGCGTGGACAAACAGTTCACCACCGCAACTGTAGTCCGAGTGCCATCTGCGCAACCTCCACCACCCAGCTCAAGAGGCTGATCGTCAACTACCGGCTGAACTTTACTTACTCAAACTTCACCATACTGTGGCACACGGCGCTGATATATGTTGAGGGGAGACGGGGGCATCTCGAATGTCAAAGCCCGCCAGATTCTGCGACATCCCAAGAACAATACCCGGCGAGATCCGAGCAACCTTCATGCTGGATTTCGACCGTGCCCTTTCGAAGCCCGACACTGCCACCGTGGAGTATCTCGCGAATCAGTTCGAAGACAATGCCATCATGGAGGAATATACAAACATCTTTGATAAATCGTCCAACTAAATCACCTTGGCTGATGGTGACTGGTCAATGTGGAAACAGGATGCGTTCTTCCAAGGAACTCACACAGTGTCAGTTTATAAAAAAAAAGAAAAAAAAAGAGAACCAAGGACAAACTGCAGGTCGTGAACGTTCCCGTGTGATTTTAGTCTGCGTTGAATCCCACGTTTCCATTTTATATACAATGCCATAATCTCGTAAATCTCTACTAGCAATAGAGTGTCACGCCAAATATTATGATGTTTCCCATGGACACTTGACGTTTTGCCAGGGAGAAACTAATGAAAGTCCACGCCATCGGACGCGGGCAAACGGCCAGTGCTGTCAAATTTATATACCTTTTACTGTGTTACCGTGTCACCAACATGCCATTCTCACGCTCCATCATGAATTGTGCTTTACCGCGTCGACTTGCCGTCCAGCTCACTTCTCGTGCTTTTCCCCTGTCGTCCGTTATTGCCTGTGCCCATCACATATCAACGAGGTTAGCTAAGCTGCTAACTTTCTCACGCATGACCATGCTTATCCCCCAAGACTTACAATTCAACTTTAAGGGTTGGGCCCGTGATAAACCTCCCCCCCCTCCCCCCCCGTGGATAACGAGGTCTGACGATTGGCTGGAAACTCTCGGAGGCATCTCCAGCTCGCATCGTCCAATCATGAGGCAAGGGTCTCCGCAGGCAAAAACGGTAAACTACCCCAAACAAAGATCATACGTCAGTTCTGTAATGGTAGGGAGGGGCGACCAACTGGTATGATTGTTAAACGAGTACTCCGTACGGAGTATATAGGCTATTACACTTGATGCCAGGCTGGGGGGGGGTGGGGCATTTCGGGATGATTTTTGCCCTGAATCATACGATTCAACAGTCAAAGCGTGCATACGGAGTAGTATTCTCCGATTAACTCCCACTTGAGCCTTCCGTTCCGCGTTCCGGTGCTGGAACTAGCAGCCCCGGGAAGGGAAAAGGGTGGAGATGAAAGATGGCGCGAACGGATCGGATGCAGACTGTTCATGATACTGCGCCCATCTGCGCTCAAACTATTACTCATCAAGGAGAAGTGTAGAGAGAATCACTAACTTTATGTAGTCCGTACTCCGTACATGTGTCTTGTTACTGCGGAGACACCACCGCCATTGCCATGACCAGCTGGATTTTCCTGCGGAGGGTCCAGGAAAACCTTGTGCAAGCAGGATCTGGGCATAAGTCATAATGCTCAGTCTCAAGAGGGGCGGCGGCTGGGAGACGACGTGCGTGCTGATGTGTCATGTCCAGGGCCAGCCGGCAAACCCAAGAATCGAAATAACTCACCACCATGACGGATATATCTTTATTGGCCTCGGCCTCGGTCTCGGCCGCCGTTCATTTGTCCAGCGAACGGTCGGACTGGCCTCCGGAGGGCTGTCCAATGAAATGTCGCGAACCTCTCTGACTCCGAGGCCGCTACCAAAGTGCAAGCATCGACTGCCGCGTGCATGACATACTCTACCCCTGAATTATTTTACAAATCTACATGCCCCAGTTTTTCGTTCCTCTCTAACAGCTGTAATTACCTATGTGTGCACTACGGATTCGTATAACCCCTATATTATCTTCAGAGAGCTATAAGGAGAATATATAGGGTCTATAACGTAACAAAAGAGTACATTCATTTCTATATAGGCTACTAGTAATGAAAGGTACTCGCCTCTATCCCTTCTTTCCCTGCTAATAACTAGTTCGCTTAATTCCCCCTGTTATACAAACTTGTAAAATAATTCAGGGGGTGTACTGTAATATTACCACTTCCTCGATTGCATTGGCAACCTTCCGCTCCGCGATTCGTCACGTACAGTAAGCCGGATCTGGCGGCAATCATGGCTCCTGTACGCGAATTTAAACACGTTGCCGGACTGTGAGACGGATGGCTAATGCCCGTCTAATGAGAACCCGGGGGTCGCGGCAGCTTGAGGGGACAACTCGGGCCGTGGAAAAAAAAAAAAAAAAAAAGTCTCCGACTGCAAGAATGCCGAAATTCAGAGCGGAGAAGATTTGTGGCTAACGCGTCCCCGGAAGAAGAGACAACAGCAACCGCAACAAGGCTCGAGCATGGTTCATTGCTAGCACCATGCTCATTAGTAGAGCAAACAAGCATAAGCATGCTGATTCCGGGGGACCCTCGGGGAAGTGCTCCCGGAGGATGGAATCCAGAACCGGGAACCCAGAACCAGCTTTCATGGGCAATGCGGCTCCACGCACCGGGATATATAGTCACCATACATGGTCGTTTGTTCGTTCCTCGTCCCACCTGAGTGAGGTCTCAACCCTAAGAAACACGTACCAAACAAGGTCAGTATCCAGAGGCTTTCCAAGCCTGAGCGTTTCAAAACTCGACAAAACCGACGCGTGAAAAAAAAAAAAAAAAAAAAAACCCTCAACTTCATTGCCGAGTTCAAGACCTACATTCAATACGACTCACGCTCCCGTCTGACCCGACTGGCCTGCCTGGCCGCTACAGAGAGGGACAGAGGGACAGAACAGACAGACAGACAGACAGACAGACAGACAGACAGACAGATAGAAAACCATGTCAGCTATAAACACATGTGAGGATGCATACTTCTGGATGGACCAGGCGCTGGACGACTTCGGGCCCTTTGGCACAGACGACAGCCCCGTCTTCGGGATACCACAGCATCACCATCACTTCTCCGGACCTCCGATGCCCCAGCACGTTGTTGCCCTCCCGCCCTACCCCATGCAGTTCATCAACCACGACATCAAGCACAGCTGGCATCCGTGCCCGCCGCAGCCCGAAGGAGAATTCTTCCTCCACACGAGCCCTGGCACGCCAGGCTCCAACGAAACCACCCCGAGGGCCGCTCCAACGGCGTCACCGGCCCCCGGCCCAGGCCCGGCACACTCTCCGCCCGGCGAGACAAGTCCCCCCCCCGCAACCGACGAGGTCGCCGACAGCCCAGAGTGCACCGGGCCAGGGCCAAGGCCAAGCAGGCGCGGGGGACGAGGCACGACGACCAGCGCGGGTTTCAGAAAGGCCGGCCGCAACGCCCTGGAGCGCAACCGCCTGGCAGCAACCAACTTCCGCAAGAGGACAAAGGAGTCGGCTCGCAAGCTGGAGTCGGCAAAGGCCAGGTTGGAGAGCAAGAACCGGGAGCTGCGGTCCGAACGCTCCGAGCTCTCCTGCGAGGTCCTCCGGCTCAAGAACAATTTGATGCTCCACGCGCCATGTCACGACGACAAGATCGATGTTTGGATCAAGAGAGAGGCACACAATTATATCCAGGAGCTTGTGTCCGACGAGCAGCAGCAGCAGCAGCAGCAGCCGTACTTGAATGGTCCCGGCCCCTTTGAAAGCTTCTTCAGTAAGTCGTTCTTTGTCCCGGGGGCGGCCGGGGGGTTGGTTGTTTCCCCCTTGAATACACCTTGGATCAAGAGGGAAAAACTAAGTGGTCTCACTTCCTTTCTCGAACGAGTTCCTGAGCCGTGGCCGCTTTAACGTGCTTAGCGCCCGAGCTGTCCTAAGCGACACCCATGAGCAGCCATGACTTGTGCAAATTATTCAAAATCCGGATAGTACACGTATGTAGTAGCCTCTCAGCAGATTTCACTGCCTTACGCGCGGCGGCTACCTGGAATTGATTAGGGCGCAGCATAAACCTTGTCCCGTTTTGTTTCTCGCATATAAGATAAGAGAAGTTCATGGAAGATTCCATATGAACTTGGGGCACTTGGGTACGTGCTGTCTTTCCAAGGCTCTAATGACATGGCAGGCAGCAGGCATTGCAAAACCTCACATGATTCATTCGCGATGAAAATATTCCGACAGCCCCGGAAAGACACAGCATGCTACGCAGTCTAGCGCAAGGTGTACTGCTCCCTGGAGAAGTTTGTAGCGGGGAATTGTCGTAATGGATCACAAAAACGATATGAATCCAACCCCATATTGAAAGTAAATTTTCTTTTTCTAAAGCTGAGGTGCGTTGTTTTCATCATAATAATTTAGCATTATGAAGCCTTATGAAACTTTCTAGCGCGGGCTCAGTAATAGTATTAGAAGCTGGTCAGAAGCTGGTTTCTATTTGCCACTGGCCAGAATAATGGATGGTGCTTATGAATTTCTACCCCTCTTTATTTATTAATATAGATTTATGTATTAATCATTATCTTCTCTTCTTCCCATTCTTTGACGTCGCCTGCATCATTCCACAGACCTGATGGGTCCTTTTTTTCGAACGGGAGCGGTTTGGCCAACGTCAAATCTGCAAAAAAAAGTTGATTGTCGACAACTTCGGGGAAGAGACTTGGGTCAAGACATCAGCTGGATGGGACGCCCTGGAAGTCATTTGCAACACATTGCATTGACTATGAGTACGACTAATACGTAAAATTCAGCGATGGTTCAATCGATTCATGGTTCTGTTTACGGCAGAGGAGTACTGCGCGCTTGTATCGGGCTCGCGTCATTGTAGCGGCGACTCAAATCCCTTTAGACAATACAAAGTATAGCCAAGGATAATAGCATGTCTCATTATCCACTTCGTCCAGGACTAAAGGCAGGTATTTCGCGCGCCATTCGTCTTGAATCTCGCCATTGAAGCAAGGCGAGTTTAGATCTACGCGTCGCGCCTTGCAAAATTCCCAATAGCTGGGGTACCATCCGGCCTGGGCCCAATCGATGACAGCAACAACTGTTGGGTCTGGTCCCGTAGAGAGCATGATGTTCGGGGCGACAAGGTCTGCATGGGTGAAGACGATAGCAGAACGCTGGGCAATGTCGATGCCGCAGGCGTTTTGAAATTGCTCGACAGCATCTAGTCCTTCGAACGGGCCGACAAGCTCCGGGCGATGTTGAAGAAAGATGTCGTTCAGCGGTTGTCGGCATGGACTACCTATTCACCTCGTTCAGCAATGGACTTTCCCGACGTATTTTGCCGTCCGCACTACCCACCTATATAGCATTCAGGGCCGTCTTGGGGGAGGCTTCTCCAAGAAGCGACCATGGCCCTCAGCTGGCTGCAGACAGAGCGCTTGTCTGCCTCGTCTAGGTTGTGCCATCGCTCTTGTAAAGTGTCGCCCTGGATCAGCTGCATGTAAATGAAACCCTGTCCTCCGTCCACGATCCAGCCGAAGACTTCAGGGACAGGGACACGGCCGCACAATTTCTCGCGAACCATGATTTGGGTTCTGGCCTCATGAACCGTTACATCTGCCCCGTACTTGACGATGAGACCAAGTGACGGTATGCGTACTGGGGGCGGCCGGTTGAAGTTCTCGGCACGTATGTCGCCCGACTCGCGGTTCAGCGCCCTGATTTTGCTAGGAGGGGGGAGCGCATCAGCCCGTCTTTCACGGAAGAAGCTGCTACATTCAGTCGTCGAGCGGCCCAATTCGGCGCTGTAGGACTGGGCTTTTGATGTAATCATAGGGCTAGAATGTCGGCCGAGGGTTTCAGATGATGGTGCAAAATTCGGAGTAGACGGCATGAATAGGCTCTGGGTGGGTGACGCCGTAACTAGCGCGTAACACCTTGGTGCGGTGTGCATGCCCCTCATCAGTCCCAGAACTTATGTCAGCCGCCGCCAAACTGTTAAGAATATCGCAGCCTCACATCGAAGCCTCAGGCATCAACCTCGTCATCCTCTCTTCGTTTGACGATGTACACTTCCCGCATCGCTTCGCATCGCGTTTATTGTTGTGTTTATTATCGCGTTTTATCGTAGGCTTTGTTTAAAGACCTAGATTTATTACTAATAGATTTAAAGCTTATAATAGCTTTCTTTTCCCTCTATTAGATTCCGAATTCCTAGCTAGCCATTCTACATCATCTTCTCTTCTAATCACTCTTTGAGTCTTTGCCACCGTCTGCATCCTTCCACACCCACACGGACTTCTTCCCAGTCCCACTCCGTGCGTGTATCTGTATAAACCTCCGACCAACCCTACGTCCGCATCCCGTATCCGATGCCCCTGACTTCGAACAATTTGCTTAACTAATCCGTATTCACAAGGCGTTTAAAATATGGGTATCCTGACCCACATATTGCTTATCTCACACCATTCAAGCTGCTGAGGCGACACATTTTTGAACCCGCATAGCCGCCTTGGTGGAGATGAGGCTTACTTGAAACATACTGTGTGTTTTTTCAGCCCTCTGGTGTCTTCTGACTAGCCGCCAAAGAGCATCACGTACTAACCGCGCTACAAAAGAGCGCATGCGGGCTGGCCGACCCAGCGCGACGTTGATGGAGAGCTCTAGAAAGTTAAGGCTATAAATACTTGTTCTTCGCCCTTCTTGACCACATGAGATTCCATGAATATCAGAAAAACATCAAACTGAAATATAACAAGGTGCCCTTCGGCCAGTCACCGTCATACTCCATGCCTTCACACCCTGCGCGTGCGCCTGCCCCTCCGCCTCCGCCCCCGCCCCCGCCTCCCCCGCCTAGTGGGAGTCACCGTTTTGTTGCTAGTGGTATTACTTCACAGCCGAAACCGCCGTCTGTCAATCCCAATGGACCCGCCGGGGCATTCCTCGTTGAGCTCCTTATTTACAACGGCGCCCCCTTCAAGGATCACTGGGCATATTGGGTTCGTTCGCACTGCAATCCAGAGATAGGCGTTTTCATCCATGCTACTGGTGACGTTAAGAACGGTTTCCAGTTCGAAATCAAGCGCAGCCATGACTTGCGTTCCACAGGAAACCGGCCGGCCAAAACTATTCCGCTTCAGTGGATAGACGGTAAATACTTTAACGAGAGCGCCATGTTCAATGACGGTTTGCACAAAATTGATAGTGTACCGGTGTGCGCCTTTGAAGCCAGTCTGCATAAGGTCAAGGCTCCTGGGAAAAGCCTGACCACAGTCGATGACAAGGTAAGCCTGTACACTCCTTGTACTTCCAGTTGGCGAGCTGCTTTTGTCAAAGCAAAAAAGAGAAGGAGCATCCTGTTAAAGTCCCTATTTCCCCCCAAGTTACCGGATGATTGCTTATGCGCGGGCGATAATACAGGGTGTGTCAGGAAAGAAAATTACGCAGAGGAATTGCCAGACATGGGTCATCGAATCTGCCGATCAACTCGTTATCGACGGCATTCTTACGCCTACTGTTGTAGCATACCTTCGTGCCATTGAGCAGTAGGAACAAGAAAAATGCTTTAGGATCGACTTTGGAAGATGAAATCATTGTGTCTAGTTACCCTTAGAGATGATATTAGTGAATGTTCTTTCGAAAAACGGACTGAAGAAAACACACCACAAGCGGCTATATTGTTGACTTTGTTTGGAAGAATCGGTTGACCGAGGCATGTTACGTGGAGGCGGAGATGATTTTGGATTATTCGGTGGTGAGAACGCTGTAGTGCTAACTAACATTATGTAGTCTACGGACGTAGCTAGTGTTAAGGATATTCACAGCCTCACATTGTAGCCTTGGATATTAGGCATTACTGTTATTATCCCCTCTTTGTTTAATAATGCATTACGCTTATTATTACGCTTTATTATAGGCTTTATTTAAAGACTTAGACTTTTATATCATAACTAGAGTTATAGGGTTATAGAATAAAGTGATAGCTAAGATTCGCAGACACTACTAGAAAGGTGCTAGCTAAGGGTAAGGACATAAAGGTCTTAAGCTTTAACTTACTATATATAATATAAGTAATCTTTACTAAATACCTTACCTTATAAATATATCCTGATTTTATAGCTAACTAGCTGTAAAGGGCTTGGGCTTTGCCCAAGCATTTCCTATAGCGCACATAAGTGGGGATGGTTCCAAGCCAGCAAGGATATAAAAAGGGGGCTAACATAAGGTAGTTAGGGGGTATAAGGGGCACTAGTAGGAATAGGTCTTTTACCTTTCCTTCTTCCCTCCTTAAGTTTCTTAATATTATATTAACACTCTATTATAGTTACCTAGGGGCTAGTCTATAATAATTAAGAAACTTCCTTTAGTCCTTATAATAGCTACTAAAAGATATAATAGATATACTAATAGATATAATAGGCACGCTTTAACCCTAAGATTAATATAGCTAGGGGATATTAACCCCCCTTATCTAATACTATAGCACTACTAGTAGCTTAATAGGCTTAATTTAAAACGCTCTAACTTATGCTAAATAAGCAAATAGCAGAGCTTATATATCTTTAATAATAGGTAATAGCAAATAGCATAGGACCTTTAACCTAACTACCCCCTATAGCCTAGCCTAGCGCCCTAGAGGCTAACCTTATACTACCTCCTACCTCTAACCTAGTCCTACCTATACCTAAAGTAAAATAAAAACTAATCCCTATAGGTAACCTATATAATAGTAATAAAGCCTTATTTACTATATAAAGGTTCCTAATAAAGCATAAGTTATAGGTAAATAGGGACTTTATTAGTACTAATAAGAATAGATAGGTATTTATTTACTAGAACCTATTCTCTAGAGTTTAGTCCTAAGTAGCTACTTACTTTAAGTAAGGTAGCGCTATTAGTTTTAACCTTACTAACTTCCTAGAATACCTTAGATTAGTGTTCTTTAACCTATATAAGTAGGAGATAGCTCTTATAAAGCTTAACTAGCTAGAATAGGGCCTAGGGAAGCTATTTTCTATATTCTTTATTTGCTTTATAAAGAAGCTATTACTAGCAAGAGGGGAATATTAGAGGGATAATATAAAGCTAGTAAAGCTTTAATACATGCTTAATAAGCGTTTAAGGGAGATTAGTATAGGCTAGGGTATTAGCCAGAGCGACTAGCATATAGCTATTATATAGTATTATAAAATCATGGTTAATATTAAGGCCCTTGCTATAGAGAATAAGTATTAGTCCTAACGCGGACCCTAGTAGGCTAAACCTATACCCTAAACTAACCATAAGGGTAACATACTAATAACTAGGGTTTATATAGCTAGCACTTAGCTAGGAAGGTAAAATAAGCTAGCTAAGAGGGAGAAAGGGCTAAAGTGTTACGTGGCGGAACACAAGGGTGGCTGACATAAGGCCAGATTCGGACTTTACGAGTAGAGAATTAACTTACTTCTAATATCTTACTATATCCCTAACAGTAGCTTATATAAGTAAACCTAGTATAACTTTATAACTGCAAATCCATTAGCCCCTCTAACGGATTTGCCTTTTATTATACTAAACCTATACGTAACATTTAGTAGTAATTAGAGATTCTTTTATTATACCTTTCTAAAACCTAGAAATAAAAAACCCTATGTCTAAACTTAACTATTTATAATAATATTTTATAGATCTTTAGCCTATGTTTCTAATTACTAAAAATAAACTATAACTTATTTACTAGTTTTAGGCTTTTAATAAAGTAAATCTAACTTTTAAGTATTAAAAATAACCACTTATTAAAATTAAAGAATAGGAAGATTTAATTAAACTTATAAGATATAAATTTAATAATAGAGTACTTAAAAGACACAAGAATCTAATATATTAAGAACTACCTATTTATTAGAACCCTATTAATTCATAGGCTATATACCTTGCTTAGAGGGAAGTTAAATTATATATCTATAAAGCTAAATCTAAAGGATTTCTTAATAGATCTAATAGATTAGAAGGCAGTAAGGCATTAGAAAGATAATCTAAAGGAATTACTAGCCTAGCTTATAGTACCTTAACTACTAGAACTAAGAATAGTATAGGGAAGAATAAAAGTAATAAAGAAAAGGGGATTAAAAACTATCCTAAAAATAACACTGCTATTTAGTATACTAAACCCCCTAACTAGCTAATAGAGTTATATCTAGAAAACCTATAACTAGGACCTTTAGGGAATCCACTAGATTTAGGGGAACTTTATAAACCCTAGTTAGGACCTTTAAAGAACCTACTAGCTTTAGGGGAGATTTACACTAAGGCTAGCGAATCTAACACTACTAGGATATTCTAGGAGGTTATAGAATAGTAGGAAGCCATATAGCAGGCTATAATAAATAAAGTAATATTAGGAATAGACTAACTAGTAATAAGGTTAATAACTAAAATTAAAAGCTTATAAAGTGTAAGTGCCTTAGTAGGTTTAATACCTTTAGCGTAAAACACTACCTAGGGAATGTTATATTTACTAAATAACTAGGGTTAGTATAATAACTATCTAGATATTAGAGCAGGACTATTAGTATAACTAATATATTCATAGTACTAGTAGTCACAGTACTAGCAACCATAGTACTAGTAACTATAGTACTAGTAACCGCAGTACTAGTAACTATAATACCTGCAGGCATTTGCATAATAGTAAGCGAATCCACACTAGATATAGTAGTAAACCTTATATTTACTAGATTAGGAATAGTATAGTAATCCTAGGCTAAAGAAAAGGGCGGATTTAGCGCTTAATCAAGTTTAGGATAACTAATAGGCAGAGAATACAAAATAGAATACAGATTTAACATAGAAACTTATAGATATTAGACACTTTAAGCCTTATAATAAACCAGAGAAGGCTAGCAAAGATCTTATTATATATAATAGAAAGCAGACTATTTTCTATAATATTGAATTATAGGTCTAAGCTATTAAAGACTACTTATACTATGCTAATCCTAGCTAATAGAATATTATTTAGAAAAAAATCTAGATATTATTTTAAGGGGATGCAATAGTATAGTACTACTAACACCTTAACTCTAGGGAGCGAAATACTATATTTAGTAATATATTATTAGTTTTTAAGGCAGTTTAGAAGGAATTTAGTATTTAAGTATAAGATATAATAGCGTGGCTTAATAAAGCAAAATACACTAAAGAGAATATTATAAATAAGGTATTCTTTTATAAATTTATATTAAAAATTTTCTAGTATACTAGAGCAAATAGTAAAATAATAGATTATTAGCTTCTAGTGTGTCTATGCCTTAAACTTTATCTAGGATTACACTAAATATATCTAGTTCTAACTATAACTAATATAAGATTAGCTTATATTATAATAGTGAATAATAAAAGATAAGATCTATATAATTATTTATATAGTAAAGGTTATTCTATATCTAGGAAGAATAAAGGAAAACTTAAAGTCTAGTTTAATATAAATATATCTAGTAGTAACTTAAAGGATAAGAAAGATAGCACTTAAGTAAATTAGAATAGACTATTAAATGTATAATTTTAGTTAGGAAATTAACATTATAGATAGGATAATTAGAATATCTAAAGATCTCTAGGATTCTTCTAGCTAAGGCTATATTAGTAAAATATACAAATTAAAGAATAAAATTAATAACTATAGTAAAGCAAATCTTAAGAAAATAGAAGAGAGAGTATAGAGTTTAGTTAGGATTAATAGGATAATCTCTAAGACTATTAGGATAAATAATAACCCTAGAACTTTAGACTATTAGAGAGAATAGGCTAGTTATAGTAGCCTAGGCAATTTTAATATTAGAAGAAACCGCTTACTAAGGAGAAGGAATATATAAATATTATAGTATATAATAATAATTCTAATATATAATAGTAGGAAATATATCTTTAGGAGTATAGTTACTATATAGCTAAAGAAAGGGAGGTTATAAATAAAGATAGTAAGGAAACCCTAGGATAGGAATCTAATTTTATTAAAACTTATTTTATAGAAAATATAGTAAAGGAGATAGATAAAACCACTATAAAGATAGATCTAACTAAGCTAAAATAGCTTATTCTAGGATAAGTAATTAAAGCTATAGCAAGACTATAGGAAGTTAAGTATAATAGAAAATAAGCAAATATATACTTAAAGATCCCTCTTAAATTTAATAATAAAGGTAAGATTTATTAGATTTGCCTTAATTTAGGAATATTATTAATTCTAGCGGATAAAGTATAGCTAGAATAAAATAGGTTAAATATAAAATAAGGAATATAAGAGCCTAAGCCTATATCTAGAGTTAAGTCTGCCTTTTATATTATAGAATTAGCTACTTTTAATTTTTATATTCTAGGAATAGCATATAGAACCAAAATCGCTAGATATTTTATAGTTATAGTAGATATAATACTAAACCTAGGACTAAAGTTATTACTTAGGATAAATTTCCTTTATAAATATAAAGTAAAGATTAATTTTATTAACCCTAAGGTGGTTTTTAGGTTAGTCTATAGCATATTAGTATTAGTAAAGATTTTTTAGCTAGCTAATAAAGTACCTTATTAAAGGGTAGTTACTATGCATATAGTAATAATTCTACTAAAAGGAGTTATATATATACTAGTTACTTAGAAGGCAGTATAGGAGAATTAGGAAATAAGTGTATACTATATATAGTTATACTTAGAATATTTTCCTAATACTTTGTTTAATAAATCTAGCTAAGGTTAGATAATTACTTACAATCTAACTAATAAAACTATTACTATTTATAAGCATAAAAAAGTTATATAATTAATAGTAGCTAGTAAAGTTAATACTAACTATCTAGTTAATAATCCTTTAGAGTATTATGCTTATTTTAGTAAGGATATTATAGAAAGAATAGGAGATATAGATAAGGATAGTAATAAATCTAATAAGGAGAAGGATAAGCTTAATCTAAAGAAGGTTAACATAGGAGTGCTATTATATAGGATTTTATATTTAGAGGAAATTCTATATATTATAAATAAATTTAAAGTGCGAATTACTAATATTAATTATAATACTGCAAGCAAATTTATCTAGCTTACAGATAAATATAATATTTATTATAATAAAGGTATTATCCCTATGCCTAAAGATTAAAAAATGCGGATTAATTTAGTTAAGGGATAGTAATATTAAATAAGGCTAATTTAACTATATAGACTAGGAGGGTAGGATACAAATAAACTTAATAAAGTATATAATAAACTCTACCTTAAAGGGAAAATATTATATCTAGATAAGCTAGTAGCTATAGCATATCTAGTGTTTATAGTTTAGTAAGAAACTAGCTAGGAAAGGAAAGGGAGAGTTATAGTTAATATAAGACTACTTAATAATATAGCTATACTAGATATCTACCCCCTACTAGATTAGAGTGATATTATAGATAATACGTATAGTAAGAAGGTTTTTTTACTTTTTAATAAAATAGGATTTTTCTACTAGCTACTAATTAGAAAAGACTACTAAGCTTATATAGTAGTTATATTAAATTAGGGTCTTAAAGCATTAAATATAGCACTAATAGGATTTAAGAATTCTCTTACTTTTGCTTAATAATTTATAGATTAACTCTTTTAGAAGTATAAGCACTTTATTTATGTTTATATTAATAATATTATTATGTTTTTAGATAGTATTAAGGAGTATTTAAAGCACCTTAATATTATACTTAAGATTCTTAAGGAAAATAGGATAATAATTATAGCTAAAAAGTCTTTTATTAGTTACCTTACTATTTAATTACTTAGCTTTATTATTAATAGCAATGGAATTATTAATATAAATAATAGACTAAAAGCCTTTTAAAAAATAATCTTCCTAACTAATCTATTAAGTCTTAAAACCTTTATTAGCATAGCTAGATTTCTCCGCAATAGAATCCCATGGTTTAATATATAAATCTAACTATTATAGGTATAAAAAACAGCGTTATTAAAGAAATTTTGTAAAAAGGATAATAAAATCACTAGGATCTTAAAGCTAATGCAAAAGAGAAAGACATAGTAAAGGATATTTTTACTAACTAAGGAGGAGAAAAAGGCTTTTAAAGATATTAAGGCCTTTTTAAGTGAGAAATAAACCTTATAGTATTATAACCTAAGTAAGCCACTTTTCCTTAAAATTAATACGTATAAAAAGGGATTTAGCTTATATATTTTCTAATTATAAAAAGAATAGGATAGTTAAAGTATCCCTAGAAGAGATATTAAGAATAACTAAATATAGCTAATCTTATTTCTTTTAAGGGTAATGTTAAGTGTTAAAAAATAATATAGTTTAACAGAGGCTAAAGTAGCTATAATTACATAAAGTGTTCAAAAGCTACAAAAGATAATATAATCTAATAACACAGTGGTTAATATATTAACTAACTATTCTCTAGCAAAAGGAATTATTAAACACATATTACTATCTATAATAAATCTAGATAAAGCTAATCTAAAACTAGCCAAAGTTATGAATTATCTATTATAATTTAATTTAAAGGTAATATATATACTAGGAGTGCTAAATGTTATGCTAGATACGCTTTTAAGGCTACCTATAAAGGTAACTTATAGGGAAGTAGCGTAGAATAGCTATTATAATAAATTAAACATAAGTGTATACTTTATTACTAAAGAATACATTACTACTATAATTATAGATAATAACCTTAAAGCTAGAATTATATAAGGATATTAGTTTAATTAAAAATTCAGCTAGATTATTACTGCTATAAGAATATATTAAGAAAGGCAAGCTTTAAAAAACGCTAGGATTAGACTAAAAATTCTATTATATAAATAGGATTTATATAAGGATAGTCTACTATATTACTACAGTAAGGATAGGTTTTTCTATCTCTATATCCTAATAATAGGGGTTAAATCTATACTATAATTAGTTTATAATAAGTAATAGTATTTTAGAATTACTAGGATAGTAGCGGAGCTCTAATTAGTTTATTTCCTATATATAAGTTAATAGATTTATAACTATATAGCCTATTATATAGTATATTAAGAGAATATAATTAATTATTCTAAGCCACTAGGAGAACTATAACCCTTATAGTTAAAACTAATACCTTTTTATATAATTTCGCTTGATTTTATTATAGATATACTAGAAGTTTTAGCGGCTAATATAATATAGTAAATAGAAGGGTATATAATATATAACTTATTATATCTAGTAAATTACCTTTTTAGTAAAAGGACTTTTCTAATACTAGGATATATAATATATCCAGCGGAAATCTAGGCGGAATTACTCCTTTATGCTTTATATATTATAGACTAGGGGTTACTAAAATAAATTATTAGCAATAGAGACCTAAAGTTTATATCTAATATATAGAGAGAGATATTTAGGCACGTAGGAGTTAAACTACTTATAGGTATAGTATATTACCCTTAAATATATAGAATAGTAAAGAGGAAAAACTAAATAGTAATAATTATAATATAGTACTATATAGTAATAAATCTAGATATAGTATAGATATTAATACTTCTAGCGCTATAATATTAACTAAATAACACTATAGCTATAAGTATAGGGTAGGCTCCTAATAAGCTACTATATAGGTTTTATCCTCTAAGCATTATTAACCTTCTCTCTCTAAATAATATAATTAATACTAGAGCTAGCGTAAATAATATAGTAGTGCTATAAAAGCTATACTAGCATAAGGCTTAATTAGCTATTATAATAGTAGCTACCCTTACTAAGATTTAGTATAATAATTACTATAAACTAGTTAATATTAACGTAGGAGACATAGTTTACCTATAATTATATAAGGGGTATAAATTACCTAGGAAGCCTAAGAAGAAATAGTTACTATAGAAAGTAAGGCTATATAAGGTATTAGAAAAGGTAAACCTATTAGTATATTAATTAGATTTCCCCTTAGATTTATAAGTCTATCTAGTGGTTTCTATAGCGTAAATATAGAAGCTAGCTTAAGGAGAGGACCTATTTAGTAAGGAAGAACTAGCTTTACTACTAATTACATTTAATAATCCAGAGAAAGCGGATTATTAGGAAATTAAATAAATCTATAGTTATTATATTAAGATTTTTAAATAAAATAAGACTATAAGAGTAGAATTCCTTATTAGATAGAAGGGATTTATAGCTAAAGATAACTAATAAATAAGTAAAAGGGAAATGCGAATTAATGCGGCTAAGATAGTAAAAGAATATCTTAAGAAAAACCTAATTAATTAGCAAAAGGAATATATAAGGAAAGGCCTTAATCTGCCTATAGAATAGTAATAGCAAAGGAAGAGAGGTAATAGTAAGTAGTTAGATTTAATAGGCTAGATTAAAGCTACTAGACCCTTTTATACATATTACTCTCTTATGCTAACTAGAAGAGAGCCCTCTTACTTAATCCTTATATTATCCCTAAAACCACTATAAGTATAGTATAGTTAAATCTAGTAGGAGCGTAATTAAATTTATTTTTAACCCTATTTTTGCTTTATAGCACCTAATTCTAAGAATAATATTATAAATAATAGGGACTTTTAAAAACTATAGTATATAGAACTAAACTAGCTATAAGAAATTTAGAATTATAATAATTATAAGAAATACTAAGTAAAAAACAAAACTATTATGCTAGAAGTTAAATATAAGTATTATAAATAATATATAACTCTATACTATAATTAAGAAGCTATACTAGATTTTATTCTTTTTAATAATAAAGTGTATATATATAACTAAATACTTTATAAGCAAATATAGGCAGTATATTTATATATTTAGGTACTAGCTATAATAGAATAAAATCAGATATTAGGGAAGCTTATAGTTACTAACTTAGTATAGTAATAATCCATAACTAATAGGGAGAGAGTTAAATATATTTACTAAGTTAATAAGCTTTTAGTAAAATTAGGAATAGTAACATATTATAAAGAGGCAAAGTTTTTTAAACGCTATTTAAGTTAGGTAAAACAATATAATTAGCTATAAAAATACTTATATCCTATGCAATAAATTATATAATTATAGCAGTAGTAGTATTTAGACTAACTAAGAATAAGATAAGATAAAGCAGACACACTATTATAATTAGCAAAGGGGTGTAATAAGAACGCTAAGTAAGTAGCTAAAGTTATTTAAAAAATAGTTAAGACTAAGGAATAAGGTAATAATAATAATTATATAAGTATAGTAATAGATCTAGATAAGGAATAGTAAAAGTATAAATAAGCAATAGAAGAGTTAATTAAAGATAATTATATAAGGGCTATAAAAAGAGAGTAGTTAAAGCAGGTAAAAGTAAAGTTAAAAGATAATAAATCTATTAGCACACTAAATAAAGAAGATATTAAGGTAGTAAGAGTTAATCTAATATAGTTAGGGGTAGAATCTTTTAAACTAGAATTAGAATCCCCTAAACTAGAATTAGAACCTAAAATTAATAAGGATAGTGGTTTTAAAAGCAAAAATAATAGGGATATTAGTAAGATACCTATAGAATTCCTTATTAGGCTATTATAGGTTTATATATAAATAGCAGAGCTTAACTTTAAGCTATTATTTCTTAGATTTAGGAAGCTAGGATTTAGGACTAACGCTTAAATACTAATGCCTAATATTAGCGTAATAGCGCGCAAGAGAGTAATAAAGGAATTTAATGCTAAATATAAAGGAAAAAGTATTAAAGGAGTTAACTTTAGTAAATTTAGATATACTAAAGTAAGCTATAAAAATAGTAATTAGGATATTAAATATATAATATAGGCTTATATATATAAATTTGCCCTTAAAGGGGCTATAATAGTATTTAATAGTTTAGAAGTTAACTTAAAGGATATATATTTTATATTATAGTAAAACATAGTAATATAAATTTTTGCTATATTTAAGGAATAAAAGGCTATATTAATTATAAAGCAAGCAGTAGTAAAATAGGTAGGAAAGACTATACTCTAGACTACTATTAATCTAATAAAGTGTAAAGTAACTAGAAGAGTAAAGAACTAGGTAAAAATAGTAGCAGTGGCTTTCTATAGTAGTATAATAGTTAAATATAAATAGTAAATAGCTACTTATAATAGTATATTATCTTTATTACTATAAGCTAATCTTTTAGCTCTTTATTTTGCAAATAAATATAGTATAGTAAATGCTATAATTATAAGTGCGTTAGCTAGTATTAGATAAGCGGATTTACTCTATATTAGTATAGAAAAGGAGTTAGTATAGAGATTATCTAAATCTAAGTAAGATAAAGAGAGAAGCAAATAATATAAAAAGAGCAAGATTAATAACCTAGTTAATTAAGTTAATAGAGTAAAAAAGGATTTTAATATAGTTAAAAAGTAAGTAAAAATAGTATATATAGTTACTAGAGACTTATTAAAGAATGTCTATAAATTAATAGAATTAATAGAAAAGGAGTTAGAAAGTTTTAGGAAAAAGTTTAAACAAATTACTAATATATTAATAGCCTAAAAAGAGAAGATTATAAACCTTAAGTTAGGTAAAATATCTATTAATATTAATAAATAACTTAATATTTTAAAATAGAATATAGTTAAGAGAATTAAATTTAAAAAAAAGATAAGGGAATTAGTAATTATAATAATAAAGATAATAGATAAAATAGGAGCTTAGGAGGTAAAAATTAAGAATCTTATAAATAAGTAGAAAAGGTTTAGAGAGAATATAGAGAAAATAAAAATAGCTCTAGTAAGGCTAATTCTAATAATTAGAACTCTAGAGATATAAAACTAGGTAATACTAACTCTAGAGATACTAGTATATATAATACTAGCTCTAGTAATACTAGCTTTAAGTAAAGCTAATAAGTATTAAGGTAAATCATATTAGGGAACACTAAAAATAGGCAATAAGTAACTATATAGTAGGATAGGACCTTTAGTAATACTAAGTAAAAAGCCTAAATTACTAGGAAAGCCTAGTCTAAAGGTAGCTTAGATAAATATTTAATAAATAATGCTAGATATACCTATAGAATAGGAACTAAGAGAGATATTACTAGTATTATTAGGAAAATAGATAATAAGGATATTAAAATAGATAGTATCCCTAATTATACGCACGCTAACTACTAACGTAATTAAGCTACGAATTAAGAAGGATGAATTTGCTAGATTACTAGATTAAAGAAACAAATTTAGATATTAAGGCATAGAGTTAGAATATAGTATATAGTAAGGAAGGAAGCTAGGATTTAGACTAAGTATAAAATTAGAATAAACAAAGAAATAAAGGAATTTAATATTTTACTAAAAGGAAACAATAAAATACAGTAAAGATTAAGTATTTAATATTAGATAGGGAGAATGCATTATTTAATATAATAATTCTATAAGTCTAATTAAGAAATAAAAGTTACTAAGAAATTACTATAGAGTTAGGTAGGCCTATGTAAGAGGAATCGCGAATGTGGCAAGGGATATACTAAGTCTGTTTTTCCTTTATGTAATTTTTATAGATAATTTTTAATAAGCTTAGCTTGATAGAGGCTGAATCTAGTTATGGCTTAAGGGATAATAACTAGGATAGTTATCTTTTTAGCGTGCCTAGCACTTATTACGTGGCGGAACATAAGGGTAGCTAATATAAGGCTAGATTCGGACTTTATAAGTAAAGAATTAACTTACTTCTAATATCTTACTATATCCCTAATAGTAGCTTACACAAGTAAACCTAGTATGACTTTATGACTGCAAATCCGTTAGCCTCTCTGACGGATTCGCCTCTTATCGTGCCAAACCTGCACGTAACATAAAGCCTACCGCAAACGTATAATAGGCTAAATAGGTATTAGAAGCAAAGTTAGCTAGACACTATTAGGAGGGATACTACTTATAATATAAATCTAAGGACTACTATATCTAGGAGTATACTTTTTTCCTGCCTTACTGTCTATAGGTTAGTATTAACTTACATAGGGTAAATAAGGAAAGCGTAGATAAGGAGGTAAATATTCCCCTTATAGAAAACAAGTAGCCCCTAAGCAAAGTCTTATATAGGGGCAGATAAGCTAGTTAACTACCACACTATAGGATAACTATTATAGCTATATAAAGATAGAGCGGGATATAGTATAATATATAAACTAATAACTATTCTTAATTCCTATACTCTTTAATATATATTATTATATTAATATCTAGATTAATTATAGTTATAATTACTATAGTGCTATAAGTAAATTAGTAGTAAGGCAACTTAGCCTAGAGCTTATATAGTTACTAAAATAGAGGCGTATTTATACTATAGTAAAAATAGAAAGGAAAGGGAAGTAGGTTGAGAAAGATATCTCTTTTATAACCTATATAGTATATATTAGAATTAATATAGATAGCTAGGAGTTATTTATATATCTATATATTATCCTAGGTCTTACCTAGGATATAATATTTAGAATACCCTAGTTAGAATAGTATAATGTAGTAATTTATATAGTAAAGTAATAACTAGTTATTAGAGCAGCGGAGGGCCTTTATATCTCTAAGGCCTTTACTAGGGGGTTAGAAGTACTAGTATAGGGAATTATTAAATCCCTTTATACCGCTAAAGCTCGTAGGGTATAATAGAGTAAGGACACTATTATAAGGTTTATTACTATAAGCCTAAAAGAGATAATAATAGTATTATAAATTACAGCGCCTAAGTTAGAGCTATTAGCTCCTAACATATTAATATTGCCTAAGGAGTTAGTAAACTTTATAGACCTCTTTAATAAAGCTAAAGCTAATAGTTTGCCCCCTTATAGGGGTTCTCTTAACCACTATATATATATACGCAAGAACCTAGATAGGTCTAAACTAACACTTCTATAGGGACTATTATATAATATACTATAGGATTAGCTCCTAAAGGTTTAACACTAGATTATAGACTTAATAAATAAGGGTTAGATCTATGCTAGCTTCTTATTAGCTATAGCTCCTATCCTTTTTATTAAAAAAGCTAATAAAGGATAGTGTTTTTATATAAACTACCACGCTCTTAATAAGATAATAGTATAGGACTATTACCCTCTCCTATTAATTAAAGAGACACTACACTCCTTATCCTAGGTATACTAGTTTATAAAAGTAAATATTTATATAGTATTTTATAAACTATAGATTACTAAGGGTAAGGAGTACCTTATAGTATTTTATATAAGGTTTAGTTTATTTAAGTAGCTAGTCTACCCCTTTAGCTTAGTAAGCGCGCTAGTAACCTTTTAGTATTATATTAATAAGTCCTTAGGGGATGCGTTAGGGGACTTTATTATAGCTTACCTTAATAATATCTTAGTTTACTTAGGGGGGTTAAGGAAAGATTACTTAGCTAAGGTCTAGCTAGTTCTAGGGCGCTTAAGGGCTATAGGTTTATACCTTAACCTTAATAAGTCTATGTTTGCTATAAAGGAGGTTTAGTACCTTAGATATATTATTATAGCAAGGCATTTAATCCGCCTAGATCCTATAAAGGTTATAGCTATTAGGGAGTAAGCAGTACCTATAAAGCTATAAGGGGTCTATAGCTTCCTAGGATTTATAAATTTTTATTATAACTTTATTAAAAACTTCTCTAAGTTAGCTACCTTACTAATATAACTTACTAAGAAGAATATTCCTTTCTAATAAGGACCTAAGGAGAATAATGCCTTTAAAAGGTTAAAAGACACCTTTATTATATATCTAGTCTTAGCATAATAGGACCTAGATTATCCTATAGTAGTAAAGGCTAATTATTTAGGCATAGCCCTTAGCAAATGCCTCTTATAATAAGGTCCTAATAGCGTCCTATATCTAGTTGCTTACTATTCTACTAGCCTTATATCCTTATAAAAGAATTATATAATTTATAATAAAGAGCTACTAGCTATTATCTCCTATCTTAAGGTATAGTTAGCAAAGCTCTAAGGGGTGCCCTACCTATTTATAATTTATATAGACTATAAGAACTTAGAGTACTTTATATCTCCTTAGTTAATATTAGAGCAATAGGCTAGGTAAGCAGATATACTTACGCTATTTAACTTCTACCTTTATTATAGGCCTAGTATATAAGCTTAATAGCTAGATACTCTTTCCTAAAGGGAATAGAACTAGAATAAGTTAGCCTTAAGAATAGGATATATATTATAGCCTATTACTATTATAATATTCTCCCTATCTTTAGATATACAAAGGGATAGCTTTAACCTAGATTTACGCCTTATATATGCATTACTACTACTAGAGAGGGAGGCTCTCTTCGCTACTAAGCACCTCTAGACCTTATAGGACTAAGCTATTATATTAAACCTTATATATAGTATCTAACTAAGGGCTATCTAAGAAAGGGCTTAGAAGTTTCCCCCTAAGGCACTAATAAGAGAATAGGTTATAAATTATTCTGTAAGCATATATAGGGCGCTCTAGTTTAGGGGCTATACTTAGATTCTAACCTAGGAACCCCTTATAACAACCCTTATCTAACAATACTATAATTCGCTAGTAGCGGGACACCTAGGGTATAACACCACATTCTAAATTCTATAATAGCAGTTTTATTAGGATAGAATATTATAGGATATTACTTAGTTTATTTATAACTACTATTACTTTAGTAGCTATAAGAGTTATTAATAGCACTAGGGCTTACTAAAACCTTTACCTATCCCTAATTAATTTTAGTCTTAAATCTCTATTAACTTTATAATAAACTTACTAGTATTATCCCTAAAGAGGCTATAATACCTTATAGTTATAATAGATAGGCTATTAAAGTTTATATAGTTAGAAGCTATAACCTCTATTAGAGCTAAGGAGTGTGTAAAATAGTTTAAAATAGTATAGTAAAGGTTTTAAGGATTTCCCTAATCTATTATTATAGATTAAGGGTTAGACTAGCTAGGAATATTTTAGATAATATTATATTCCCTAGTTAGGATTAATTAGTTACTTTCTACTTCTTATTACCTATAAACTAATAGTAGTATAAAGCAGGTAAATTAAGAGGTATAAGTAATATTATAGGTAATAGTCTCCTTCTTGTAGTTTAATTAGCTAGAATATCTAGCTACTTACTAACTTATAATTAATAATAAGTCTTCTTTAGTAACAGGGGTTAGCCTAAATAAGTTACTTTATAGCTATAACTTAAAGCCTATCTAGTTATAACTAGACTAGTCTCTATTAATAACTATACCTAAGGGGTAAGCTATATAATTCCTTAAGTATCTATAGGAGGGGACTCTTCTAGCATAGGCTATAATAGCTTATATATAATAAAAGCAATAGGACACTATATTAGCCTTAGATAGCTAGTAAAGTAGTTCTATATTAGTAATAAGGTATAGCTTTTACTTAGGAATATTAAGATAAATTATCTATTATAGAAACTTAATTAGGTTATAGCAAAATATATAGTTATTAAAGTACCTACACTACTTATAGTATAACTTAATATCCTAAGAGGCATTTACCTAGTTTTCTATATAAACCTTATTAAATAAGCTATAAAGAACCCCCTTCCTAGTTAGGAACTCTAGGACTCCTGCCTAAGGCTAGAATAAGTCCCCTTAGAGAATAATATTAAACTTATTAAGAAATATAAAGTAAAATAGATCTTAGTAGCCTATAATGCCTTAGGCTAAGGTAGAAGATATAATATACTAGTTAAGTAAGTAGGTTATATATAACTAATATAGGAATCACTAGAGAGCATAGTATAAATATAAGCCCTTAATAAGTTTAAAGTAAAATAAGGAGATATACACTATAATAATAGACTAAATTAATTATAAGCTACTTATTTACCTATAGAGACTTTAGCTAGCATATAAGGTATACCTATTTTATAACCTATTTCTTCTTATTTACTAATAATATAAACTTACACTCCCTTATTTACTATATTATAGAAGTTACTTATACTATTAGTTAACTTAGCACTATTATTAGATAGAATAGGAATTAGTATTACCTTATATCTAATAGGAGTAGTAACTATATTATAATAAACTAGGTAGCTACCTTAGTTCTAAATAGTATAAGTAAACTAGTAATTAAGGGGTTTAAAATAAGTATATAGTAAGGGAGCTATACTCCTAGAATATTTACTAGTAAGTAAAGAAAGCTAAATAGTAAATATAGCTAGGGTATAACTAGTAACTAGGGTATATTTACCTATAAGAGGGGGAGGCTAAGTATTAGTAATAGCTTAGGAATAACTACCTAGGGTATAGTTAGTATAATAGTTAATAAGGCTAGATTTAGTCCTAAGTTAAGAGTATTCCTAGTGGTAATAGAAAGGTAATTTATTACTAGATTTAATATAATATATATAGCTTTAGTTATTACTATAGTAGTAGGGTAAGAGTGCCTTAAGAATAAGCATAAACTAGTTATAATATTCTTAATATATAGTATTTATACTACTTATAAGCTACTAGTTTTATTAGAATAAAACACTAGTAACTTACTATATAAAGTTTTCTATACTATACTTACCTAAGGAACTACCACTAGTATAGGGAATAATATTAAGTCTAGTTATATTTATAGTAAGGGAGTTAGTAAATAAGGGTAGCCTAAGGGCTAAATAAACTAGTGCTAGATTAAACTAGACTTAGTTTAAAAAAGCAGTCTATTAGCTAATAAGGGTATAGAAACTCTAGGAGAGCACTAGTATTTTCTTCTTTATTATTATAGTCTTAGTAATACTAGGGGTAATAATATATATACCTAAAGTAATTATAGCTTTAATATCCTTTAGATAATATTAAAGTTAAGGGTTAGCGGATAGGAACCTAGTTAGCTAGATATAGGTTATATAGTTTTACTAATATAGGGGGTAAGACTCTCCGCTCTTAGGGGTATAATAATCCAAAATGCCTATAGTAAGGCACCTTTTAATATATAGGCTATAAGGTCTAAACACTAACTTAGGAGTAGTATACTCCTTATTATCTAAGTTTCCTTCTATAAGGAACTTACTAATAGCTTATATAGTTAGTATAGTAAGGGCTACTATAATATAGGGTAAGATATAACTAAAGAAGCTATACTAAGCTATATTTAGTAAGGGTCTAATAAGGGAATAAAGAGTATTTAAAATACTAAGGTAAGAGAGAGTAATAGGATTATAATAGTTAATAAAAAGGGTTATATAAGGAAGGTAAGGTTATATAAGGAAAATAAATAAAAGATTCTAGGTAAGGGATTTTACCTAGGGTAGTTAAGTTATAAATAAGTAAGGGGTAAGGTTAGGGGTTATTATAATAATAAGGTAAGGTTAAGGGAATATATCTATATATATTATTAAATACTAGCCACTAATTAGCAGTACTTATTACGCATTAAGGGGGTAATATTCCGCGCGTAACTTAATTAGATAATAGCTATAGGGGGGTAATAATATACTACTAAGCTAGATATACCTTATATATTTATATAAAGACTATAATTAAGGTTTATTAGGAGGAGGAGAAGTAAGGGTATATATAAAGGGCTTAGGCTTTACCTAAGCATTTCCTATAGTATATATAAGTAAGGATAGTTCTAAGCTAGTAAGGATATAAAAAGGGGGCTAATATAAGGTAGTTAGGGGGTATAAGGGGCACTAGCAGGAATAGGTCTTTTACCTTTCCTTCTTCCCTTCTTAAGTTTCTTAATATCATATTAACGCTCTATCGCAGTCGCCTAGGGGCCAGTCCATAACACTAGCCTGTGGCTTCCTTCGGACCCTCGGACGATAGTTAGTCTAGCCGTGGCTAAAGGGTGAAGCTACCAAGAGGATCAGAGTATTGTTTGTAGTGTAGTTAGTGTAGTTTTTGGGAAAATTTTGTATTTATAGTGTAGTTTTTTTTTCCTTATAGTTAGTATAGTATAGTTTTTTTTTATAGTTAGTGTAATTACTAACTATACTAACTACACTACACTATAAAAACTATAAATATAGTGTTAGGTAAAAAAAAAGTGGGCCTTTTTATTATATAAGGTTATTATAAGAATTAAATAAAGGCTAGTTTTATAAAGCTTTTATTATTACCTATTTTACCTAATTAGTTATATAATTTATAAGATTTACTAATTTTAAGGAATTTACTATAACTAGGGTTATATATAATATTATAACTTTTTAATAATACTTTTATACTTAATACTTTATCTTACTAATATAACTTTAATAAAAACCTTCTTATTATTTTATTTACTATTACTATTAATTATTTTATATTTTTATATTTTATTATTATTATTATAAGTAAAAAATACCCTAAACTAGTATAATAAAATTAATTAAGAAATCTAAATAAATATATAGAAGTTAATAAAATATATACTTAGTACTAAAATATTATTACTAATATAATAAGACCTTAAAAAAAGCTTAAACTATTTATTTAATATTTAAACTAATTAAATATTACTTTAAGCTTTATAATTCTAAAGCTTTAAGAAGTTATATATAGTAACTTAATATATCTAATAACTCTAATATATAAAGAAAGAATATAATAGACTAGTATTTATAATATATTAATAGATTCTTAATGTCATAACCCTGAAGGTGTGCAAGGTAAGCCACTAGACCAAAAGATCTATTAATGCTAGCTCTCGCTGCATTACACCTTATAATTGATTATTAAGCCCGCCTATAAACGCGCGCACCTAACAATTATCCCTTCCCTTATAAGGCTTGTCCTAAGCTAAGGGCCCACACAGGCTAGCGGCTAGTAACAACGTAACCTTAGCTTAGATTAGGCCTGGTTATCCATAGCCTTTAAGATAATTAACTAATTATAAACCCCTAAGGCCTAGTACATATAATAGCTAGGCCTATATATTACCTAGTGCACGTAACCCTATAGTTATATTATAACTATACAGGCGTAACTATACTTGCCCTGTAAGCCTAATATAAGCTACCTAGCCTAGCAATTTAAACCTAGACCTATTAGGTCTTAATCTAACTACAGGAATTAAACCTAGGCCTAGCGCGCCCTACTTATGAGAATTTAAACCTAGGACTAGCACACACTAGAAGACCTATAAGAGCTAGCATAAATATTATAACCCTAAAGGTATATAAGGTAAGCTACTAGACTAAAAGATCTATTAATGCTAGCTCTTGCTGCATTGCACCTTACAATTGATTATTAAGCCCGCCCACGAACGCGCGCACCTGACACTTAATAGTATTATTTTAATTAGCTTATATAGCTTAATTAAGCTTTAATAAATAAGTTTAACCTATTATTAGAAATAATAATAGGATCCACTTTTAAATTATATATTATAATGATTATAACAATAATAATAACTCTAATAACCTAAGTTATAATTAGTTTAACCTATTTATAGAAATAATACTAGGACCCACTTTTATTTAATATATTATAATTTTACAAAAAGCTGTAATAACTCTAATAACCTTAAATATAATTAGTTTAATCTATTTATAGGATTAATACTAGGACCCACTTTTAAATTATATCTTATAATTATAATAATAACTATAGTAACTCTAATAACCTTAATTATAATGAGTTTAACTTATTTATAGAAGTAATACTAGGACTCACTTTTATTTAATATACTATAATTTTACTAAAAGCTCTAATAACTCTAATAACCTTAATTACTATTAGCTAAACCTCTTTTCAGAAATAATACTAAGACCCACTTTTATTTAATACACTAAAATTATTATAAGAGCTATAAGAGCTATAATAACTCTAATAATCTTAATTACTATTAGTTTAACCTATTTATAATAATAATACTATAACCCACTTTTATTTAATATACTATACTTATCATAAAAACTATAATAACTTTAATAACTTTAATAATCTTACTTATAATCAGAGTATTGCACTACAATGTGTATTGTATTGTATTGTTTATATTGTATTGTATTAAATACAATACAATACAAAGACCTTTATAGTAACTACACTAACTACAAACAATATAAATATATTGTTAGGTAAAAAAAAAGTAGGACTTTTTATTAACTAAGGTTATTATTAGGATTAAAAGAGAATTAGTTAATAAAACCCTTATATTATTAGCTATTTTATTAAATTAGTTATATAATTTATAACATTATACTATTTTAAGGATTTTACTATAACTAGGGTTATATATAATATTATAACTTTTTAATAATACTATTATACTTTATACTTTATTTTACTAATATAACTTTAAGAAAAACCTTCTTATTATATTATTTACTATTACTATTAATTATTTTATATTCTTATGAATTATAATTATTACTTTTAATTAAAAAAAACCTTAAACTAAAATAAACTACTAATAAACTTAATAAGAATAGCTTATTATAACTAATATTAGCTTATAATAGCTTATAATAGCTATATTACTTTTATTACTTATATAACTTATAATATTATTAGTGTTAAACTTTAATTTAAGATAAATAACTAATAAATAAATAAAATATAAATACTAGTAAGCATAAGTAAATTAATATAGAAAAAGCTAGACTTTTTAGTTACTTAGTATTTTAAGGGTTTTAAAATATTAATAAAATAAAATTCCTTTCTCTTTTATATTTTTTAATATTATAGTAATAGTATAATACTAATTATAGTTATTATAATAACTTTAATCTATTATTTAAAAGTGGGTCCTAGTATTCTTTCTAAAATAGGTTTAACTAATTGTAATTAGCGTTATAAGGGTTATTATTATAATTAGAATAACTCTAATATATTATTTAAAAGTGAGTCCTAGTATTATAAATAAAAATAGGTAAAACTAATTATAATTAAGGGTATTAGGGTTATTATTATAATTAGAATAACTATAATATATTATTTAAAAGTAAGTCCTAGTATTCTTTCTAAAATAGGTTTAACTAATTGTAATTAGTGTTATTAGGGTTATTATTATAATTGGAATAACTCTAATATATTATTTAAAAGTGGGTCCTAGTATTCTTTCTAAAATAGGTTTAACGAATTGTAATTAGCAATATTAGGGTTATTATTGTTATTAAAATAACTCTAATATATTATTTAAAAGTGGGTCCTAGTATTCTTTTAAAATAGGTTATACTAATGAGGGTATTAAGGGTATTAGGGTTATTAAGGTTATTATAGTAATTATACTATATTGTTAAAAGTGGGTCTTAGTCTTATTTCTTAAAATAGGCTTCACTCATTATAATTAGCGTTATTAGGGTTATTATTATAATTATAATAACTATAATATATTATTTAAAAGTGGGTCCTAGTGTTTTTATATAATAGGTTAAACTTATTTTTTGTAGCTTAATATAGCTATATTATCTAATTTAAATAACACTATTATTTATATATTAATAGATTATAAATATTAGTCTATTATACTCTTTCTTTATATATAATAGTAATAAGATATATAAAGTTATTATATATAACTTCTTAAAGCTTTTAAATTATAAAGCTAAAAGTGATATTAAATTAGTTTAAATAGTAAATACATAGTTTAAGCTTTTTTAAAGTTCTTATTATATTACTTATAATATTTAAGTACTAAGTATATACTTTATTAACTTCTAGTTATTTATTTAGATTTCTTATCTAATTTTATTATAATAGTTTAGGGTATTTTTTAATTAAAATAAAAGTAATAATTCCTAGAAATAGAAAATAATTAATAGTAATAGTAAATAGTATAATTAGAAGGTTTTTCTTTAAGTTATATTAGTAAAATAAAGTATGAAGTATAATAGTGTTATTCAAAAGTTATAATATTATATATAACCCTAGTTATAGTAAAATCCTTAAAATAGTATAATATTATAAATTATATAACTAATTAGATAAAATAGCTAATAATATAAGGGTTCTATTAACCAATTATCTTTTAATCCTAATAATAACCTTAGTTAATAAAAAGTCCCACTTTTCTTTTACCTAACAATATATTTATATTGTTTGTAGTTAGTGTAGTAACTACACTAACTATACTATAAAATAATTTGTATTTAATACAATACAAATTTTTTTAAATACAATACAAATACAAGATTTCCCGAAAAAATCCAATAAATACATTACAAACAATACTCTGATAATAAGTAAGGGTAGTATTAGTAAGTATAAGTTACTATACCTTAGATATGCCCTAGGTATAAGTAATACCTATAGAGGAGAAGGCTAGAGGCTATACCTTAGTAAGATTAATTTAGGCTATAGCTAATATACTATTAAACCGCTTATAGTAGTAAGTAAAAGTTTTTATTAGGATAGTATATTATCTCTTAATAGATATAGTTTACTTTATAGCTAAAGTTTTAATAGCTTTTCTAGTAGCTAAAAGGGCTTTAAGATACTTAAATATATAATAGAGTTTTAGGTTAGTACTATAGAGGTATATCTCCTAAATATATAAATAATAGGTAATATAGTAAGGGGTATAAGCCTAGTTTATACCTAGGGTATATATATATTCTCCTTTAGTTTAGAGATTATTTGTATAAAGGCTATAAGGGAACTTATACTCCTTACTATTAAAGAGGGCTTTATTATTAAAGTTACCTTTAAGGATATACTTACTAAGGTAAGTGCCCTTACTTAGGCTAGAAGAAGGAGAAAAAGGGGGTAAAGGTAAGGTAGTATTAGTAAGGGCTAGGATAATAGTAGTATTAGCTATATTAGAGATAAAAGGTAAATAAAAAGAGAGATAGATAATTATTTAAGCTTAAGGGAAGGGGATAAAAAGGATATATAAAGAGATATTATAATAATAATAAGAATAAAAGGGTTTAGAACTATAGGGAGGGGATAGAATATTTATATTTCTAAAGGTATAGAGTCTAGCTTTAGTTAGAGTATATATTATTTATATTTATAAAGGTAGGCTAGGGATAGATAAGGGTAATATATTATATAATTATATAATAGCTAGATAGTAATAAGGGAGTTACTTAAGGTAAATTTAGGATTTAGTAAGTAATAGTTAAAGTGTAAAGTAATAGTAAGGGTAAGGAAGTAAGTAAGGTATAGAAATAGCTAGTAATAAGTATAAAAATAGGGTAAGCTAGTGGTTTTAAAGGTAAGGTTAGAATAAAGTAAATTTATCTATATAATAAAAAAGGCTAAAGTAAGGTAAACTTAGGCTAAAAAAATTTATAGTGTAATAGTAAAGGCTAGAGTAAGGTAAGCTTATACTAGAAATTTTTATAGCCTATATAGAGAATCTATAGCCTTATAAAGTACCCTACCCTAGGGGATATATTCTTTACCTATACTAAGTTAGGTGCTAATATATAAGGGTATTATACTTATTTTTAGCTTACTTTTAATCTAGAGAGAGAAGGGAGAGGTAAGTAAAGGGGTATATTATAGACTTAAGCTATAAGCTTAGGTTATATCTAGCTCTAGAAAGTATACGGACTTTATATAGCTAGGTTAGGGCTGTACATAACCCACACATAGACTACGCATAAGATACTATAAATCTAGACACTATATAACTATTAGTATAGTTCCTTTCTTCTTCTATAAGAATGATATTCTTACTTTGAACGCTTATAAGCAGCAGAGTATTGTTTGTATTGTATTTATTGTATTTTTTCGGGAAATCTTGTATTTGTATTGTATTTAAAAAAATTTGTATTGTATTCAGAGCTTTACATGTAGTGTAGTAAATACTACACTACACTACAAATACTATCTGTAGTGTAGGTCTAAAAATAAAAGTAGGGTATATTAATATCTTATAATATTCCTTAGAATTTTCTCTATTAATTTAATATTAGCCTTTTTTTCTATTATAATTTAGTTATTTAGTTATAAATTTATTTAACTTTCTTAGTTTTAGATTATTAGTTATTAATTAGTATATAGGGAATATATAGTTTTATAAGTAAGACCTTATAATATCTTTTCTTTTTCTCTATATTTAAATAGTCTTTTTACTTTTATATCTTTTTTATTAGATTTACTATACGTTTTAATATACTCTTTTACTTAAAATATAATAATTACCCTAAAGAAATTATTTTTTTATTATATATAAATAAGACTATAACTCTAATAAAAATATATTTATATATATAAGTATTTTATTATAAAGAAATTATTTGAATTTATATAATAACCAAATCCCTAGCTATATAGCTATTTAATTATAATTTTAAGGTTTTTTAAGCTAAAGAAAAAGTATAAACTATAAGAAAAACTACTATAAAAACTACTAGAAAAGAAGTTTAAGATTTAATAATAGATATAAAATATATATATAATATATTTTCCTTAATATATAAGATATTAAAAAATAAGCTTTAAAAGAAAGCTTAATAATATATATTATCCTTAGCTTCCTTACTTAGTTATAAGGCTTTTTCTAAAACTAGGGTTAAAAGTGGGTCTAAAAGTAGGTCCTTAGAACTATTAGTAGCTTATCTATAGCTTTCTTACTAAGATATATAATTTTAAGTGAAAAAGAGAGAGTTTAATAAAAGTGGGTCTAAAAGTGGGTCTAAAAGTGGGTCCTAAGAACTATTAGTAACTTATCTATAGCTTTCTTACTTAGATATATAATTTAAAGTGAAAAAGAGAGAGTTTAACAAAAGTGAGTCTAAAAGTGGGTCCTAAGAACTATTAGTAACTTATCTATAGCTTTCTTACTTAGATATATAATTTAAAGTGAAAAAGAGAGAGTTTAACAAAAGTGAGTCTAAAAGTGGGTCTTTGAAACTATTAGTAACTTATCTATAGCAATTTTTACTTAAAAGAGATACTAGCTAATATAGTAATACTAATAGCTAACAAATTTGTAAGCTATTGTAAGCTATTATAAGCTATTATAAGTTATTATAAGTTATTATAAGCTGTTATATTACTAAAAATTACAAATACTACAAAATACTACAAAATACTACATGTAGTGTAGTGTAGTGTGTAGTATACTACACTACACTATAAATACTACACAATGTAGTGTAGTGTAGTGCAAAGCTCTGATTGTATTGTATTGTATTATATTAAATACAAATTATTTTATAGTGTAGTTAGTGTAGTTACTACACTAACTACAAACAATATAAATGTATTGTTAGGAAAAAAAAGTGGGGCTTTTTATTAACTAAGGTTATTATTAGGATTAAAAGATAATTGGTTAATAGAACCCTTTTTTAATTAGCTATTTTATCTAATTAGTTATATAATTTATAATATTATACTATTTTAAGGATTTTACTATAACTAGGGTTATATATAATATAATAACTTCTTAATAATACTATTATACTTAATACTTTATTTTACTAATATAACTTAAAGAAAAACCTTCTTATTATATTATTTACTATTACTATTAATTATTTTCTATTTCTAGAAATTATTGCTTTTATTCCAATTAAAGAATACCTTAAACTATTATAATAATATTAGATAAGAAATCTAAATAAATAACTAGAAGTTAATAAAGTATATACTTAGTACTAAAATATTATAAGTAATAGAATAAGGACTTTAAAAAAGCTTAAACTATTTATTTACTATTTAAACTAATTTAATATTACTTTTAGCTTTATAATTCTAAATCTTTAAGAAGTTATATATAGTATCTCTATATATCTTATTACTATAATATATTAATACAGAATATAGTAAACTAATGTTTATAATATATTAATATATAACTAATAGTATTATCTAAATTAGGCTATATAGCTATATTAAGCTATAAAAAATAAGTTTAACTTATTATAGGAAAGATACTAGGACTCACTTTTAAATGATAAATAAAAATTAGAAGAATAGCTATAATAGCTTTAATAACCTTAATTATAATTAGTTTAACCTATTTTTAGAAATAATACTAGGGCCCACTTTTAAATAATCCATTATAATTACTTTCATAGCCCTAATAACCCTAATAAGCTTAATTACAATTAGTTAAACCTATTTTTAGAAGTAATACTAGGGCCCACTTTTAAATAATCTATTATAATTACTTTAATAACTCTAATAACCCCAATAGGGCCTCTCCCGAGCACGAGGTAAAACTGCTTAGTATTTTACAGCCTAATGCCCTATTCTTTTATTTTCTTCTTGTTTACCTTATAAATCTTATTATTTATATTACCTTTACTTTTTAGCATTTTTTCCCTTATAGTATAAATACTATTAATTATCTCTAGGTTAGATTTATCTTTACTTCCCTTCCCTTTACTTTTCTTTTCTTTTACTATATTATTTAATATTTTAAATAGGGTAGTATTCTTTTTATTACCCTTAGCTATGCTATTATCTAATTAGTTAGGAGTTAATTAGTTAATTAGTAACATAGAACCTACCTAGCGATTATAATAAATTATATTAGAGATAAGTAAGGATAAGTTATGTTTAGTTTGCCTTAGAGCTTTAAAGTATAAATAGTAAGCTATAAGATAGAAGAGATATAAAGAGATAGAATAAATATAGTTATAGAGAAAGGGGGAATTATATTAATTTATACTATAAGTAAAACTCGAACAAATTTAAGTTTAACTATAGTTATAAATTATAACTCTTATGCTAACGTAGCCACAAAGTTTATTACAAACTTTACTCTAACCTTATAGCCCCTTATATTTATAACCTTAGAGCTTATTTATTACTATAGCTATAAGAATTTGGTTATTAATTGTTTTACTAGCTAGGTATTGCTAGTAATAATTATGTGTTGTAATAAATTAGATGCATTAGCTATAACCAATGATACTAAAAAAATTATAAAAATCAATAACCCCAATAGGCTTAATTATAATTAGTGAAACCTAATTTAAGACATAATACTAGGGCCCACTTTTAAATAACCTATTATAATTACTTTAAGAACCCTAATAACCCTAATAGGCTTAATTACAATAAGTGAAACCTAATTTTAGACATAATACTAGGGCCCACTTTTAAGGAATATATTATAATTGCTTTAAGAACCCTAATAACCCTAATAGGCTTAATTATAATAAGTAAAACCTGATTTTAGACATAATACTAGGGCCCACTTTTAAATAATATATTATAATTATAATAAAGACTATAATAGCTCTAATAACCTTAATTACAATTAGTTAAGCCTATTTTTACAAATAATATTAGGACTTACTTTTAAATAATACATTATAATTATAATAAAGACATTATAATTATAATAAAGACATTATAATTATAATAAAGACATTATAATTATAATAAAGACATTATAATTATAATAAAGACTATAATACCTCTAATAACCTTATTTATTGATTTTTATAATTTTTTTAGTATCATTGGTTATAGCCAATGCATCTAATTTATTACAACACAATTATTACTAGCAATACCTAGCCAGTAAAACAATTCACAACCAAATTCTTATACCTACAGTAATAAATAAGCTCTAAATAACCTTATTTATAATTAGTAAAACCTATTTCTAGAAATAATATTAGGACCCACTTTTAAACAATATATTATAGTTATTATAATTACTATAATAACCCTAATAACTATAATAACTATAATTATAATTAGTTAAACCTGTTTTTAAACATAATATTAGGACCCACTTTAAAATAATATATTATAATTATTATAATAACTATAATAGCTTTAATAGCCTAACTTATACTTACTAGTATTTATATTTTATTTATTTCTAAGTTATTTATTTATAATTAAACTTTAATACTAATAATATTAAAAGTTATATAAGTACTATAACTATAAGTAGTATTAGTAATATAAGTAATATTAGCTATTATAAGCTATTCTAAGCTATTCCTATTACCTTTATTAGTAGTTTATCTTTTACAATTCCTTTAGTTTAAGTTTTTTTTAATTCAAAGTAATAGTAATAATTTATAAAAATATAAAATAATTCATAGTAATAGTAAATAAGATATTAAGAAGGTTTTTCTTAAAGTTATATTAGTAAAATAAAGTATTAAGTATAATAGGATTATTAAAAAGTTATAATATTATATATAACCTTAGTTATAGTAAAATCCTTAAAATAGTATAATATTCTAAATTATATAACTAATTAGATAAATTAGAGAATAATAAGAGGATTCTATTAACTAATTTTCTTTTAATCCTAATAAAAACCTTAGATAATATAAAGCCCCACTTTTTTATAACTAACAATACATTTATATTGTTTGTAGTTAGTGTAGTTACTACAAAGGTCTTTGTATTATATTGTATTTAATACAAAATATTTTGTATTGTATTGTATTTTGTATTATATTTAATACAATACAATACAAACAATACAATACAATACAATACACATTGTAGTGCAATACTCTAATAAGCAGTAGCCATAAGGCCAGTTCTTAACACTATGCTTCTATAAACACTTAAGATTAAACTAATAAAGGAGTTTAATTTAAATACTCTATAAAGATTAATTAGTTCAAAAGCTAGGAGACTTTATTCTAGCTACTAACCTATTAATATTAAGTATAGTTTAAAGTATAACCTTATTAACCTTTACTTATATATAAGTAATTAATATATTATTATAGGCTTTGCTTTCTTTATAAACTACTAGACATGCTTTCTATTTAATTATAAGTAAGGGTAACTTTACTACTTTAATAGTATAGAAAAGGGCTAACTAAAGAGGTTTACTAATTTTATAAAAGAGTAAGGATAAATTATATAGCTACTAAATTACCTATATAACTTTAAAGTAATTATAGTCCTAGTAATAGAATAAAAAGAAAACTAGGAATATAGATATACTTATCTAGGGTATCTTCTATAAATAATCCGCTGCTAAGTTAAATACTAAGCACTTAATCTGCTTTTAAAAGACTAAAACACACTAAATTAATATAATATTAAGTTTAAATAACTATATTTATTTAGTAAGGACTTATATATTAATTATTATTTTAAGCTCTATCTAAGAGACTAGATAATTACTAATAATATCTTAGACCTAAGATATAGCTATGCTAGGGCTCTTATAAGAACTATAAGAGTTCTGCGAGATATAGCTATAAATAAGCTAGGTATTAGAGATTAATTACCTAGAGAATTATCCTACTAGAAAGACTTTAACCTTTAGCACTTAATATATAACACTATAAAGCGCTAGCTGCCTTGCTTTATAACCTAAATAATTAGTAAAGGGCTACCTATTAGTACTATTGTTATAGCTTAGGAATATAAAGTTAGTAATAAGAATTACTTAATTAAATAGTATACTAAGAAAGCTTAAAATAATAGACTTTATATCTAGGATTATTAATAACTAGTTATATATATCTATACTAAGAATCCTAAAATCTTTAATATTAGTATCTAAGAAATACTATAGGAATAGAAGTAATAAATATAGAAAGATATAGATAATAGATAGTAATAGGACACTACTAAGGACTAAAGATTAAGTAAAAGGGTAAGCTTTTAGGCTTTATAAGAGTCTTTATTAAGGTTATCTTCTATAGTTAGGTATAAAAAAATACTATAGTCTCTAGCTATAAAACTTAAAATACTCTAATAGGGAAGGTAAGAATAAACTTATAATATTATAAACTAAACGCTTTAATAATAGTAAGTAGTAACTAATAACTTACTTTAAATAGATATTAAGAATTAGCTAAGGTTATAGTAAATCTTTAGAGTTATTAGGGAGAGTTAGGCTTATAACTATAAGACTCTAATAAAATAGGTAAAAGAAAATACTATATACCGCCCTCTTAGAGATATAGAATAAGCTATAATAATTAATCTCCTTACTTTCTTAAACTTAGAATAAGTAGCCTAGAGGAAAATAGTTATATAATTACCTATATTATCTATATATACTTTGGTAGTGTTACCTAGCCTAGTCTCTTAAGGAATATAGTTAGAAATTATTAAAGCTTACTAGTAGGAGAAAAAGTATATTACTAGATTAATTAATTAATATAAGGACTAAGAAAAGAGAGTAAGTTAGTAAGAATTAAAGTAACCTATAGTTTATACTCCCTTACTAATATTACTTACTACTTGCTTATAAATACTAAAGACACTAAAGCTCTCTAAGGAGATAAGAAATTTAGGTCTTTAACTTAGGAGATTCCCTTTCTTTTCCTATTCTAAATTTTTTTTTTCCTTTTTCTTTTATTTACTCTTTTTCTTATAAAAGCTTTAGATTTATATATACTAGATTAAATAATGCCCTTTGCTAAAACATAGTATTAAGTAACCTATTACGCTTAAAGGTAAGTTAGCTAATTTCCTTTTATTACTGTTTTCCCTTTCCTAGGGACTAGGAAGAGAAAATAGTTAGGGAGGTGTTATGTGCTATAAGCAGAGCATTGCACTCATGTAATGTAATGTTTTTGTAATTATTTAGTTTTATTTTTATATCTAGCTTATAATTAAAGATATTATCTTAAAAATTACGTAATCCTATAGAGTCAAATTCTCAGAAAAATACTATATATAAGAGTGGGTCTAAAAGTGGGTCGTTCGGCCGTGAATCGGAAAACCTACATTTGTAATGTTTTTAAGATGCTAAAATGTAATGAAATGTAGTTTTTTCGATTTATGGCTGAACAACCCACTTTTATACCCACTTTTATATGTAATTACATTGTAGTTTTTGGATAATCTATCTAAAAATAGAAGTTTTATACTTATATCTATTTTCTAAGAATAGATATAAATTATTGGTTAAGAAAAAAAAAACTACAACATGTAATGTAATGCAATGCTCTGGCTACAAGACATGCACCTAGAAACAAGCAATCGCGATAATAGGCATAAGGGGATTATAAGGATAGATAACATAACAAGGGATAACAATATTAGTTATCTAAATATAGGGACTATTTAATCTATAAAGAGATTACCTATATCTAGATTCTTTTAAGGCTCTTTATACACGCCTAACTTTAGATTTTTAACTTAAATACCTAGCGCTACTATAGCTAATATTATATTTACTTTAATAAGATAAATTAATAAGATTATTTCCCTAGAATTAACTAAAAAGTTACTTTTAATCTAACAGACTATTTAATCTAAATTATCATTATTTATAGAGATAGATTTAGCCATTATTATAATCACTACTATTAAGTTAATTAACCCTCTAACGTGAGCAGATATCACCGCTACCTATAACTGTGGGCTAGTATCGTGTCTTTTGGGGTGTTGTTTTCCGCTTGACAAAATACGCAAGGCATACACGTGACTTGCAATCCCTTTTCCTATAGCTACGCAGCCCTCTAGATAGCTTAAATGAATTAACTATTATTATACCTTTAAGAGACCCCTTATTACACTAGTGCATCACGCTATAGCATACCCTTGGTGGCACCAACATTATTATTGCATATATTAATAACTACCTTCTAATTAGACCGGATTTACCCTATATCTAAAGACTTAAAAAGGAATTTTATAAAGTCTATCTAATAGAAGATAGGGGGCTTACTAAATTCTTCTTAGGGGTTTAAATTATATAAGATAAGCCTAATAGAATACTAAAAATCCACTAATCTTTGTATATCTTAGAAGCTTTAAAATAATTTAATATACTAGATAGTAAGCCTATTAGTATACCTCTTTAGCTAGGCATACTAGCTATGTAAACAACTAAGCTTTTAATAGCTAGCAAAATCAAGCTCTATTAGTGCATTATAGAGACTATAATGTACCTAATATTACTTATAAGGCCTAATATAGCCTTTACATTATAGTGGCTATTTATAGCACTAGCTAGCCCCTATATAAAGCACCTAAAAGCAGCTAAAAACCTGCTTAAGTACCTATTAGGGACTAAATTCCTTGCTATAATCTATAGGGGAGACCCTAAAGGTATAGCTAGCAAAAGCCTAATAGGTTATTACAATAGTGATTTTACAGGGGATAAAAAGACCTCTAAATTAACCTATGCTTATCTATTTAAGCTAGCTAGCGGACCTATTAGCTAGAAATTAAAGAAAGCTAGTATAATAGCTTTATTAATATTAGAAGCTAAAGCTAACGCTATTTATAAGACCTTCCGGGAGCTATAGTGGCTCTAGGGTCTATTTAAGGAGCTAAAAACCCCTATATCTCCCCCTATTCAGATATATTATAATAATTAAGGCGCTATAACTATAGCCTATAACCCTGCCTTATATAGCTATACTAAGCATACTTTACTAAAGTTTAACTATATTAGGTAATAGGTTTTAGAAGGTTTAGCTAAGATTAAATATCTAGATATAAAGTTAATGCCTACAGATATTCTAACGAAACCTTTATCTAGACCTTTTTATTAGGCCTTTATTAAGCTTCTAGGGCTTAATAATTACTAAAAACAACAACTAAATTCCCTTTAATAGGGAACTAAAAACAACGTTAAAAAGGGAGCTATATTTAATAATAGCTAGGAATTTAAAAAGGGGGTCTTTTATCTTTTTCCTGTTTTTCCCTTTACCTTTTATTATTATCTAAAAGTTATTTCTTACCCTATAGTCTTCTTATACGCTTTTAATTGCTTTTAATGTAATTCTTTTGTAAAGGGGGTATTATATTAGGAGTGTAAAGGTTAGAGATAGGATATTTATTAGAGTAAATCTTTAAAGAACCTTTAGGCTATATAAATAATAAAGAGGCTAGCTAGGTATAAAATAGCTATATACTTATAAAGTAAGGTATTTATTAAAGACTATATATATTATTAGTGCTAGGCAGAGTATTGCACTACAATGTGTAGTGTAGTGTAGTTTTTGTAGTGTAGTGTAGTGTAGTTTTTGTAGTGTAGTGTAGTAACTACACTATAAACTACACTAACTATAAGCTAAAAAAAACTACACTAACTACACTATAAATTGTTTTACCTAAACTACACTAACTACAAACACTATAAATGTAGTGTTAGGTAAAAAAAAGTAGGACTTTTTATTAGTTATTATTATTATAAGGATTAAATAAAGGCTAGTTATATAGAAGCTTTTATTATTACTTATTTTATCTAATTAGTTATATAATTTATAATATTATACTATTTTAAGGATTTTACTATAACTAGGGTTATATATAATATTATCCCTTTTTAATAATGCTATTCTATATAATACTTTAATTTACTAATATAACTTAAAGAAAACCTTCTTATTATATTATTTACTATTATTACTAATTATTTCATATTTCTAGGAATTATTACTATTACTTTTAATTAAAAAAAATTAAACTAAAGTAAATAAATAAAATAAATATAATAAACTACTAATAAACTTAATAGGAATAGCTTATTATAGCTTATAAAAGCTTATAATAGCTTATAATCAGAGCATTGTAGTATTGTATTGTATTGTATTTTTTGGCCCTTCGATGTATTGTATTGTATTGTATTGCCCTATGTATTGTTAGGTAAAAAGAAAAGTGGGGTATTATATATAGCTTTTATATACTAGATTTTGGAACAAATTTTAATAAGAAAATCCAGTTTTTATATATAATTTATTTATTTAATTATAAGTTTCTAAAACTTTAGCTTATTTAGAATAATAAGCTAAGAATAAGCTAATAATAGGTATTTAAGGACTTAGTATAGTTTTTTAAGATATAGTTTATAGTGTTATTTTTTATCTATATATAAAAGGTCGTTTTATTTTGCTAACTATTTTATAGAGTTTATTATGAATTTTATTCTATAAATAATAATACAATACAATACAATGTATTATTTTTATAAGTAAGGGAGTATATATACCTATTATATAGTAGATCTTCTTAGTAATCTAAATATTATATCCTTAATTTCTTTCTTATTTTCCCTATTAAATTAGAAATTTATAAAGTTTTAGCTTTATAAAAATAAATTCTAAATAATAAGCTAATTATATATGTTTAATAGCTTAATATAGTTATTTTTAAGTTTAACTTATATTATAATTTCTTTCCTATATTTTAGAGGTTTTTATATTAAAATACCTATTTTAAATAATTTATTATAAATTTAAGTATATTTTTTTAGCTTTAAGTATAATATTTACCCTAAAGAATATTTTTAATATTCTAAATAAATAAGATATAAATTCTAAAGAAGATATTTCTTAAGGTTTTAACTTCTTATTTATATAAGAAAATCTTAACTTTCCTAGTAAAACCTCTTTTAGCTATATAAGTATTTTCCTAGAATTAGAATAAATTCTTTTAACTTTATAGTTTTTTTAAACTAAAAAATCAGTTAAAAATCTTAGAAAAGCTTTCTAAAAAAAGATTCTAATTATAAAAAAATACTAATTTAATTATAATTAAATTAACTTAATTAAAAAACTAATAAATATTATTCTAGTAAAATATTATTACTAAGAGAAGCTTATAAATATTTAAATTAAAAATTTTATTAAATTAATATAGGTTTTTTTACAAAAGAAATTAGTATTTAAAATATAAAAAAATAATATTATATATATTTATATATATAATATATATATCTTTAATTATAGAATCTAAGTAAAAAAGTGGGCTAAAAAAGTAAGCCCTTATAACTATTAGTTACTAATCTATAGCTTTCTTACTTAGATTTATGATTTTTACTTAAAGAGAGGGATTTTTAATAAAAGTAAGTCTTTAAGTGAGTCCTTATAACTATTAGCTACAAATCTATAGCTTTTTTGCTTAGGTTTATGATTTTTACTTAAAGAGAGGGAATTTTAATAAAAGTGGGTCCTTATAACTATTAGCTACTAATCTATAGCTTTCTTACTTAGATTTATGATTTTTACTTAAAGAGAGGGATTTTTATAAAAGTGGGTCTAAAGTAGGTCCTTATAACTATTAGCTACTAATCTATAGCTTTCTTGCTTAGGTTTATGATTTTTACTTAAAGAAAGGGATTCTTATAAAAGTGGGTCTACAAGTGGGTCCTTATAACTATTAGCTACTAATATATAGCTTTCTTGCTTAGGTTTATGATTTTCACTTAAAGAAAGGGATTTTTATAAAAGTGGGTCTTAAGTGGGTCCCTATAACTATTAGTCACTTATCTATAGCTTTCTTATTAAGTTATTATAAGCTATTATAAGCTATTATAAGCTATTATAAGCTATTATATTAACTATATATAGCTTATAATTAAGTAATTTAACTTAAACCTAAAAAAAAGAAAAAAAAATACAAAACAATACAAATAATACATGTATTGTATTGTAATGCAATGCTCTGCTTATAATAGCTTATATTAGCTTATATTACTTAATATTAATAGTATTACTAATATTACTTATAATATAATTAGTGTTAAAGTTTAATTTAAAATAAATAACTTATAAATAAATAAAATATAAATACTAGTAAGTATAAGTAAATTACTATAGAAAAAGCTAGACTTTTTAGTTATTTAATATTTTTAGGTTTTTTAAATTATTAATAAAATAAAATTCTTTTCTCTTTTATGTTTTTTAATATTATAGTAAGTTAGTATTACTAATTATGGTAATTATAATATATTATTAATAAATAAGCCTTAGTATTATATCTAAAAATAAGTTAAACTAATTATAAGTAAGGTTATTAAAGTTATTATAGTTTTTATAATAAGTATAGAATATTAAATAAAAGTAAGTCCTAGTATTATTATTATAAATAGGTTAAACTAATAGTAATTAAGATTATTAGAGTTATTATAGCTCTTATAATAATTTTAGTGTATTAAATAAAAGTAAGTCCTAGTATTATTTCTGAAAAGAGGTTTAACTAATAGTAATTAAGGTTATTAGAGTTATTAGAGCTTTTATAATAATTATAGTATGTTAAATAAAAGTGGGTCATAGTATTATTTCTAAAAATAGGTTTAACTACTAGTAATTAAGGTTATTAGAGTTATTAGAACTTTGAGTAAAATTATAGTATATTAAATAAAAGTGGGTCCTAGTATTACTTCTATAAATAGGTTAAACTCATTATTGATTTTTATAATTTTTTTAGTATCATTGGTTATAGCTAATGCATCTAATTTATTACAACACATAATTATTACTAGCAATACCTAGCTAGTAAAATAATTAATAACTAAATTCTTATAGCTATAGTAATAAATAAGCTCTAAGGTTATAAATATAGGGGGCTATAAGGTTAGAGCAAAGTTTATAATAAACTTTATAGCTATGTTAGCGTAAGAGTTATAATTCATAACTATAGTTAAACTTAAATTTGTTTAAGTTTTACTTATAGTATAAATTAATGTAATTCCCTCTTCCTTTATAACTATATTTATTCTATCTCTCTTACTTATGCTTTAAAGCTCTAAGGCAAACTAAACATATCTTATCCTTACTTATCTTTAATTTAATTCGTGCACCTATTATAATCGCTAGGTAAGTTCTACGTAACTAATTAACTAATTAACCCCTAACTAATTAAACAATAGTATAGCTAAGGGTGACTAAAAGCTAGGGGCAATAACCACTAGGCTATAGAACCTTTAGGCTATTTAAAAAGCTAATAAAAATCCTAATTAAAAGGAAATTAAGAAAACCAAAGAAAATATAAAGGAATTTAAGAAAAGTAAGAATAAGAAGGGGAATAAAAGACTAGAGAAAAAGGCTAGATATTTAGAAAAGATGTTAAAAAACATAGAACTTTAATCATTTAAGCAGTTTTACCTCGTGCTCGGGAGGGGTTATAGTAGTTATTATTATAATTATAATATATAATTTAAAAGTGGGTCCTAGTATTAATTCTATAAATAGATTAAACTAATTATATTTAAGGTTATTAGAGTTATAGCTTTTAGTAAAATTATAATATATTAAATAAAAGTGGGTCCTATTATTATTTCTCTAAATAGGTTAAACTAATTATAACTTAGGTTATTTAGAGCTTATTTATTACTGTGGCTATAAGAATTTGGTTGTTAATTGTTTTACTGGCTAGGTATTGCCAGTAATAATTGTGTGTTGTAATAAATTAGATGCATTGGCTATAAGTTTATAACCAATGATACTAAAAAAATTATAAAAATCAATAATTGTGTGTTGTAATAAATTAGATGCATTGGCTATAACCAAAGATACTAAAAAAATTATAAAAATCAATAGTTAGTGTAGTTTATAGTGTAGTTACTACACTACACTACAAAAACTACACTACACTACACATTATAGTGCAATACTCTGGTTATTATTGCTAAACGGACTTGTTTAGGCAGTGGTATATATTTAATGCGCTTATAGTGATCCCTCTATTTATCTGTTAGTTCCCCCTTCGCGTTATATTTGATTTCCTGTTTAGTTTGGAGCTGTCTTGAGCATTTTTTTTTCTGAACCTTTATCCGTCTCTTTTTTAGGGGGTTACAGTAAATCTCGGCTCTAAAAAGTTAATCTCGTATACAGGGTAGGGCTTTTGACTGGCAGAATGGCATATGCTACTTACACTGTATAAATATAGGGCATATACTAGGCATATGCCAGACTATACCCCTATAACCCCTATAACTAACCGACCTACTAACCTACTGACCGACTAACTGACTGACTAACTGACTGACTGACTGACTGACTGAATTGACGAATTGACGAATTGACGAATGAATTGTGACCGAATCAATGACTGAATTAATGACTGAATTAAACGAATTCGCACTAATTTACTGTGGTCTTTGGCATATGCAGTAGGTTTTCACCGCCTGCCTAATTCGGGTTATAAGGCTCCACCCTGGATATGAGATCAACTTTGTTGGAGCCGAGATTTACTATGTGCCCCTTTCTTAGGTAGTGCCGCTAGGCAATTGTCGTTTCTTTTTTTCCCTAGGCATTTATATCTGGGGATGGCTTGATTTAAAATAGCAATCTTGTCTATAAGAGCTGCGTTACTCTAGGGGTTTTGCGAGGTTCTGTTTAATGTCTGATGGTAAAGTACACTTAAACCTAGGATTGTATCTCATTATGGCCGACCGAAAGTCATTAGCTGAGTCTGTCCGTGGTTAAATACCCTGGTACGTCGCAGCGCCGCTGATGATGGAAGAAATAGATCTAAGATACGAATCCACGAGCATGTTTAAGATCGTTTACGACGCGAACCTTAATACTTGCCCTCCTGAGTATTCTTTTTCTGCGATTGCATAAGCTATCTGCCCGTTTGAGAATTTCACGACGAACAGCGTAAAAAGAGAGACGCATTGCGAGGCCGGAGCGAATAGCCCTGTGAGTGAATGTGGTAAAGGTTGATAATCCTAGCTAATCTAAGCCCTAAGGGGCATTATTTATAGTGCCTGATTGTGCACGTAATCTGTGAAAAGCCCACTCATCCGCCTGTTTTCACCGCCTATCCGGACTACAGGCTTTAGTCTATTGCGGAAACACTAGCTTATCTAGCATATCTTTGTTCTAATTTGAGTACGATATTAACAGTTCTCTAGACGTTTTATTCCTAGAATATTACTAAGCGTTTTAATTCCTGCTAGCGCATTAGACAACAGCAAGTTCGTAATCCAATGCACCATGGGTGTGATCCACGAGAACTCTGCTAAGTTAGCAGGGACGACCCACAGTATAACTTATATATAAATCACTATAGGGCAGCTACTTTATACTATCTAAGCTTATATTTTATAGCTTTTTTTCACTGCCCTTATGTCTAAAGCCCCTTATAACTAATATTCCCTTTATCTATAGTTAAAAAATTAAATCTATATTATAATTTATTAGTAAATACCTTATAATTTAAATATTAATTAATATTATACCCTAATCCTTATAGTTATAGCTATCCTCTATAGATTAGCTTTACTAGTCTAATAAAGAGATACTATTTTTACTTAACTTACTGCTTAAAGCTTAATATAAGTAATAGCTTAATAATAAGAAGCCTAGTATTATAAGAGATCTCTTTAAGGGCTTCCTTCCTACCCTTACCCTTAAATTCCTAAATTATTAATAAAAGGTAAGGCTTATTAAGAATTACTATATATAGCTAAAGAAGGTATAGTAAGTATTTTAAGCTATAGAGTTATAATCTAGTATAACTTATAATAAAGAGACTAAAAAGCTTTAAATAAGTAAGTAAAATATTAAATTTATTAAAAAGGTTTATAAGAGATTTAGTAAGGCTATTATAAGGAAGCCTTTAATTATAAATAAGACTTTTATAGCTATAAAGTAAGTAAAGGTCTTTATGCTAGACCTTCTAGCTAGTAATAGAATTCTGAAGGCTTAAGATAATAAAGGCTTTACTATAGTAAAGGAGGAAATAAGAAAAGGTAGCTACTCTCTAAAACTAGATAATAAAGAGAAGGATATTAGAGGCCTATAATAAGGTACTAATAATAATATTCCTTGTTTTATTTAAGAGATTTAGGATAATAATAATCCCTTTAAAGTTAATAATAATTCTTTTCTTTAACTAGATATATCTAAAATTATAGAAAATAGCTACTCTCCTAGTTATAGTTTTTAAAGGCTAGCCTATAGCTACTTATTAAACCTTTTTACTAGGTTTATACCTAGTAGATTATAGCTAAATAAATTACTAAAGAGCTTATAGAAGTAAAAAGCTATAGTATAGGTAATAGAGCTTTTAAAGGTAATATTAAATATTCTTAGGCCTTATACTATAGGCCCTAGGTAGTATATCTTTTCCCTAAGGTTTATAAATATAGAAGATATTATATAGGCACTTAAGAACTACTAATTATATAGTAAAGAGCTTAGAATAGCTATAGTAATTTAAATTATTATATAGTTAAAGGAGAATTATATAAATACTCTTATTTAGAATATATTATCCTTAAGGGAGGTAAAGAAAGTATAGGTTAAATTAAACTTTAGTATTAGGCCTAGCTAGGTTATAGAAGTAAGGGTATTAATATCTTTTATAGGTATATATATCTTTACTTTTCTCTTTATAGTATTATTAGTATAAAAGCTAGGAATTTATTAATAATACTACTAATTTTATCTAATATATAATTCCTTAACCTATTTTATACTCTAATATTATTTCTAAAGCTACTTAGTAATTTATTTATAAATTTATAACCCTATATAGTATAGATTTACCTTATTAGCTTGCCTAGTAGCTGCTTTAAGAGCTTTATACTTATCTAGAGATAACTACTCTCTCTTATTTGCTTTAAAGATATAGGGTTCCCTTTTATATATTTTAATAAAGTTAAATAAACCTATAATAGTATAGATTATCTTAATCTAAATAAGAAACTTATATTTAGCTATATTATAGTAAATAATCTTTTACTTTTACTTATACTACCTAAAGACTTACTTAATAACTATTCTTAATTAAAGAGCTTTTCTTTATTTATAAGCTATTAATAAGTAAGTGCCTAGTCTTATAAATAATACTAAACTCTTAAAAATAGTGTAATTAGCCCTTAATATATACTAAACCCTATATCTTTAAGATAAAAGTAACCTTAGGGTATTAAAAATAACTTTAATAAAGCTATTTATATTAAGGTTATATTATTAATAAAACCTTTAGTACTAGGTAGTATATATTAAAATAATCCCTTAAAGCTAGTAGCTACTAGTATATTTTATAAGATATTATTCTTCCTTAACTAAAACCTCTTTTACTATAAAAGTAAGATATATATAAGGATATATATACTATTAATAGCGTTAATTATACTATTAAATTAAAGAAATCTATTATTTAATTCTATAAAAGGTAAAATATAATCTAGGTTTAGCTAATAAATAAATCTTATATATAATTTCCTTATTAGATTAAGTAACTTATAAAAGATTTATAATACTAATAATTAGCTTAGATAAAACTAATAGCCTATATTTCTTTAAGGCTTATTATAAGTATAAATCTATAAAAATACTATTACTTTTTACTTAACTAATTAATATTATAAGTCTTTAATTAAAGTATTATTCTAAAGCTAGTAATAAAGCTAAAGAAAGGTTTTCTTTAGTATTTAAAAAAGATATATAAAGTTAATACTAGGCTTTTAAAGAATATAATAGTAAAGGTTCTATAATATAGTTAGTAACTATTAAGTGCTTTCTTTAAGAGCTATAAATTTAGTATTATTATAATAGTAATAGTAAATATACTCTTAGAGATAATAGGGTTAATAAAGTACTCTCTATATTCTTACTATAGTTTTATAGTATATAAGAATTAATACTATAATATAAAGATTATTACTATTATTATTTTCTTTAATAGTAAGGTGCTTAAATAAGAGATTATAATCCCTAAGAAAGGTTATTATAGCGCTTTACTAACTTTATTATAATACTTCTTATAAAGTTTATAAAGTAATTTACTCTTTATAAAAATAAAAGCTAAAAAATAGTAAAATTCCCTTTATTCTTAGTATCTAATCCTATTATAGGTATTTATATAGCCCTTACTAGTATAATATATTATAAATAGGGGGAAATATAAAGTAAACTTAATTCTATAACTTTCTATATAAATTTACTACTAAAAATAGTTAGTATATCTGTTATATATAGTTGTGCACTCTGCTAACTTTGCAGAGTTTTCGTGGATCACACCCCATGGGTCAAGCGAAGAAGGGAGGGCAACCCTTGGATCCAACGTTTATTCTTTCTGAGAAGGTAAATCTCGAACATCCAAAGATGCCAGCCGTTCTCCCGCCATACATGGCCTTGGCAGTGGTGTCGGAGTTGGTGGTCTTCCTTCTCACACACTGCGACGAGCGCTTCTGCTTGCAGAAGAAAACAGGCCGCCGCATGGATGGCATGCAATCTGGAAGGAGGCGAACGTCATCGTTTCCCGACCACGTCTTGCGACGCCGCAGAATTGGCGGCCGAGAATGTCGCCCTCTCTTCGCAAGCCTGCGCGACTGATCCGTGGAAGCAAATGAAGGCCAGGGTCACACACACACGGTGGTCCCTGGACACCCCCTGTTGCTTTCGAGAATCACGTCCCCCGACTTCCACAATCCTAGTCTTGGGCCTGGGAACTCTGGCTGTCCAGAGTCTGAGCAGCACATTGATCGTTAGCCATGGGGCCTCGGCACAGTCTGACCATGACGACAACAGTGACCCCGTAGAAATCGCGGCGTCGTGAGAGAACACGCCCGATTGACTTTTTTTTTTTTTTTCCAGAATCTTTTTTCTTTTTTCTACATTAGGAATGAAGTTGAAGTCTTGTGCAATGAAAAGGGTTATTGGCTGCGGTTAGATTTGAGAAGGGATGAGCACGATGCAGTAGCTGCAACGAACAAGTCAGGCTCAATTCCATGGAAGTTGTCAGATGGTGCGGCTTGGTGCCCCATGCTAGGCGGCTGAAAGAAATGCGGGTATTTCCGACAAGGAGGCGTGTTCTGGACGGGGATTACACCGGCCTTTGCTGACAGACAGACAGACAGGCGAAGCACAGAGATGAACAGGCATTCCAGCGGTAAGTACCCCGCAGACGAGGCCGAGTGCAGCAGGCTAAATCGCGGGATTGAGGGGGGGGCCGAGCGCGGGAACGCGCATGCAGCAAGGCAAGGGCGTTCCAGCAGACGAGACGAACGTGACGAGCGGGAATGCAAGCCAAGAGTAGCCAAGAATTGATCAAGCGGGTATTAGGATGAAAGGATGAAAAAGTGTCTGTTGAAACAATAAGCCGCAGTGGGGTCGCACCGACTCGATCAGCAAGCACGAAACCAATGCTTCTATTTCTGACGGGTTTGTGTGCTTGTTTGTTGGGGTTTGTTCCTTCATTCCCGGGCTGTGCAAGCCTTGAACCAATGAATGAATGATGAATGAGGCGCGGATCGATGCCGCCTCGTTGTGCCCTGTTCGACATGGAAGCTGGCGCTGCTGGCCCCTGCAACGGCAGTACAAGTACTCCGTATGTACAAGACAAACAAAACAACCTGCATGGATTGATTTGCTGCGCCATGCGTCGTGACGCCGGGAAACAAACATGGGAAACACCGACTCTTGATTGTTTCTTCCGATCCACCCGAATGTCTTACCACCAACGAACATGCTTATTTGCCCATGCGCTGGACGCGGCGCAGCCCCTTTTCCTCGTTCGCCTATGACTCTATTATGTATTTTGCCAGCCCATTCCCCGCGCGGGTGTCGGCCCAATTGCTGATGAATCTCAACCACCTCATTCGACAACTCGCCCAAACGCGAAACCCCCAACGCCAACAACCACCCAACGGAAAGCCGTCCTCTCTAATCTTTTTTTCCCCTTATTCCACGGAGAAACGAGAAAAAAAGAGAGGGATTCTAGCGAGCAACAAATCGACGACAAAAACCAGCTCTCATTCATCATGCGCTTGTCAACCTTCCTCGTCGCTGGCTTCTCCGCCCTCTGCGCCGCCCACACCCAGGACGCACCCGAGACTGGGAACAATCCCAACGTCATCTACCAGGCTACCTTGCCCAAGGAGGCCTTTTTCCACGGCAACCTCAACGGCAACGTTCGCGGATCTGTGCGTGCCCAATCCGGCCCGGACGGCAAAGGCGTCAAGTTTGACGTTCACTTTGAAAACTTCCCCAACCCCAAGGAAGCGGGCCCATTCAGTACGAGTTCCCCCTAGTTCACCTCTCTCATTCATCCGTCATCAACCCATGTCATCCAACTTTTGAGAGAGAGAGAGAGAGAGAGAGAGAGGGAGGGAGGGAGGGAGGGAGACAGAGACGGCATTTGCTAATAACACATGTCCCGCAGTCTACCATATCCACGTTGCCCCCGTGCCCGCCACCGGCAACTGCACCGAAACCCTCGCCCACCTCGACCCCTACAAGCGCGGCGAAGATCCCCCTTGCGATGTGTCGAAGCCTCAGACATGCCAGGTCGGTGACCTGAGTGGCAAGCACGGCAAGATTATGCAGGATCCTTTCCGCGTCCAATACGTTGACCCGTACGCCTCGTTGGCCGAGGGAACGCTGGGCTTCTTTGGCAACAGGTCTATTGTTGTCCATTTCGCGAACAAGACGAGAATCACGTGCGCCAACTTTGAGCGAGTGGATGGGTGTCCTGTGTAATCTGAAACGAGTTGTCGAGGGGGAGTTTAAATTTTTTTTTTTTGTATTTATCTATTTTTCTCTCCGTCTCTTGCATAAAATGATAATTTCTTGAATGAGACGGGATGAAGTTTTTGTCCCCTTTGCAGAGGATTTGGGAAGTGCGTGCAAAAAAATATATCACATCGTCCCCCGACAAGTTTTTCTTCTTATTTCTTTCATTCATAAACGCCGTTGATGTGTGTGAGCGTCAATGATACTTGTCCACTGGAGGGACGACATGGGTCTGGTGTTTATGCGCCGCATATGCGAATCGGAAGATTGGGAATCCAGATGATGATGGGGTGGTGATGATGCGTCGTTGACTTGCATTGCCTGATTGGACTGGTGGGGGCCGTTTCATTTGTCTCTCTCTTTTTTTTTTTTTTTTTGTGAAAGAACATGCAAGCGAGACCGAATGAGACGACGGGCAGATGTATTACAAAAGTACGCGGATATCAAGCAATATTGGACGGCAACACCCACACTTGAGGCGGCCATTGCTTTGGACTTGAGAATCACGGTCACAGGTATTCTCCAGCATCACCGCAGCCATCTATCCCGCCGAGTTTGGACTCGAAAAAAAAAAACTCCCATGTCATGTGTCATGCTGTACCGAATCAGCAGATGTTGTAAGCTGCCCGGGGCTCAAATGGACGTACCTGTCCCGACCTGACTGTGTCTTGAGATCTACTTCCCGGAATGAGCATCCGCCATTGACGCCTCGTAGCGCTGTTGCAGCTCTGAGATCCTTCTTGACTGGAGATCCCGCTCATTCACTCTTTCAATGGTGTCTTTTTGAAAATCCTGGCTCGCCTGCAATCAGACCTTTGTCGGCGAGAACATCTTGTCTTATCACAACGGCCTCGACGAGGTACACGGAGATGTTCCGCTCCCGTGAACACATGGCCTTCCGATCGCTCCACGTCAAGTTCAGCCGGGCCGATGGCAGACGGCTCACTGCTCAGTCAGGCCAAGTCGGAAGATGGATACACATCTGAGAGAGAGCGGGAGAGAACGGGTGCAACGCCCAGGAACGTGTGTGTGTGTGTGTGTGTGTGTACGGCGCAGCGTTCCCAAGAGCAAGAGGAGAGTATGCGCTCGCTTCCGTCAGGGACGAGGTATCAGAGCTATTTTTGCAGCCATAACCTCGCGGGATGTTTGACCCACACTGTAGAACAGGCACTCTCATTGCCTTGCTGACCGACGCCGACAGTTTGAGAAAAAGATTGGCATTAAGCAGGTGGTGCACGGAAAACAAACTGGTTCCGGTGATGATGTTTGGTGAGTGCACTGACATTTGTGCAAGACCGCTCTCGCAAGTTTCTGAGGAGCGGAGCGTTTTGGTCCGGGGCTTATCTTGTTTCGTGATAATGTAGTCTAACATTGAGTACAGACCTGGCGATTTTCACTTAGTTGTCGAGACCAAAAAAAAAAAGAAAAAAAAAAGGGGGACAACATTGCTTGTGGCGAAAACTACGAAAACTTTTATTCATCCCCATCGGCTCTTAAAAAGATGTACCTCCTTCTTTTCATCTCGTGAGTGAACGCCGACGTATGCTCTGAGAAGGCTGGCCCTGGTACCCCTATGGTTTTTTTTTTTTCTTGTTCTTAATCAACTCTACGGCGCCAAGTTGTCAGACGCCAATGCTTCTGGCTCCGGCTGGTGAACTGTCGGCCTGAGGGCTGTCCTGATCGCGGGGGCCGCGACGCGGGCAATCTCCGAACTTGTTGTTGTTGTTGTTGTTGTTGTTGTTGTTGTACAGGGAGGATCGCTGATCACGCTGCTTGTTATGAGGGGGTTTAGCTACGGAAACCTTCAAGGGACCCGACTCGGTGACCCTGCCGTTGAGGGTGGCAGTGGCGGACTGGGCCTCCTCTCTGGCTCCAAACTCAACAAAGCAGAAATGGTGGTTGCCGGGGAGAGCGCTTGTGCTCTCGTGAGGCTTGATGCGATTGCCAATAGTGACTCTGGCGGGATGTTGTCTGCGGTCAGCTTTCATAATCTCGCATTGTGAGAAGGGGGGGACTCCCAACGCACGGCGGAGCGAAGCCGCCTGCGAACAGCTCAGCCACCTCGGCTTTGTCCAGAGCCTGGTCCACGGACAGACTCAAACCACCGACATAGACACGTTTGCCAGAGTCCTCGCCGACAGCTTTTCCTCAACATGGTCGGACGACGTTGGCCGTCCTCGGTCGCTGCCATTGCTGCTGCCGTGTCTGGGGCTCGAGCCCTCATCCCCCCCTACGCTGGAAGCTTGGAGAGCGGCCGTCACTGCCCCAGCGGGCATTGTTGCGAGGCTGCTTTGGCTTGCAGGGGCCGACCTTGAGAGCTCGACCTCGGATTGTGGTGGCATTGAGCGACTCGAGAGCACGCTCGGCACACTCGCGGTTGACAAAGTCGACGAAGCAGTAGCCGGGATTGCGTCCAGAGACTGGATCAACGGAGATCTGGACGGCCTCAAAGTCCCCAAAGCCGTTTTTTCGGAGTCCCTCCTCGATTTCCTGGGCCTCTACGGTGTAGAGCAGGTTGCCTGTGTAGCAAGGTCAGTAATAAGTGCTAATAAGTAAGATAGGTAGTAAGGTAAGAAGCGTGTAAGGACTGTAGTATAAACCTAGGTAAATATAGTAGCCCTTAGAGTGCATATCTAAGGATCCTTAGATATTACTTCCTATAGATTTTAGTTTCTATATAAAGTTACTTCTATTAGTATATATATATATATATAGCGGTAATAATATGCTTTGTAATAGATATCACGTGAAGTAATAGGCGTAAGCAAGTGAGAGCAAATGGCTAGCTAATAAGTCGTGCACAGCGTTTTCGCAAAGATGCATACCTTGTATCCAACGATATCCAACTTGGGCTCTCTGCGCGCGCAGAGTACGGCTATAACTACAACGGTGACGGTGACGGTGACGGCGACGGCAACAAGTGACGGATTTGTCCCTCGAAAACGCCAGGAATCCCGCAATGTGTCGCAAGGCATATCTCCTTGGCCTCTATCCACCTTATGGAGTCACGTTAACCAGGGTCTATACGTCCGTATGTTTTTACTTTTACCTAATTGGTTACATACAGACCCTGGTTAACGTGACTCCACAAGGTGGACAGAGGCCAAGGAGATAGGGGATAATTCACGCACGAATTACTTGGGGTGTGATCCACGAGCCGGTGCAGACTTTGCACCGACATTACATAATATAAATTATACATAGAGTTATATAGGGCGGCTATTTTATACTATCTTTTTTACACTAGTGTAAACTTTACGTAGGGATAATATAAAGTGTAAAGTTTATACCTAAAATAAGGGTAAAGTTAGTAAAATTAGGGAATCTAAGCTTATTATAGGTATTTATATAGCCTTAGTTAAAAAGATATATTATAAATAGGGGCGGATATAGTGTTTATATAATTTAGATAAAGTTCTATAAATTTCTATGGATCTTAGCTAATAAAAATAGCTAGCGCGTCCGGTTAGATGCATTTTGCACCGGCTCGTGGATCACACCCTTGGTGGGCAGTCAGTCGGCTGCGCCTTTAATTTTTTTTTTTTTTTTCGTGCAACAAAATTGGCTGTGGGCGCCAAAATTCAGTCAATAACGACCGACCGCGACTGGCTGGCTTGCCGCTCGGCCCCCCTTGTCAATCATTGGGCTTGTACATACAGTGGGGGGCGTATGTACTCCGTAGGCTGGGCTGTAGCACGGACGTCGTGCGGCGATCAAAACTCTCGGGAATTGAATATCATTTTGTCGGTGCCCTGGGATCCAGCCAGTTATGCAGAACCCACCTGCATTGTTGACGTGAGCTTGCTTGCTCATCAGCTTCTACACACCGGGATGGTGGCTGAATTTTGGCGAGGCAGAAGCACAATTTTAATTTTTTTTTTTTTTTTTTACAGCGACGGGGCTTTTTGCCAGGCAAAGACAAGTTGCCGACGACTCGATGAATCGCACTCACTCGCCAACACGTGCATTCCAGACTTTTCTTCATCTCAACCATGTTTTCAATTGGTTACGATTCATCAACAAGGCTATGTAACACAGAAGAAGACAATCTCTGCCCCGGGACATCAGAACATGTGTATAGTGTAAGGAGGGGGGAAAGAAAAGAGAGGGAAAGAAAATATGTACACGACGAGACCTGCTGAACTCGTGTCCCCCCAGCTTTCGTTCCGTCATCGTCAACGCTATGAAACGTGATATTAGAGGTGGTCCGGAATGGGTTCGAGCATATAAAGTACTACTTATGGGCCCATCACGCATTCTGCCCCAAGGCCTGGCCGATGATGTCCCCGGGTCCGTTGAGGACGGCGTCGCCTCCGGCAAAGAGGCCGGCGACGCCCTGCTGCAGAGCATCCGCGGGGCCGCCGCCCAGAGCACCGCCGCCCAGGGCATCGCCCAGGGGACCCAGACCGCCAAGATTGGTCTCGCGCTTGTTGTTGTTGGACTTGTTGGCCTTGTTGCTGTTGCTGTTGCTGCGGCCCTCGCCGTTGCTGATGCGCACCATGACCTGGCGGATGAGCTCACCGGGCCCGTTGAGGACGGCGTCACCGCCGGCGAAGAAGCCGGCGACGCCCTGCTGCACGGCGTCCATGACGGGGTTGCTTCCCAGCTGTCCGCTGACGGGGCCGAGGCCGCCGAAGTTGAGCTCACGCTTGTCGGCGGCGACGGGGGAGGCTTGCGCCAGGCAAGCTGAGGCAGCAATGGCGGAAAGTACACCGGAGACCTTCATTTCGATGACTTGTTGATCTGAAGAGAAAAGAAAAATAGGCGATGACGAATGGGACAGATGATTGATGAAAAAAAATGAAAAAATGAGGAGGGCTGGATTCAAGATACTGGTAGACACACCAACCTTTATATACCTGTCGCAGTCGCAATGGCGTGTCAGTGGTCACTCATTGCACGTCGTTATCCCCGACCCCGACTCTCATATCTCATGCGCACAGAGCCCAGAGGTGCGCAAGGTGAAAGCATAAAAACGCTCTGGCTCTGTCGAAGCACGGGACGATTTTTTCGAAATCAGTGCGTCGTCGTGCCGTCGTCGTGCGTCTAAGCGGCGTGGCTGCGTCCCAATTCTTGACTTACTACAGTAAGTCTGTTTCAGGCCGGACCGGCCGAAACTGGTACCTGCGCTAACAGTTGCTCGGACGTCGGTCGAAGGGCCAAGAAGAGCCAAGAAGGGCCAACTTGGGCCTTTTCCTTTCTCTAGTACTCCGTAGAAGCTGTGCATTCATGGAAAACCGCCTATCCTAACCTATTCCTCTGTAATTTGTAGCATGCCTAGCATTCCTCCGACCAATGTACATACATTACCAACACGATGCTACTATAATAATCCGCTGATGAAACGCGCAAGGCCTGCAAACCTGAACATGGAAAGCCATCCAACTTTGATTTGTCGGGCGTCGGCCCCACTCTGTATCCGCACCTGTTACTTTCTGCCCCCCCCCGTTCTTGAACCCATCAAAACCATCCCAGCACAACATCAAATCGGTGCCACGTCCAAGTTGTCCGCCATGGAGTCATCGCCATCTGGCCCAATCGAGGCTGACGAATCCCTAACGACGCGACTGGCCTCCGTCCTCCCCGAACATGTCCCCTTCGGCATCTACCACGTCTCCACGCCGCCGCGAAGGACTGACGCGCTATTCTCCGCGCCGCCAAACGAGCGCCCCGATCGAACCTACTGCGAAAACCATTTCCTCGCCGTGTCGATTGGCGCGCAGCCCAGGGAACAGACGTCGTCACGGAACGCCGGCTCATCTGCGGCCACCACCACCTCCCCCGCCGAGACGAACAAGGAGGTTCTAGTGCTGGGCGTCGAGATCTTCATCTACACAACCGCCCACGCCACGACCTTGTTCGTCTCCAAAGCCGACTCCACCGGCTACCTGCCGCTGCTGGACTTGCCCAAAGGCGCGGCAGCAAGCCCCATCCGCCAAGTGTGCGCCGCGTTCATCGCGCATCTGGTCGAGCATCGCCGACGTCCCGGCGTGCAGTTCGTCGTCAGCCTGTTCGCCCGGTCGCAGGGACAATACCTTTTCCCCGGGAGCGTCGACCACGGCGGCAAACACGTCCTGGACGATCGCGGGCTCATAAAGTGGTGGTGTCGCGTGCTGGATCCCCTCATTGTCAACCCACCACCTCCCTTGGGGAAGGGCTACCTGGTCGTGCCGGGCCTGGACGCGCACGAAACCCGCGCGCTCATACCCCGTACCGCGACGGCCGCTTCGTCCTGGTCGTTGACCCATCCACTGGACAAGATTTCTCACTACCGCAGGGAATTCGACCGGGTGCCGCCCCGGTGCCTGATCCCCCGGTTCCCCGATGATCCGAAATCTCGCTTCCGGGACGAACTGGACGACGAGGCCGGGAGGAGGTCGGGCGCCGCGAAGCAGACCGGTGCCTGGAAGAGTGTCAAGACGCTGGACACGTTCTGGGAGATGATGGCCTACAGACAAGAATGCTCCAGTGGCAGAATGACGGGCTTCATCTGGGTCGTGCTCGAAGACGACGAGGCCGACGCGGACGAAAACGACCGACGAGATGCGCGCACAGGCGCTTCTGCGACTCGGAAAAGTAGTTCAACAAAGCAGACCGATGCATCTACTCCTCCCACCACGGCGCCCCCCGGAGCAGCGCCGCGCAAACTCCCCCTCCTCTCAGAATCAGCCGTGCACAGCGCCGCCGCCGCCAGATCAAAGAGCAACAAGAACGGCAAGTCGGGCAAGAGGAGGCGTAAGCTGAGAGGACCCATCAGGCCTCGACAGCCCAGGGCAAAAACGGGACAGCAGCGAAACTATTCGCCCGCGATGCCCACCAGGACGGCATACTACTACTGGCCGAGCCGGGGTCGAGGCGAGCGCGTCGTCAACGAGGCGACGTACAGACGCATCACCGAGCACATGCTCCATGCCGACTTCTCCAACCTGGACAAGGCAGTCGGCAGCACCAAGCGATGGATCAGGGAAGTCGGCCTCGGCACAGACTGGGGTAGCGTCGTCGTCGGAGAGAGGGCACTGTCCGCCGCCGCCCCGCCCGCCAACGGCACCGACGCCTCTGCCCAGGTCAACACCATCTCGTCTGGGCTGGTCAAGAGGAAGAGGGCGGACACGACTGACATGACGGGCGGCGGCGGCGTCACCGATCTGGACGCAGAAGTTGCGAAGAAAGTGCCCGAGGATGAAGGGCTAGAGGCGCCGCGAGACTGCAAAAACGGGGCCAATTTCTTGAGCGCACGTCTTGTGCGAAAGAAGCCAAAGTCGTAGAGAGATCGGGCGGAGAGAGAATTTGTCGTCGTCATTCACACTGGATTCGGTAGATCCAAGGGCCTAGCGAGGCGTTTTGTTTTTACTTCTTTTTTTTTTTTGGTGTTTGCCGCGGGCATCACCAGACAGCAACCTGCGAGGGCATCGAGGCAAACTGGTATTGACTCTGTCCAGAAATAAATCCATGTACACACTATGTGATGCTTAGCAATAACACATTCGCAAACCATTCTCGAATCCCCCCAAAACAACAAAACGCTTCACCTAATCTTTCTTCTTCTTCTTCTTCTTCTTCAAGTATGCTAGATTCACCGCCGACAAGGGCTCTTCGCCCTCCAAAACAGCCATGACATTACGCATGCTCGACTCTTCAAATCCAGCATGAGCCTCGACCGTACCACCGCCATTATGACACGTCAGCATCGCTCGGCCCTGATCCGCGATGGAATCGGCACAGGCCGGTCCGCCGTCGCAGTATATTTGAAGCGGATGGGGTCGCCGAGGTGCAAGATGCGTGGTTTGGAGGTTGTTGTTGATGAGGCGTCGTTGGCGCGCGGGTGCGGGTGCGGGTGCCCGAGGGGGAGGGGGTGAACGGGGTGAGAGACGGGGGAGCCTGATCGGGGGGTTGAGCCTGGGATGGGGGTGTTGTACGGCTCTGCCATTTTGTGTTGGGGGTTCGCCGCTTGCGTGTGGTTTGGAGGCTGGGTGGATGGGCGAGATGGGAGATGAGGATGTGGTGAGATGGAATCCGGGAGGTTCGGTGAGAAGAGACTGTCTGTCTCCCAAGCGCGGGTTTTGTATTCTCCGCGTGACGGGTGAGGGTGACGGGTTACGCCATGCCACCACATTTCTCCTTCCACCTCTTATCGCCTTCGCGGTGCAACTCCTTCCGGACCAGTTGCGCTTCACCAGAGCGCTGAGCTGAGCGCTGTTGCCATGATCCCGCCATGATCTCGTTGTGCGCAGCTTCCGTCTTGCGAAAGCTGACGAGGAAGAAGGAACTCGGTCGAGTCTGGAGGGATACTTGATCTGTTCGCTGGTTGTGTCTCGTTTTCTTTTCCTTTCTCTTCCTCCTCAAATCGTTCAAGACCAATCTTTTCTGCGCCTGTCCAAATGACTTTCTGGGAATCCTGGTCTGGCGTCTTCGCCGCAGTAGCGGCGCTTGGGACACTTCTGAGCGCCTGGTTTTTTCAAGCTCCCCTTATCCGGATCGGCAGGGCCATCTGGTTTTGTTGTCGCCGGGACGGAAACCGGAGCACGCCGTCGGGGGGCAAACGATTCCTCCGAGTCACTCGATCCGATCCTGAAGGAGCTGGAGGGATTCAGGAAGGATGTCCAGATGGAGATGGTATTGCAGACTCAACTTCTCAAACGCATCTCCAATATGATGGAATCTCGCCTCCCCCCACAAGGCGATGAGTGGGTCGCAGAAGTACGGCTCCGTCGCCCTGGGTTCGCAGACCTTGGCGGCCAACCGCAGTCCCAGAATGACAATTCTGATGTAGCCTCTGGCTAGGATCACCCGCAAGGGCCCACCACGGTCTGACCGAACAGGATCGTGGGCGGTATTCAACATACCGTCCCCAGCGAGCAGCTTGCACCTCATCGTGGTGCTGGGGTCTAGTAGCCTCGCCCAGGCGAAGCCAAGACAAGCTGCAACCCCCTAGGATGCCCATGTTTTTTTTCTTTCTCATCCAAGTCCTTTCCTTTCCTTACCACACTACTGCTCCACTACGCCTCCCCTGCACGCGCAGTACATTGTATTAGTACGGACTAACTACCTCCCTCCTTCCCACCCCGCTTGACTTTTTGATCAAGACCCCACAACAACCCTCAACAACCCACAATAACCCACCACAACCCACCACACACAATCCCCTCGATCCGTCACCTTGATTGGTTTCCTGCCGGCTGCATCGTGCATCGTGCATCGTGCATCAGTCAGGACTCAGCCATGGGTCAATTGATTTCTCATACCCCAACCTCTCCTACTCCGCCGCTCCTAAACCTCCCTCTTGAGATCATCTTGGCCATAGCCAGCCGTCTCTCTTCCTCTCCCGAATTTATTGTGGCCCTCTCGCTAACTTGCAAGTCTCTCTTCGCCGCCCTCGAATGTCATGTCGCAAACCTCGGAGCCGAGCACCGGGAAGACCTTCTCCTTCTGCTGGAGAAGGACCTCGGCGCTAGATTCTTCTACTGCTCGACCTGTCGCCAACTCCATCGGTTCACGTCGCGCTTCACTCCCTTGGATCCATGCCGCACCTTTTACTACTGGTACTGGCAGAATTCTTCCTGTAACTTCTGGGGCTCTTTCCAGCCAAACCTCTATTCTCCCTACACGCTGTGCGTATCACTCGACTAGCATGCAAAGCTCCAAGAAATCCCTGATCTTGACTGTTTTATGCTAATCTTTATAGATGGTACGTCCACGCACGTCTTGTCATGAACCGCTACCTCTACGGCCCTCCCAAAGGACTTCCCCTGGAGAGTTTTGCCCGACCCGCTTGGGTGGCAGGCAGCTTGGACCTTGGGCTGCTATGGTTACAAACGCCGTCTGCGCGCATCGTCCAAGGCGAGCTGCTGATCCGTTTCTCCCATACCCTGGAGGGGAGAGCCTCTGTTCTGCGGCATGCGATTGACCAGGGCGAATATAAAATCTGCAGACACGTAGCAACAGATCCGTTCAAGCCTGCATGGACGAGCCTAGGCCTCTTCATGACCGATCTGATGAAGCACAGGATACCCGAGTTGCGCAAGCCCGAGGAGGAAGGCAATCACGGCACGGAGCCTGATGAGTCGCTTCTCTTCCGGCCTTGTCGCGAGTTGTCCAGATCCTGCACGGAGTGCTCGACTGACTACGTGGTGACGATTGAGCGTGCAGAGGTGCGCGAGGTGGTCAAGCAGTCTTGGGGAGCAAAACTGGTGATTTTTTCCATCCTGGATGCCGTGCCGTACCAACAGAGACTCTGCTAATGCGGACCGCAGGATTTCTCTGGACCATTTGCCGATGGATGGCGAGTCACCATCGTCGCCTATCATCAGCTGGGACGCTGTCGAGATCCCGACGACTGGGAGTGGCTGAGCTTGACAGGGGCCGACAACATCAAGTGTGGAGCTGATGGGAGGAGAAAATACTCGGGGAGGGAAATGGCCCTTTATCCACCTGGTTCGATTATTCAAAAATGGGAAGCTGGCGACAGCAGGTTGGGGGCAACGTAGTGGCGTTTGTGGTGTTTGTTAGACAAGATAGGTCATGGTGTATTTGACAGAAGGAAAGGTCTAATCGACTAGTCTATGCTTAATGCTACAGAGTCTATGTAAAAACAAGGAAAGATGAGTCTAAAAAAAATGAAGAAAGAAAAAAACAAATTCCCACCCGTTGTTTGCTCATACAAAGTCTGCGAGGGCCGCGTGGCTAGATGCGGCCTTACCTGAGAGGAGACCAGCTACCGTCCTTGTCAGGTCCGTTGCTGGCCCCGTTCATCTTTGGGGCATCGTTCAAGGGGGACCAGTTTCCGGCCTGGACTGGTCCGATGCTACCATTGACCGTTGGGGGGTCTTTCAAAGGTGACCAGTTTCCGGCCTTGACTGGTCCAATGCTACCATTGGCCGTTGGGGGGTCTTTCAAAGGTGACCAGTTTCCATCGTTGACTGGCCCATCTTTCGCACCGGCGGCGGCCTGCTGTCCATCTCGAAGCGGAGACCAATGGCCGTTCTGAGTCTTGCTGTCTTTTGTGGCGTTGGAAGTTGGGCGACCTTCTTGAGGAGACCAGTTGCCGTTCGGGTCCGGGCCATTCTGGCTCTTGCTGTCTTTTGTGCCGTTGGAGGTTGGGCGACCTTCTTGAGGAGACCAGTTGCCGTTGGGGTCCGGGCCATTCTGGCTCTTGCTGTCTTTTGTGCCGTTGGAGGTTGGGCGACCTTCTTGAGGAGACCAGTTCCCGTCCGGGTCCAGGCCATTCTTCATAGTAGTAGCAGCAGCAGCCAAGTCTTTGGTCGTCAGAAGTGGCCGATTGCCGTTTGTTCCAGATCTGTTCATGGCGTTCTTCATAGCTTGGCCGCCTTTCGTGGGAGAGTAGTTGCCGTCCGGGTCCAGGCCATTCTTCATAGTAGTAGCAGCAGCAGCCAAGTCTTTGGTTTCTGTCAGAAGTGGTCCATTGCCATTCGTGCCGGATCCGTTCATGGCGTTCTTCATAGCTTGGCCGCCTTTCGTGGGAGAGTAGTTGCCGTCCGGGTCCAGGCCATTTTTCGTCTTTGCAATGGCCAAGTCTTTGGTTCCTGTCAGAAGCGGCCAATCGCCATTTGTGCCGAATCCGTTCATAGCGTTCTTCATAGCTTGGATGGGAGACCAGTTGCCGTATTGGTCACTGGTATATGTGGTGTAAATTGTAATTCAGATGAGGGATCTCGTGAACTTGGCTTTGATAATAATAATAATAATAAAAAAAAAAAAGAGTCTACGTTCTGCAAAAGCTGAAGTGTAGGGATGATGCCAAAAGACGGCGGGTGTTATTGTACCCCCTTGAATGAGTAACTTGACCAAATTGATCTGCTTGTAGAGGGAAAGATAAGATTGGAATTCGAGTTGGTCAGTCTGATTGGAATGAGAGCAAGTAGCTATTTTATATCCCCGTCTCGCGGATGGAGTCATGGTCATTGAATTCTTGCTGGTCCGTAAAACGACATAGCCCGCCTTACGCCCGACGCGATTACGAAAGAGAGAAAGAAAGGACTAGAATATCCCGTCAGCTTTTGGGGCGACCAATGACCGGTGGCAAATGAAGCCGTTGGTGAAGTGCGTGCCCTTGCATTGCCGCTTCGCAAGGCTGAGATGAGGAATAGGCATTCATCAGCGGGGTGCGCCTTGTTCCTGTCAGGCTCACCGCGATGCAAGGTCCGGGATGCATGACTCCGTTGCCGTCTGACGGCGAGCCGCCCTGTTTATGATGACTGCTCCGTACGGTCATACCCCTTGACGCGGAGAGCGATGTGGCTCAACTCGCGGTTAGCCGGATCCAAGTTTCCCTTGTTGCTGGCAAATAAAATGTGTGTGCACGCGCTTTGGCGGCGATTTGTACGTAGTTACGAAGGACCGACCCCGTATTACATGTATGAAGGCGTTGTGGGGAATCAATTTATCCGAGCCGAGGATTTATGTTGCGAGGCATACTCCGTACAAGCCACGTTATTTTTGCTTGGCTGCGCCTCTCTTTTCCGTGCAATCGAAGAATGCTAAAAGCAGCCTCCAGCAACTTGCAGCAACTTCATGTCTGCACACTTGACAACAACATGTTTCGGCTGATTGGACGATTGCGTTTGGCGAGTGTAAATCGAGGACCCGGGCTACCGCCAAAGCGGCGATTCAGTGTCAAGGCCGTATATTCCTCTTTTCCTGCTACCCTAACCTACTATCGGCCCAAGCAGTTGTCAAGCCTATTCGACCACGCGGAGAACGACAGCCGTCCCGACGATCCGTACGATGAAGGCGTGGTGATAGCAAGCGATGGACTGGTATACCCAGGAGTAAACAAAACACCAGGTGCGTGGGTGGGCGGGTGTCCTGTCTCTTTCAAAGCCAATGGAAGCAATTTAACGATACCGAACAGTGTCCAACGGCGCAGTCATGCGCCCGAATACATTCACGATGCAAGAGCTTGCCCGAACATACTACGATGAATTTCTCGATCGCCAGAAGATTGCACACGACATTGAGATACCGCGAATATATACTGTACCTAAGGGTAGGTCATGTTTGGCCAAGATTACTCCACATGGCCTGACCAAGTATTTAGGTACGCCGATTCCAGCCGATCTAATCCTCATCCACGACTTTCTGTCCCAGTTCAGCTTGCAACCGTCTCGCGGGATGCTTCTCCAAGGTAAAACGCCTTCATTCATTTATTACCAATTCGGTAGTACGCTAAGCTCGAGTAGACTTGAATCGATCACTGGACGAGTTTTTCGACAGGTTTGCATCCAAGGAAGATGCAGAGTCTTGGCTGGAGAGGCACCCATTTCAATCAGCACTATCGGATGACGTGGATAGTGAATGGATGACAAAATAGAGCGACTTGAAACAGACCCGGCGCAAATTAGTAGACTGCTCTGTCCGACTATGCCTTATTTTCGGACGTGGTCGTAGTCGGTTGCCACCGAGTAGACATCCAGCCATTGTTGTCTTGTATAGAGCGTTCCGTGGCGCAAGAGGAAAGAAGTGATTTTGTCGTTCAAATCTAACATGCATGTTAATTCTGCTAGGATAAGATACCCCTGGCATGGTTTAATCAATTTTACCTTCAATGGTCATGCCTCGCGCTGGCTGAAGGGAGTAGTGGTCTGAACGCTCATGTACCAGCAGCAAGTCATTGGGCAATGGAGTTCCTCAACACATGGCACAGTGGTTAGCGTGGTACAGCCGCAAAAAAAAAATTCTACGGAGTTGGTGAGATAACTTACCTGGAGGAACAGCATATACCATCACATCCTGGCCCTTGAACAGTCGGGCGACAAGATGCTGTTGGTATGGTGAATTCGGTCGCATAGATGCACCATTTGGGGCTATACCGTCAGCAAGCCTTGAAAACGCTTCCAATGTTCTTCTGGGGCATTTGCATACCTTGATACGAACAGGGGTGCAATGCCTTCGCTTGGATCATGCCTTGAGTGACATGTACGTCGTAGGCGTGCCGTTTTGGCATCCACTGACGCAATTGGACAAGATGTCCATTATTGACACGAAACAGTTCTTTGGGAAAGGTCTTGAATACACCAATGAGGTTCGCCATCATGCATAAGGTATGATGACGTTGCTTCCGAAAGATGTTGCAGAGGCTAAAGCCACTGAAGAAATTCAACAGTGTCACGTGCTGAAGCTGGCTGATAACACATACATGTAGGCGACGCAACACATGCAAAGTCGAGCCTTTGTTTAATATTATTAATAGTGTCTCGTCCCCTTTTTATAGCCCTTTCCGCGCTCTTAGACGATGACGTACTACCCTGAGCCCCGTACCGCTCAAAGCTACCATCTTCCATTCGATTCAGCTCGCGGCACATGTCGGAAACCAGAACACTTATTACCTTCCACACTCCAACTCAGTTTAGTGGTGCCAGGGGGGAGGTTGTGTTATGGGGTCTCAATTGGAAAGTCCCCCGCATGCACGAGTAATAACTTTGTCATGTTGTCTAATTTCTGCGGGTTTGGTAATAAGTTTCTTACACGCCAAATCAATGGCCTATTTAAAGGCCAGAATCAAAACCATTTTCCATCAAGACCCAAAAATAAAGAGAGCGACCGGGAAAAAAAAACATACAACACCGGGTATTCGCTGGTCGTCACCGACCCAACTACTGATCCGGCGCTCACTAGATTATCCTAGGAGATCGGACGGGATCCTGATTTTTACTAGTGGCTATGGTCGTATGTGGTGGTCGAAGGTGCGTATTCATCTTATGTTTCTTGAGAGGCAGCCGGATCAAACGGTAATTTATTAGCACGATAGGCAGATCATCCTGAGTAGTTCTGTCTTAAGGGAATGCGTAAACATGCGTCGACTTTTTTTCAATCATGCAGTAGCAAGTGTATTTGCACGCATTTCACTAGAGAAGATACACACAGACTAATAATCCGTACACTAATGTTAAAACTACCAAGACCCTGGGAGATGAAGGAACCGCTAAATTGCTCTTATCCCCCACTTTATCCCGTTCTCCGGATCTAGTATTAATCCGGTGTTTCGCTCCACTTCGCCTAGCTATCAGGCATGGTTGTTTGTTTGAATGATGGCCGTCCTCTCACTCCACTCGCCCTCCCTTCGAACGCAGTGGGTGGCACTATACTCATACTTCACCAAGCTATCTTGTGGACTATTGGGTATGTTAAGGATATTCACAGCCTCACATCGTAGCCTCAGATATCAGGCATCACTCTTGTCATCTCCCCTCTTTGTTTAATAATGCTTCGCGCCTGTTATTATGCTTTATTAAAGGCTTTATTTAAAGACCTAGATTCATTGCTTATAGATTTAAAGCTTATGAGCTTCCTTTTTTCCCTCTATTAAATTCTGAATTCCTAGATAGTAATTCTATATCTTCTCTTTTACTCTCTTTGCCTTTATTTGCATTACTCTATAGGTTATAAGCCTAGCGCTTATAACCGCACCTTTCCTTCCTTTTTTATTTTTCCCTTTTATCTAACTATTATAGTCTTATATATAATTACATATCTTTTCCTAATATCTTATTAAAGCAAATTACTTAACTTACAAGGCAGTATAAAAATCTTTTTCCCTTACCTAAAACTAATAATAACACTAACAAGGTTAAGATTAGATTAATTATAATTTAGCTTCTTGTTATGGACTGGCCCCTAGGCGACTACGATAGGGCGTTAATATAATATTAAGAAACTTAGGGAGGGAAGAAGGAAAGGTAAAAGACCTATTCCTACTAGTGCCCCTTATACCCCCTAACTACCTTATATTAGCCCCTTTTTTATATCCTTACTAGCTTAGAACTATTCTTACTTATATATACTATAGGAAATACTTAGGTAAAGCCTAAGCCCTTTATATATACCCTTACTTCTCCTTCTCCTAATAAACCTTAACTAGGGTCTTTATATAAATATATAAGGTATATCTAGCTTAGTAGTATATTATTACCCCCTTATAGCTATTATCTAATTAAGTTACGCATAAAGTATTACCCCCTTAATATATAATAAGTATTACTAATTAGTAGCTAGTATTTAATAATATATATAGATATATTCCCCTAACCCTACCCTTACTTATTTATAACTTAACTACTCTAAGTAAAATCCCTTACCTAGAATCTCTTATTTATTTTTCTTATATAATCTTACCTTTCTTATATAACCCCCTTTATTAACTATTATAATCCTATTACTCTCTCTTACCTTATTATTTTAAATACTCTTTATTCCCTTATTAAACCCTTACTAAATATAGCTTAGCATAGCTTCTTTAGTTATATCCTACCCTATATTATAGTAGCCCTTACTATACTAACTATATAAGCTATTAGTAAGTTCCTTATAAAGAGAAACTTAAATAATAAGGAGTATATTACTTCTAAGTTAGTATTTAAACCTTATAGCCTATATATTAAAAGGTACCTTACTATAGGTATTTTAGATTATTATACCCCTAAGAGTAAAGAGTCTTACCCCCTATATTAGTAAAACTATATAACCTATATCTAGCTAACTAGGTTTCTATTTACTAACCCTTAACTTTAATATTATCTAAAGGATATTAAAGCTATAATTACTTTAGGTATATATATTATTACCCCTAGTATTACTAAGACTATAATAATAAAGAAGAAAATACTAATACTCTCCTAGAGTTTCTATACTCTTATTAGCTAATAAACTGCTTTTCTAAACTAAGCTTAGTTTAATTTAGCACTAGTTTATTTAGCCCTTAGGCTACCCTTATTTACTAACTCTCTTACTATAAATATAACTAGACTTAATATTATTCTATATACTAGTAGTAATCCCTTAGGTAAGTATAGTATAGGAAACTCTATATAGTAAGTTACTAGTATTCTATTCTAATAAAACTAGTAGCTTATAAGTAATATAAACACTATATATTAAGAATATTATAACTAGTTTATACTTATTCTTAAGGCACTTTTACCTTACTACTATAGTAATAACTAAAGCTATATATACTATATTAAATCTAGGGATAAATTACCTTCTTATTACTACTAGAAACGCTCTTAACTTAGGACTAAATCTAGCCTTATTAACTATTATGCTAACTATACCCTAGGTAGTTATTCCTAAACTATTACTAATACTTAGCCTCCCTCCCTTATAGGTAAATATACCCTAGCTACTAGTTATACCCTAGCTATATTTACTATTTAGCTTCTCTCTCTTACTAGTATATATTCTAAAAGTATAGCTTCCTTACTATATACTTATTTTAAACCCCTTAATTACTAGTTTACTTATACTATTTAAAACTAAGGTAGCTACCTAGTTTATTATAATATAGTTACTACCTTTATTAGGCATAAGGTAATACTAATTCCTATCCTATTTAATAATAGTGCTAAGTTAACTAATAGTATAAGTAACCTTTATAATATAGTAAATAAGGGAGCGTACATTTATATTATTAGTAAGTAAGAAGGAATAGGTTATATAATAGATATACCCTATATACTAGTAGAAGTCTTTATAAGTAAATAAATAGCTTATAATTAATTTAGTTTATTATTATAGTATATATCTCCCTATTTTACTTTAAACTTATTAAGGGCTTATATTTATACTATACTCTCTAGTAGTTCCTATATTAGTTATATATAACTTACTTACTTAACTAGTATATTATATCTTTTACCTTAGCCTAGGGTATTATAGGCTACTAAGATCTGTTTTACTCTATATTCCTTAATAAGTTTATTATTATTCTCTAAGGGGACTTATTCTAGCCCTAGATAGGAGTCCTAGAGTTTCTAATTAGAAAGGGAGTTCTTTATAGCTTATTTAATAAGGTTTATATAGAAAACTAGGTAAATACCTCTTAGGATATTAAGCTATACTATAAGTAATATAGGCACTTTAATAACTATATATTTTACTATAACCTAATTAAGTTTCTATAATAGATAGTTTATCTTAATATTCCTAAGTAAAAGCTATACCTTATTACTAATATAAAACTACTCTACTAGTTATCTAGAAGCTAATATAGTGTTTTACTGCTTTTATTATATATAAGCTATTATAGCCTATGCTAGAAGAGGCCTCTCTTATAGATACTTAAGGAATTATATAGCTTGCCCCTTAGGTATAGTTATTAATAAAGACTAGTCTAGTTATAACTAAATAGGCTTTAAGTTATAACTATAAAGTAGCTTATTTAGGCTAACCCTTATTACTAAAGAAAACCTATTATTAATTATAAGTTAGTAGGTAGCTAGATATTCTAGCTAATTAAACTATAAGAAAGAGACTATTACTTATAATATTACTTATATCTCTTAATTTACCTACTCTATACTACTATTAATTTATAGGTAATAAGAAGTAGAAAGTAACTAATTAATCCTAACTAGGGAATATAATATTATCTAAAATATTCTTAGCTAGTCTAACCCTTAATCTATAATAATAAATTAGGGAAATCCTTAAAACCTTTATTATACTATTTTAAACTATTTTATATACTTCTTAGCCTTAATAAAGGTTATAGCTTTTAACTATATAAACTTTAATAGCCTATCTATTATAACTATAAGGTATTATAGTCTCTTTAGGGATAATACTAGTAGGTTTATTATAAAGTTAATAGAGATTTAAGACTAAAATTAATTAGGGATAGGTAAAGGTTTTAGTAAGCCCTAGCGCTATTAATAACTCTTATAGCTACTAAAGCAATAGTAGTTATAAATAAATTAAGTAATATCCTATAATATTCTATTCTAATAAAACTACTATTATAAAATTTAGAATATAGTGTTATACCCTAGGTATCCCACTACTAGTGAATTATAGTATTATTAAATAAGGGTTATTATAAGGGGTTCCTAGGTTAGAATCTAAGTATAGCCCCTAAACTAGAGCGCTTTATATATACTTATAGAATAATCTATAACCTATTCCCTTATTAGTGCCTTAAGGGGAAACTTCTAAGCCCCTTTCTAAATAGCCCTTAGTTAAATACTATATATAGGGTCTAATATAATAGCTTAGTCCTATAAGGTCTAAAGGTACTTAGTAGTAAAGAGGGCCTCCCTCTCTAGTAGTAGTAATATATATATAAGGTATAGATCTAGGTTAAAGCTATCCCCTTATATATCTAAAGATAGGGAGAATATTATAATAGTAATAGGTTATAAAATATATCTTATTCTTAAGGCTAATTTATTCTAGTCCTATTCCCTTTAGGAAAGAGTATCTAGCTATTAAGCTTATATACTAGGCCTATAATAGAGGTAAAAGTTAAATAATATAAGTATGTTTACCTACCTAGCCTATTGCTTTAATATTAACTAAGGAGATATAAAGTACGTTAAGTTCTTATAGTCTATATAAATTATAAATAAGTAAGACACTCCCTAGAGCTTTACTAACTATACCTTAAGATAGGAGATAATAGCTAGTAGCTCTTTATTATAAATTATATAATTCTTTTATAAGGATATAAGGCTAGTAGAATAGTAAGTAACTAGATATAGGATACTATTAGGACCTTATTATAAAAGGTATTTACTAAGGGCTATGCCTAAATAATTAGCCTTTACTACTATAGAATAATCTAGATTCTATTATACTAAGACTAGATATATAATAAAGGTATCTTTTAATCTTTTAAAGGTATTATTCTCTTTAAATCCCTATTAAAAAGGAATATTCTTCTTAGTAAGTTATATTAGTAAGGTAGCTAACTTAGAGAAGTTTTTAATAAAGTTATAATAAAAATTTATAAATCCTAGGAAGCTATAGACCCCTTATAGCTTTATAAGTGCTACCTACTTCCTAATAGCTATAACCTTTATAGGATTTAGGCAGATTAAATACCTTACTATAATAATATATCTAAGGTACTAAACCTCCTTTATAGTAAATATAGACTTATTAAGGTTAAGGTATAAACCTATAGCCTTTAAGTAACCTAGAACTAGCTAGACCTTAGCTATATAATCTTTCCTTAACCCCTCTAAGTAAACTAGGATATTATTAAGGTAAGCTATAATAAAATCCCCTAATATATCCCCTAAGGACTTATTAATATAATACTAAAAGGTTACTAGTATGCTTACTAAGCTAAAGGGATAGACTAGTTACTTAAATAAACTAAACCTTATATAAAACGCTATAAGGTACTCCTTACCCTTAGTAATCTATAGTTTATAAAATACTATATAAATATTTACCTTTATAAACTAGTATACCTAGGATAAGGAGCGTAGTGTCTCTTTAATTAATAGGAGAGGGTAATAGTCCTATACTATAATCTTATTAAGAGTATAGTAGTTTATATAAAAACGCTATCCCTTATTAGCCTTTTTAATAAGAAGGATAGAAGCTATAGCTAATAAGGAGCTAGTATAGATCTAACCCTTATTTATTAAGTCTATAATCTAGTGCTAAACCTCTAGGAGCTAATCCTATAGTATATTATATAATAGTCCTTATAGAAGTATTAGTTTAGACCTATCTAGGTTCTTATATATATATATATAGTGGTTAAGAGAACCCTTATAAGGGGGCAAACTATTAGCTTTAGCTTTATTAAAGAGGTCTATAAAGTCTGCTAACTCCTTAGGTAATATTAATATATTAGGAGCTAATAGTTCTAACTTAGGTACTATAATCTATAATACTATTATTATCTCCTTTAAGCTTATAGTAATAAACCTTATAGTAGTGTCCTTATTCTATTATACCCTATAAGCTTTAGTAGTATAAAGGAATCTAATAATTCCTTATATAGGTATTTCTAACCCCCTAGTAAAGGCCTTAGAGATATAAAGGCCCTTTACTGCTCTAATAACTAGTTATTACTTTACTATATAAATTACTATATTATACTATTCTAACTAGGGTATTTTAAATATTATATCCTAAGTAAGACTTAGGATAATATATAAATATATAAATAACTCCTAGCTATCTATATTAATTCTAGTGTGTACTATATAGGTTATAGAAAAGATATCTTTCTTAACTTACTTCTCTCTCCTTTTTATTTTTACTATAATATAAATATACCTCTATTTTAGTAACTATATAAGCTCTAGGCTAAGTTACCTTACTACTAATTTACTTATAGCACTATAGTAATTATAACTATAATTAATCTAGATATTAATATAATAATATATATTAAAGAGTATAGGAATTAAGAATAGTAATTAGTCTATATACTATACTATATCTTACTTTATCTCTATATAGCTATAATAGTTATTTTATAGTATAGTAGTTAACTAGCCTATCTGCCCTTATATAAGACTTTACTTAGGGGCTACTTATTTTCTATAAGGGAAATATTTACTTTCTTATCTATACTTTCTTTATTTACCTTATATAAGTTAATACTAATCTATAGATAGTAAGGTAAAAGAAAAGTATACTCCTAAATATAGTAATCCTTAAATCTATATTATAGGTAGTAATCCTTAAATCTATATTATAGGTAGTATTCCTCCTAATAGTATTTAGCTAACTTTGCTTCTAATACTTATTTAGCCTATTATATATTTATAGTAAGCTTTAGCCCTTTCTCCTTCTTAGCTAGCTTATTTTACCTTCCTAGCTAAGTACTTACTATATAAACCCTAGTTATTAGTATATTACCCTTATAGTTAGTCTAAGGTATAAGTTTAGCTTACTATAGTTTATATTAGAACTAATACTTATTCTCTATAGTAAGGGCCTTAATATTAACTATAATTTTATAATACTATATAATAGCTATATACTAGTTACTTTAGCTAATACCCTAGCCTATACTAATCTCCCTTAAATGCTTATTAAGTATATATTAAAGCTTTACTAGCTTTATATTATTCCCCTAATATTCCCCTCTTACTAGTAATAGCTTCTTTATAAAGTAAATAAAGAATATAGAAAATAGCTCCCCTAGGCCCTATTCTAGCTAGTCTAGCTTTATAAGAGCTATCTCCTATCTATATAGGTTAGAGAATACTAACCTAAGGTATTCTAGGAAGTTAGTAAGGTTAAAACTAATAGCACTACCTTACTTAAAGTAAGTAGTTACCTAGGACTAAACTCTAGAGAATAGGTTTTAGTAAATAAATACTTATTTATTCTTATTAGTACTAATAAAGTCCTTATTTACCTATAACTTATACTCTATTAGAAACCTCTATATAGTAAATAAGGCTTTATTACTATTATATAGGTTACTTATAGGGATTAGTTTTTATTTTACTTTAGGTATAAGTAAGACTAGGTTAAAGGTAGGAGATAGTATAAGGTTAGCTTCTAGGGCGCTAGGCTAGGCTATAGGGGGTAGTTAGGTTAAAGGTCCTATGCTATTTACTATTACCTATTATTAGAGATATATAAGCTCTGCTATTTACTTATTTAGTATAAGTTAAAGCGTTTTAAATTAAGCCTATTAAGCTACTAGTAGTGCTATAGTGTTAGATAGGGGGGTTAATATCCCCTAGCTATATTAATCTTAGGGTTAAAGCGTGCCTATTATATATATTAGTATATTTATTAGTATATCTATTATATCTTTTTGTAGCTATTATAAGGACTAAAGGAAGTTTCTTAATTATTATAGACTAGCCCCTAGGTAACTATAATAAGGCGTTAATATAATATTAAGAAACTTAGGAAGGGAAGAAGGAAAGGTAAAAGACCTATTCTTACTAGTGCCCCTTATACCCCCTAACTACCTTATATTAGCCCCCTTTTTATATCCTTGCTAGCTTAGAACCATCCCCACTTATATGCGCCATAGGAAATGCTTAGGCAAAGCCTAAGCCCTTTACACTTCTATACCTAAAAGTTATAAAAATTTTATATAACTAGGAATTAAATACATAACCTTTGTAACGTTATTTAACTAGTTATAAGTATAGTAGTTATAACACTATTAATATAAATTATTATATATTAAGATTTAGTAATAACCTTAAAAAGTTAATTCCTTCTAGGTAAATCTTAGTAAATAGCAGGCTAGGATAAGATATTCCTTATAGAACTGCCTTAGGCACCTAAAACTAATAATCTAGATCTATTACTATCTAGGGTAAAGTAGTATATAGTAAAGCAAGTAAAGTAAGTATAGTAAATTCTTAGTAAAGCATTGCCCTGTAACTAGGCTAAGATAAAATATTATAAAGGTATCTAAGAATACCTTTTACTCTTAACTTTATATCTCTATATGTTAGTAGCTATATAGTAATTTAACTAAGGAAAAGCTACTACTATAACTCCTACTTAACTAAATTAATAATAATTAGTATTAAGCTTATATAGGAATAGGAGTATGCGAATTCTAATATATAACCTTACCCTTCCTTTCCTTTTAATATAGATAATAATATAGGTGCTTCTAGTATAATCCTAGCCACCTAACTAGATTTAACTAAACTTAATAACATTACTAAGGTATAGTATATAAGGATAGTAGTTATTACTCCTCTTAAAGGAGCTAAGAACTTTAAGGAATAGGAGATCTTAATCTAAATACAAGTCTATATTATATAGCTTATACTCAGAGTATTGCACTACAATGTGTATTGTATTGTATTGTATTAAATACAATACAAAATACAATACAATACAAAGACCTTTGTAGTAATTACACTAACTACAAACAATACAAATGTATTGTTAGGTATAAAAAAGTGGGACTTTATATCATCTAAGGTTATTATTACGATTAGAAGAAAATTAGTTAATAGAAGCCTCTTATTATTCTCTAATTTATCTAATTAGTTATATAATTTAGAATATTATACTATTTTAAGGATTTTACTATAACTAAGGTTATATATAATATTATAACTTTTTAATAATCCTATTATACTTAATACTTTATTTTACTAATAAAACTTTAAGAAAAACCTTCTTAATATTTTATTTACTATTACTATGAATTATTTTATATTTTTATAAATTATTACTATTACTTTGAATTAAAAAAAACTTAAACTAAAGGAATTGTAAAAGATAAACTACTAATAAAGGTAATAGGAATAGCGTATAATAGCGTATAATAGCGTATAATAGCTTATAATAGCTTATACTAGCTTAGAATAGCTTAGAATAGCTTATACTAGCTTAGAATAGCTTATAATAGCTTATACTAGCTTATACTAGCTTATAATAGCTTAGAATAGCTTAGAATAGCTTAGAATAGCTTAAAATAGCTTAAAATAGCTTAAAATAGCTTAAAATAGCTTAAAATAGCTTAAAATAGCTTAAAATAGCTTAAAATAGCTTAAAATAGCTTAAAATAGCTTAAAATAGCTAATATTACTTATATTACTAATACTACTTATAGTTATAGTACTTATATAACTTTTAATATTATTAGTATTAAAGTTTAATTATAAATAAATAACTTAGAAATAAATAAAATATAAATACTAGTAAGTATAAGTAAATTACTATAGAAAAAACTAGACTTTTTAGTTATTTAGTATTTTAAGGTTTTTTAAAATATTAATAAAATAAAATTCCTTTCTCTTTTATATTTTTTTATAATTATAGTAATAGTATAATACTAATTATAGTTATTATTACATACTATTAAAAAGTAAGTTTAAATATTATCTTAAAAAATTAATTTAAATAAGTATAATTTAGGTTATTAAAGCTATTATAGTTATTATAATAATTATAATGTATTATTTAAAAGTAGGTCCTAATATTATTTCTAAAAATAGGCTCAACTAATTGTAATTAAGGTTATTAGAGCTATTATAGTCTTTATTATAATTATAATATATTATTTAGAAGTGGGTCCTAGTATTATGTCTAAAATCAGGTTTTACTTATTATAATTAAGCCTATTAGGGTTATTAGGGTTCTTAAAGCAATTATAATATATTCCTTAAAAGTGGGCCCTAGTGTTATGTCTAAAATTAGGTTTTACTTATTATAATTAAGCCTATTAGGGTTATTAGGGTTATTAAAGCAATTATAATATATTATTTAAAAGTGGGCCCTAGTATTATTTCTAAAAATAGGTTAAACTAATTATAATTAAGGTTATTAAAGCTATTATAGCTATTCTTCTAATTTTTATTTATTATTTAAAAGTGGGTCCTAGTATCTTTCCTATAATAAGTTAAACTTATTTTTTTATAGCTTAATATAGCTATATAGCCTAATTTAGATAATACTATTAGTTATATATTAATATATTATAAACATTAGTTTACTATATTCTTTATCAATATATTATAGTAATAAGATATATAGAGATATTTTGTATAACTTCTTAAAGATTTAGAATTATAAAGCTAAAAGTAATATTAAATTAGTTTAAATAGTAAATAAATAGTTTAAGCTTTTTTAAAGTCCTTATTCTATTACTTATTGATTTTTATAAAAAAATTTTTTTAGTATCATTGGTTATCGCCAATGCATCTAATTTATTACAACACATAATTATTACTAGTAATACCTAGCTAGTAAAATAATTAATAACCAAATTCTTATAGCTATAGTAATAAATAAGCTTTAAGGTTATAAATATAAGGGGCTATAAGGTTAGAGCAAAGTTTGCAATAAACTTTATAGCTACGTTAGCGTAAGAGTTATAATTCGTAACTATAGTTAAACTTAAATTTATTTAAGTTTTGCTTATAGTATAAATTAACGCAATTCCCCCTTCCTTTATAACCGTGTTTTTTCTATCTCTCTTACTTATGCTTTAAAGCTCCAAGGCAAACCAAACATAACTTATCCTTACTTATCTCTAATTTAATTTAAATTGCTAGGTAGGTTCCGCGTTACTAATTAACTAATTAACCCCTAACTAATTAGATAATAGTATAGCTAAGGGTAATAAAAAGAATACTACCTTATCTAAAATATTAAATAATATAGTAAAAGAAAAGAAAAGTAAAGGGAAGGGAAGTAAAGATAAATCTAACCTAGAGATAATTAATAGTATTTATACTATAAGGGAAAAAATGCTAAAAAGCAAAGGTAATATAAATAATAAGATTTATAAGGTAAATAAGAAGAAGATAAAAGAATGGGTGTCACGGCTTGAGCGTAGGGTTGAATGAACGAAGTAATAGCTAAGATTCTCGCAGTCGCTACTAGAAAGATACTAGCTAGGGGCAGGTGCGTAAAGGTTTTAATCTCTAACCTAGCACTAATAATATACGTAGTCTTTAAGAAATACCCTGCTTTATAAGTATATAGCTATCTTATAGCTAGCTAGTCTCTTTATTATTTATATAGCCTAAAGGTCCTTTAAAGATTTACTTTAATAAACATTCTATCTCTAATCTCTATACTCCTAATATAATACTCCTCTAATATATAATTAACCTTAATTATAAAATAAGCTACTTACTTAGGGTATAGTTACTATAATAAAGCTTATAGAGAAAAATAAGATAAGGTACCTTATAACTAGATATATAGGTAAACAAAATAATAATAATAATACTACTAATTATAAATAACCCCCCTTATTATAGGTAGTAGTGTCTAAATACTAGCCTATATATAGCTTTAATATAGCGAAATAAATATTATTACCTATTATATAGCTAGACTAAAAAAAATAAATAACTTATATTAATTTTTATAATTAGTTTAAATAAATAGGGTACCTAACACTATAGTTCTAAATAGTCTAACTAAAGGGCTTATATTATAGTTACTATAAGTTTATAGCTATTAGGTATATATATAAGTAGTAAAGCTAATAGTTATTATTATAATTTATAGATTACTTATATATAGTGCATTAGATTACTTAAGGGGTCTATAGTTAATATAAAAAAGACTAATTTTTCCTCCCTTTTATATACTTCCTTTTACTTATAATAATCCTTAATCTTATAAGTTACCCTTACTTACTAAGCAGTAGCTTTCTTACTACTATTATACTATAGTTACTAACCTTTTTTAGTCTCTAAATATTATTATTATTTATTACTATTTATCTTAGTTTTTTATCTTATTCTTAGTTATTAGTTTATTTACTTTTAGTTATAATTTATATCTAGTCTATTATAGCTAACTTATAGCTAGTTTACTATATCTAATACTTATATAGAAACTCCCTCTTTATTAATAGCTTCTAAAGGTTAAGCTATTAAGAAATCTCCTTTAAAGTCTCCTAAGAAGTTATCTCCTTAGAAGTAAACTACTTCTAAAATTTTAATATAAGTTTACTATATTTTTATAGTATCTTTATTACTAACTTATTACTAGTAGTATGATAAGTCAGAAGATTCTATATATATAGTGCTCTTAGTAAGTAATAATATAGAATATCCTACTAAAAAATAGTACTTATAATATTCTAGGATATCTTATTAATAATAAAACCTTCCCTATAGAATATAAAGAATCTATAAATATAACTTCTTTACTTACTTACTACTTCTTTATTACTAATATTCTAATAGGCTACTTAATAAAATATACTTATTATTTCTAAAATAATAAAAACTACCTTATAGTATATCTTTCTTATCTAGAATTTACTTACTTATTACTAATATATTACTAGTATTTAGCTTAAATTATATAGCTTTATAATAGGCTATTTAAACTTATTAAAGCTACTCTAGAAAGTAGCTACTACTATTAAAATAAAGTAAGTATAATTTTACTACCTAAATACTAGATTACTACTAACTTACTAGTAGTTTATTATAAAAGTAAAGAAAAAGCTATAGAATACTATTTTATCCTATAAAAATTCTAATAAGTATAAATATATTTACTATACTTAAATAACTACTAATACTACTTATAAAGCAAAGAGTAATAAGTATATTATAATAGCATTACTAAGTAATACTATAAACCTTAAGATATAAATTAATATTTTAAATAGTCTTTACTTTATAGCCTAGAATATCCTAATAGTAAGCTTTCTTAATATATATAGCTAATACCTAACTAACTTACTAGTAGTTTATACCCTATACTACTAACCTACTTAATTATATTAGTCCTATTAAGCTCCTTAGTAAACTTTAGGTCTATATATATAAAGAGAGGGATTTTAATAATAAAGATACTCCTAAGGCCTTTACCTTTATAGTTACTATAGCTACTACTACTACTAAGAAACTAGTAGTCTTAGTAACTAACTTTATTATAAAGAAGTAAGTACTTAGTAGCTATATAATAGATTATTTAAGTTATTTAAGTAAATTAACTTTATTTTCTAATATCTTACTATATTAACTTATAAATTATAACTATCTTATATTAACTTTACTACTTAACTATTACTTATAGTTATTAATAATTTCTCTAGTGCTAAAATCCCTTTTTAATACCTAAGAATTCTTTAAAGTATTATAGCCTTTCTATTTAACTAGATATTTATAATACCTTCTATTATAGTAGTATAAAATAATTCTCTTAACTTTAAACTCTTATTTATTATCTTTAATATTATCCTATAGTAAGGATATATCTTCTATATTAGTTAGGTCCCCTTTAAAAGGCTTAAGACTAGTAATATTAAATATATTATATAATTAAGTCCTAGGTAGTAACTTTAATTAATATACTAATCTATAACTCCTAATTACCTTTTTAATCTTATAAGGGCCTAAATACTTTATAGCTAGCTTCTTACTAAGTTATCTTAAATTAATATTCTTTATTAATAGTAAAATATAATTACTAACTTTAAACCTTATTAGAGTTCTTTTTTAATTATAATATTTCTTATACTAAGTCTATAAGTTACTTAAAAGCTATTTAATTATAGTATGTTTCTCTCTTAGTGCTAAGACTTTACTTTTAGCTTAATTATTTACTAAAGGGATATCTATAATTACTTATTATAGATCTCTAGGATTATAACCTTATAATGCCTTTACTAGTGTATAGCTATGCGTTATATAATTACTTATATTATATATAAACTACGCTAATAATAGGTTATTTACCTAATTAGTCTATTTAGTATAAGCAAAAGCCCTTAAATAATATTCTAGGACCTAGTTTAAATATTCTATCTAGCTATTTATCTAGGGGTAAAAAGTAGTGCTAAGTAGCTACTTAGTTATAAGAAAATAATAAAAAGTTATCTAGAAACCACTAGTAAATATAAAACCTTAGTTTATTATAATACTTTTTAAAGCTTTATAATCTCTAAAAACATATTCTAAGAATATAGTTACTAGCCTATTGCTAGTTAGTTATATTAATATAGGAATATAAATACTATATTTTATAAATTAGTTAATAATAACTAGAATTATATTATAGGTTTAGTTTAAATCTTTTACTAGTAAAAGTCTAGTAATAAAATCTATTAATAATTCTTAAAAAGGGTAATTAAGCACTAGTAGTATAGCTAGCTTACTATATAGTTTATAATACCTTAGTTTTAAAGTTTAATAACTTATATAAGTGCTAATATATACCTTTATATCTTTCTTTATTATTAGCTAATAATATTAGTTTATAATCTAATAAAGAGTTTTACTTACTCCCTAATACCTAGTAGTAAGGTTATTATAAGTTAGTAATAAAATTTCTTTTCTTATTCCTAAAGGGATAAAAATATAATTCTTAAATATTAATAGCTTAGAGAGTCTAATAAACTATATTTAGGATATTACTAAATTACTACTTTTAAGTAACTTTAATTAACCTATAGTAAAGTTATTCCCTTACTATACTTTATATAATAAGACTTAAATTAGGGGTTTTAATTCTAAGCTTTTTTCTAGAAAGTTAGAGATAAACTTAGAAGAGATTCTTTAAATAGATTAGATCTTAGCTATAATATCTTTATAAGTAATTAGTTTAATAAATGCTTCTAGTCTTATAAGTATATAAATAAGTAATATTTTTAAGGGGTGCCTTTATTGCTTACTAGTAATAACCTATACTAGTTTACCCCTAATAGTAGTAGCTAGTCTAATAGAAAAATTAAAATAACTAAGTAATAAACTAAATATACACTAGGTGCTAGTAGTATTACTATAGCTAGCTTATTACTTATTAATAAAAGAATTAAAAGTATTAAATAACCCTACTAATATAACTTTTCTAAGATTATCTAGATTATTAGGTTCTTTAGGAATATAGTTAAGTTATAATTTTTTAAAACCCTAGATATTAGTAATATTATTATAGTATTATTATAACTAACTATTAGTTACACTAAGTAATGTTTTTATAGAACCTATAGTACTAATAGTATTACTAAGGTATTCCTATTACTTAGTATTTATAAATTTAAATAAAAAGGTAGGAAGTTATATAGTTATTACTTTTGCTTTCCTTACCTTACTTATAAAATCTTATCTTCTTAAAAGTAAGTTAATAGGATTTAATTTCCCTATATAATATATAATCTTAAAGTTAAAAGAATAAAGCTTATTAAGTATAGTTACTTACCTACTAGTAAGCTTAGGCTTTATAGCTAGGTACTTATGGTTTAAATAGTCTCTAATAACCTTAATTATATAAGCTAAATAAGTAAGGTAGTGTCTTTATATATAAAATGCCTCTTAGATAGCTAATAATTTACTATTAGGTATTAAATAGTATAATTTAGTATTAGTTATCTTTCTTAATATAAATATAACTAGGTACTAGTAACCTAGTATATATATTATAAGTATAGCCTTAATTATATATCTAGATATATCTATCTCTACTCTAAGATATATAAGTAGGTTAAAATACACTAAAATTAGTGCTTCTTAAAATTTCTATTAAAGTTCTCTAAACACTACTAACTTATAGGGTTCTAGGTTAAATATTACTAGTTACTATTCTCTAAGGTAATCTATTAATAGAATAATAACTTTACTATACTATTTAATAAAATAGTAATAAAATTTAGTAAAACTAAGGAATAACTAAATATTAAAGACACTATATAGTATTAGCTAGGTTATAATTACCTTAACTCTTACTAGGTTTATTATAATACCTTTTACTAATATCTTAAAGCCTAAGAATTTAACTTCCTTAACTAAAAATTAATACTTCTTAAGATTAATAAAAAGACTTATATCCCTAAGCCTATATAGAATTTATTTAATATATTCTATATACTCCTTAATTATACTACTATATATTAGTATATTATCTAAGTAAATAATATAAGTCTTATTAATAAGTCCTTTAAGAGTATTATTAATATACTCCTAAAAGGTTACTAGTATATTAACTAGTTTAAATAGTATTATAAGATATTTAAAGTAGCTATAGTAATAATATAGGGCTATCTTTTACTTATTACCTAAGTAAATATATAGCTAGTAGTATATATCTTTTAGATTAAGAACTATAAAAATAACTATACTTACTAATTAATTAAGGATTTTAGTAATAAGGGGCAAAGGGGCCTTATCCTTAATTATAATCTTATTTAAGCCCTTATAATCTATATAAAGCCTTAATTTCCCTTCTTTCTTTAAAATAAATAAAATTAAGGCTTTAGCTAGGCTAACTAATCTTCTAATTTACCCTTTAAGCTATATACTTATAAGGTACTCTCTAAGAACTAATAGTTTCTTTTTAGCTAAATTAGATATAAGCCCCTAAGGTAGTGTTTTCCTTTTTTCTAATTTAATTATATAAGTATAGCCCCTTAGTTTAGGAAGCTTACTTACTAGCTCTTTAGAAAAAATATTTATAAACTCTATATATTCCTTTAGAATTATTAGTATAGGGTCTTAGGTACTTATACCTTAATTTAATATAGCTTATTTACTACTTATGCTTTCTAAAATTAGTATAACTATAATACCTTTACTTTTTTACTACTAGTAAGTATATTTTAATAACTATATAGCTACTTTACTATTTAATTATACTTCTATTACTACTAGGTTCTCTAATTAATCCTTACTCTTTTCTTTCTAATTTTTATTTTTTAGAATACTTAGCCTAATCTTTATTACCCTAAATAATAATAAAACCACTACTTATTTTTTCTCTTTATATATTTACTACTTATTATAAATAAAGGAAAGGTATTCTATAGTTACTAAATATCTCTAAAATCCCTAATCCTAATATATAATTATAGGTAAATATTCTTTAGTCTAATCTATACCTAGTATTATCCCTTTATTTATATTAGTAATATAGTAGCTAACTTAATAGACTTTTATAAATCCTATACTATTTTTTACTTTTATTAATATTTTTAAAATCCCTTAATATAAAATCTCTTTTTAGCTTATACTCTTTAGTATCTAGTCTAATTAGATTATATTCTTCTAATTCTTTTTTAATAATAATTTAGAATAAATTATTAAGAACTATATACCTATATTAAATAGCGCTTTTATAGCTAACTACTAGTTATCTTATTATAAAGATACCTATATTCTTATTTTATTATCTATAGGGTATTCTATAGTAAGATTATATTCCTAAGTCTATACTATTTAAACTAGTATTATATTAGGTAATATAGCTTTATTACTACTTTTACTATACCTTTTAGTTATATACTTATTACTTTTATAAGTAAAATAGTCTAGTGCCTAATAAACTAGTATAGTATATCTAGGCTTTCTATATTTATAGTATACTAGAAATAGCTTTTTTACTTAATTTTTACTTTATTACTATACCTTATCTATAAGTAATATAAAGTATTACCTCTTTTTTTTAGGGTCTTAACTTTTTTTATTACTTTAGCCTAAACTTATTATAACCTTTACTTTCTTACCCTAGCCTTATAACTAGCTCTAAGTTATTAGAATCTCTTAGCTAATTATTTACTTTCTTATAGTATTATTTAAGCTATTTAGAAAAATAGTAATTTATAGATATATTAGGATTACTTTAGGTAACTTAGCTTTTACCTTAGTCTAAGCTTTTATAAAGGCTTAAAATAATTAGTTACTTTTCTACCTAAGATTTAGTAGTATTCTTATTGCTTTTAAGTATTTTATACCTTTATTTATTATTCTAGTTTTTAGCTATTCTAGAAAACCTACCTATATAAATAATAAGTAATTTATATACCTATTTATAGCTATATAATATATTTATTATTACTTTATATTATTAGCTAGGTAGCTACTTATATATACTACCTTAGTAGTATTATTCTTAAAGGTATAGTAATTTAATTTAAATAATATATTTAAATCTACTAGGAAATTCTATAGGTTCTTATATATATTCCCTTTATATATAGGTATTTTTATCTATATCTTAATAAGACTATTTTACTATATAATTACTACTAAGTTACTATAAACTACTAGTAAAACTATAGCTAAAGTTTAAGGGGTAATTATAAGTCCTAAAGAAAGTCTAGCTAATCCTAGATTTGCCTTAAGCTCTCTAATTTATGCCTTTATTTATAGAATCTCCTATATTTTCTAAAGGTAATATAGCTTAGCTTATATAACCTTATAATATCTCTATAATACTCTATCTAGGTTATTTATATTATTTATACCTTTACCTAGATTAGGATTAGGTAGTGTTTACTATACCTTATTATTATTTATAGTTCTAGATTATAGGGGTTCTTTGCCTTCCTAATTATCTATAGCTTTATTATTATAAGGTACTAGTATATTTTATATAAATCTTTAAAGTATTAGCTATATAATAATCTAGCTAATAGTTTATATCCCTAAAAGGGTTTTAAAGAGATTAATTTATTATAGCTTAAGTATAAGGTTAAATAAATAAAGTAATAGCTAAGATTCTTATAGTTATTACTAGGAAAATACTAGCTAGGGATAGGTATATAAAGGTTTTAATCTCTAACCTAGTACTAATAATATATATAGTCTTTAAGAAATACCTTACTTTATAAGCATATAGCTATCTTATAGCTAGCTAGCCTCTTTGTTATTTACGCGGCCTAAAGGTTCTCTAAAGATCCGCTCTAATGAACGTCCTGTCTCTAACCTCTGCGCTCCTAACAATGGGGCATTAGGCTGTAAAATACTAAGCAGTTTTACCTCGTGCTTAGGAGGGGATTCTATTACTTATAATATTTTAGTACTAAGTATATACTTTATTAACTTCTAGTTATTTATTTATATTTCTTATCTAATATTATTATAATAGTTTAGGGTATTTTTTAATTGGAATAAAAGCAATAATTTCTAGAAATAGAAAATAATTAATAGTAATAGTAAATAATATAATAAGAAGGTTTTTCTTTAAGTTATATTAGTAAAATAAAGTATCAAGTATAATAGTATTATTAAAAAGTTATTATATTATATATAACCCTAGTTATAGTAAAATCCTTAAAATAGTATAATATCATAAATTATATAACTAATTAGATAAAATAGCTAATAATAAAAGGGTTCTATTAACTAATTATCTTTTAATCCTAATAACAGCCTTAGTTAATGAAAAGTCCCACTTTTTTTTTACCTAACAATACATTTGTATTGTTTGTAGTTAGTGTAGTTACTACACTAACTACACTACAAAATAATTTGTATTTAATACAATACAATACAATACAATACAAATTTTTTCAAATACAATACAAATACAAGATTTCCCGAAAAAATACAATAAATACAATACAAACAATACTCTGCTTATACTATATTTAACTAAAGTAACTCTATAGTCTTAGGAGACTAATAAGTATTATATAATTCTCTCTTCTATTATATAGTAAAGCCTCTCCTTATAAGTCTAAAAGAATTTAATATATATAGGATAGACTAATATAATACTAGTTACTAATATAATACAATTAATCAAAAGCGATTGCGGGTTTAAGGCTAATTTGGCTATTATTAAACTACTGTAATAGTTCTCTTAGTCTAAGAGGGCTGATTTCTCTACAATAAGAGCTTAGCTAGACTATTACTAGAACCTTTAAAACCGAATCTATAAGATCAAAAAGATCCCTAATATTATTTAAGTGCCACAAATAATCAAAGCTATTAAAGGTTTAATGCCTAATATCTATAACACTTAGAAGATTAAGGGATTCTATAAATCTAAGCTTATAAAAGAAGGTATGCTTACTTACTTAACATATAAAGCTAATAAGCCTTAGAAGGACTAAAAGGTTAACTTTAACACTTAACAAAAGAATAATAAAGATAATGCTAATGCTAATGCAAAAGGCAAGGGCAAAGGTCCGTTAAAGAAGAACAAAACCTCTAAAACTATTAAGCTAGATTATAGTTATTTAATCTCTCTAGGATAACCTATTTATTTAAAGGATAATTACTAGAAGCTTTATCTAGAGAAGAAGCCTAACTTAATAAAGAAGAAAGGCAATTTAACCACCATAACTATAACTACCTCTCCTAACATTATTGCTACAGGAAGCAATCTCTCTCTTATAGTAATTAACTAGTACTATTCCATTTAAATAATTACAAATTGTCTTATAAAAGATAACTATATTCTTAACTCTAGATATAATACTTACACGTTTAACGTAACTAAATGGTTTACTTATTTAAACACTAATATAAACGCTAAACTAATAATAGTAAGTAATAGAGAATAACTTAAGGTTAAAGGTATTAGCAATATTAAATGTCCTATTAGTAAGGGCTATCTAGAACTCTCTAATGCCTAATAGGCACTAAAGGCTAAAGTTAATATAATTTCACTAGGTTTTCTTAAGCAAGGAGAAGTTATTATAGATAGCTTTAATAATTAATTAATTACTAAGTCTATGCATAATATTATTGCTTTCTATAAGTAAAAGTCTAATATTTCTATATTAATCCTTTAAGATAAGGAACCCTAATTTAACTTTATAGCCTTATTAAGCAAATCCATTACTAAGAAGGTGGAATTTAGCCTTTTATATAAGAGACTTAGCCACGCAGGGAAAGAGCGTATTATGCTAGCCTGTAAGGAAGCAGGAATCGTAATTAACCCTACCTTATTAATTAATTTCTAGTGCGTAGCCTACCTTTTATTAAAGGCCTCTTAGATAATTTATCAAGAGAACTTAAATAATATAACTACCTTCCTATCCTATGTATTCTAGGACTTTATTAAACATAAGCCTAAAGGCTTTAGGGGGAAGAAGCACATATTATATGTAATTAATGCCTATACACGCTTCTACTAGGTAATCCTAACTATTAATAAAGCTAGCGTAGTTAAAGCAATCTAGGTCTAGAAGACTGCTATTAAAAATATAAGTAGTGAATTTACTATTAAATGCTTCTATATAAATAATATAACTAAATTCCTTAGTAAGAAGTTTAAACTCTTTTATTAGAAAGAGGGAATTATCCTTTAAACTAGTGCTTTGTATATCCCTGCCTATTAAGGCCTTATTAAATAAGCTAGTTAAACACTTATAAAGACAGTATAATTCTCTATAATTAAAGCTAAATTACTAGAAATTCTCTAGCTATATGCTATAAAGCATATAGCAAAAATCACTAATCTATTACTTACTTATAGGAATAAGAATAATTAGTCCCCTTAATAGGCATTATTTAATATCTTAAGCCTTAAGAACAACGCCTTAATTTAATATCTACGCACATAGGGATATATTGCGTATATACGCATTCCTAATAAACGTTATATTTAATCATAGAAGATAGCACTATAAGCTAAAAAGGGTTAACTTATTAGTATAAATAGCCTTAAATATTATCTTTATAAGGTTTAGATCCCTAAAGATTAGAGGATTATATACATAAGGGATGTTTGCTTTAATAAAACAGATATACTAATGCCTACTAAGTTTAAGGCTAATAAGACTATTTACATCACGGACCTTATTAACCCTTCTTTTGCTAAAGAGGGTTATTATATTATTAATATTTTACCTATAGAGAAACCTTATCCCTAGCCTTATATTAATACTAAATAGAAGAAAGTCTATTTTATAAATACTTTATTAATAGCCTTAGAAATTAATAATAACTACTACTCTTTTAAGGAGAAAGATAATTCTCCTATTAAGACTAAACCTTTATTATCCTAGAGCTTTCTCCTAATACTCTCTAAGAGTCCTCCTTAAAGAGATCTTATATACTATTAATAATAATAATAAATAAAGAGAACGCAGTCTTACCTAGGCAATAGCCTAGGGCCTTCCCAGATAAAGAAGCTAATAATAATAATACTATTATTTAATAATAACTTAAACCTAAACCTAAGCCCTTAAGATAATCCCTTTAATATAATATATATTAAGACTATCTTAATATTATAATATCTAGCAAAAAGAAAGCCCTTCCTCTAGGTGCTTGCTAATTAAACCTTGCGATTTATTATTATAATAATAACTTCTATAACAATAAAGTGGAAGAAATTACTACCTTGTATGCCTTTATAATGTTTAAAGTAGCTAATATAGCTAACATAAAGATTAACATCCTATCTAATTAGTATAAGGCTAAAGTTATAGATAACTATTATAACTTCTAGAGACTTACTAAGAAGAAGAAACTTCTTAAAATCTATAAAAAGAAGTGCTAGGATCTAGTCTTTACTCCTAAAGATATAAAGATATTTAATAGCTAATAGGTTTATATAGTTAAGTATCTAATTAATTAGGAGCCCTATCTAAAAGCAAGATAGGTTATAAGAGAAGACTAGAACCTAGAGGTTTTTTATAACAAGGACCTTTATATAGCAGTAGCGCACCTAGTTTCCTTGCAAGTGTTCTATATACTTATTATATCTTTTAACTATAAATAGCAGTAATATAATATTATAAATACCTTCCTTAACGCTAAAGCATAAGGAGATATCTATATTAAATAACCTTATAGCTACTCTAATAGCATAACTAGGGTCTATAAGCTTAATAGAGCTCTTTATAGATTACCTATTTCTTCTCTTTAGTAGTTTAATAATATCACTAAGAAACTTAAAAAGCAGGGATTTAGATAACTATTAAGTAAACTCTGTATTTTTTAATGTAATAATGTTATACTTCTTCTATATATAGATAATATAATTATTATAGGAAAGACCCTTATGATTATTATAAGCGTTATTAAGGAATTATAGAAACACTATAAGCTAAAGCATCTAGGTAATATTAAGCTATTCCTTAGCATTAAATTTATCCATAACTATGCTAATTACACTATACTTCTTTATTAAAAGCTTTATATATAGAGTATTATAAAGAAATTTAATATTAAGAACCTTAATATAATAAACATCCTATAGCTTCTAAAGACCGTTATTCTAGCTAATTAGAAAGAGCTTAATATAGTATATAATATCTCTAAGTAAGTGAAACGCACTAGAAGCTTTAACTAGCTTTTAGTATCTATATAACCTAATATCACGTTTATAGTAAATTAGCTCTATAGTATAAATTCTACGCTAAAGCAAGTCTATATAAACCTTAAGAAATATCTTTAGTAATACCTTATAAGAGCAGATAATTTAGGAATTATTCTTAGAGAATATACTCCTTTAAACCCTAAGTTAATGCTTTAGGTAAAGGGATTTAGTAATGCCTTACTTACTAATAATCTAAATACTAGGTATTTAACTATAGGGTATGTTATAACCCTTACTAGAGGATATATCCTTTAGTAATTAAAGAAATAAACTCTTATAGCTCTTAGTTCTATAGAAGCTAAATTCATTAACCTTATACTAACTAGTCTTTTAATACTCTAGGTTACTAAGCTTCTTAATAACTTTAGCATTAAGTAATTATAATTACTATTGCTATTTATAGATAGCTAGAACGTAAAAGCTAATGTGCTTAATAGGAAGCATAAGGAATGTACTTATTATATTAATTTGTAATACAAATAGATTATATAGAAAGCTTATTAAAGGGAATTTTGTCTTTAACAAATTAGCACTAAATAAATAATTACTAATGGATTTATAAAAGGTCTAGAATGCATTAAATATAGTAACTTTATCTGCCTTCTTTATATAATAAAGGCTAAGGACTTTATAAAGGGAGACATTTTAGAGGCCTTATAAATAGCCTTATCTTTTCTATTTTTCCTTTCTTCCTTATACTATTAGCTAGATATGCTACTAGGGGCAGTGTTAAGGATATTCATAGCCTTATATTATAGCCTTAGATATTAGGCATTACTCTTATTATCTCCTCTCTTTGTTTAATAATGCTTTGCGCCTATTATTACGCTTTATTAAAGGCTTTGTTTAAAGACTTAGATTCATTGCTTGCAAATTTAAAGCTTATAAGCTTCCTTTTTTCCCTCTGTTAGATTCCGAATTCCTAGATAGTAATTCTACATCTTCTCTTCTGCTCTCTTTGCCTCCGTCTGCATCACTCCACAGGGTATATCACGAAGTGGAAGTATGTCGCGAAGCATGTTGCCGTCAGCAGAAGCACTTCCAGCCGCAGAAGATTGTGAGAGTTCGCGGCGGTCAACTTGAACAGAGGGCGCCTCAACTATATCCACTCACAGCGCATCAAGTTGAGGATACAATTCGACAATTTATCGATTCAATAAACAAAGCTGCCGCCTGTGACTTAGCTTCGAGATTCAATGACGGAAGAACCTGCAAAGTTATTGATCAGAAGAATGGTAGCTTCAATATCTGCTTCTTTATTCTCTTTGACGCTGAGAATGTTACATGGGTTCTTAGAATTCCCATCGCGCCGGTCGTTACCAATGCTTGGACCAAGGTGGTTAGCGAGGTTACAACCATACGGTACATGCGTTAAAAGGTATTCGCTATCATGAATAACGAATAGCTAATACTGCTCTTCAGGTACATCAAACGCAAAACCACGATTCCTGTTCCTTAAATATACGCATATGGAAAAGACACTACCCTAGTGGAAGGCACATCAACGCCTTTTATGCTCTTGGAATTTATGCACGGCCAACAGCTGCACACGAGAACGTTCTTCGACGCTACCGAGCATCAACGCAGGAATTTATACATTGGTCTTATTAACATCCTTGCGCAATTGCGCAAGCTCGAGTTTCCCGCCATAGGCTCACTAATGCCAAATCCAGACAACCCAGACGATGAACTAAATCCCATAACTGGAACCTTCCTTTCTTTGACCATCAACGAATTCGAAAGACAGCGGCAGCAACCACTATCTATGGAAACCTCAACCGTGAAACAGCTCATTGACCTTCACTGCCATATGCTTTCAGAAACGTTCCAGATGCCCACTGAAGAACTTCAACCTAGGCAAGCGAGATCGGAAATGTTCGCGCTGCATAGTGTAACAAGGAAGATTCAGGAGTGTATTGACTTGGAAGAGTCAAACCATTCATTTGTACTGGCACACCCTGACTTAAGATGTGGTAATATCATCGTTGATGATAACTTCAATATTCTTGGCGTCCTCGACTGGGAGTTTACGAGTACAGTTCCCCAGCAACTTTTTGTACCACCTCCGTGGATTACAGGCCACGACCCTGATACTCTCCTCATGGTAACGGGGGTTCCGAGATGCCAAGTTCTGCAAGAATTCGGCACCGTCCTTCAGGAGATGCACGAGACATCAAGCGGCTGGACGCAACTCTGGCAAGACTGGGGATTCCAGCGGGAAAATATTGCCCCGAGTAAGGAACTTCTCTTGGAACTATCACCTATAGTTCAAATATTGCGTCAGCCTGCCACCCTCATAGATGTGTATTACACTTCTATGTTCAAACAATCATTCGGATCCGACGCAGACAAAGATGTAGTTGTCAATAATTTCTTTCAGGACAATCCGACCTTTGCAGAGAAAATTGAGCTTCAACTTCAGAACTCGGAGCGCTACACTGAATATTTGAGGAACCATGGTTTACTAATCCCTGACGAACGGTTGCAGTTTATGAAAGAGTGGCTCGAAAAGGCAAATGCTCTACTACAAGCTGGACGGGCACGTCGTGGCAGTAAGGTTAGGGAAGGGTCTTTAGAAAGCATCTCTTAGTGTTCTTCTAGTGAGTCTAGTCACATCAGAATTATCCTCCATTTATTTCCAGGGAGTAGTGGGGGCATATAGTAAATCTCGGCTCTAACAAAGTTAATCTTATATCTAGGGTGGAGCCTTATAACCTAAATTAGGTAGGTAGTAAAAAACTACTATATATATAAGGCATATGCCTTACATATACTAATGCCTATAATGTATTAGTATAATAATATACTTATAAAGTAGTATATACCCTATATATACTAGTCCTTATAGTATATTAGTATAAAGGCATTTATAATATAGTATATATAATATATATATAATAGTAAAGTAAGGGAATTATTATAACTATACTAATTTAAAAGAGTAGTTTATAATAAAGATAATATAATTAGTATAAATATAGAAAATATATATATTATATATAACTATACTTTTAGTAATTTATTATAAGTAATATCTAGCTTAGTAAAAAAAGTAAACTATAAAGTAATTAAAAAGATAATACCTTATAAATACTTAGTATATACTTAGTATATAGCTAGTATTAGCCTAGTGTATACTAACTATATATAAAATTTTCTCCCTAAAGTATAGTTTTAAAGATCTTAAATATATATAAAGAAATTCCTTTACTAAGTCTTATAATACTTAGAATATACTATAATTTAATAATTACTATATTATTTATATCTTTAATTATTATACTAACTTAAATATAATTATAAGCTACCCTAACTATACCTAATATTATTTAGCGCTAGGGAAGTAATACTAATAATATCTATACTTTATTTATATATACTATATATACTAAGTATTTACTAAATACTTTATAGAATACTTCTAAAGAATTTATATTAATTTACTATATTTTTAATATACCTTAGGTAAGTATATTCTATAAATATAATATAATATATACTTACTCTATAAAGTTTATAATTAATATTACTAGTATTATAGTTATAAAGAGTAGGAAAAGTATAATTAATATATAGTATATTATTAATTACCTTACTTTACCTAGCTATTCTAAGGCTTATATAAATAGTATTCTTTATATAATCCTAGTACTTAATTATAATATTAAGATTATAGGTAAGAATAATATAAAGGAAATTATTTAAAAGTAAGTAAGTATTATAAGTATATAGATTTATAATTTATTCCTAACTTAAGCTAAGTATATACTAGATCTAATTTTATCTTACTTACTCTAGGAAAATAAATAAGACTACCCCTAAGCTACTATTTATATATAATATATATTTTATACCTATATATTAGTTTACTAATTTACCTAGGAGCTATTTTCTAATAATAGAATAAGAGAGCTAATTTTAGCGTATAAGTTATATATATATAAGGCTTAAGGTTTACTCTTATATTAAACTAATACTTATTAAGTATAGTAAGTAATAAAATAAAGAATTTAATATAAAGCTTATTAGTAATATAAAAACTATATATACTAGCTATTTAAAAACTATAAATATTAATAAAATACTAAAGAGAAAGATAAAGTAATAAGTTATATAGAGTCTCTATATATATTATTTACTAATATCCTTATAATAAGGCTTATACTACTTATCTCTTAATTTAAAAGCAGTAAGACTATTTGCTATATTAGCTAGTTATAAATAGTAATAAGGATTAAGGGCTAATTTATTATTAAGACTAGTAAATAGCTTAGATTAGTTATTAAGATATAAGTAATATACTTTATATATAAGGCTACTATACTAATTTTTTATAGGAGTTCTTTATTAAGTACCCCTAAGGCCTTAATACTAGATTATATATAAAATATTAAGTTAATAGGTATTCTTTAGATATTATATATCTTAAATATATAGTAACTTATAGTACTAGTCCTAAGAAGACTAGTAGTAAAGAGCACTACTCTTTTTAGGATATTTCCTAGTTAAAGTAAAAGGAGTATAGTATATATATATACTGCGTATATAGTGGGTATATACTAATAAAATATAGTCTTTTATTATAAAAAGTAAGCAAACCTTAAGGCCTATAAATATAAGGTTAAATATAACTTTTTTATTCCTTTTAATATAAAAAGGTTCCCTTTTCTTATGCTTACTATATATAAAACATATGCTTATATACCCCTACCTTTAAAAAGCATTCTATAGGATATTAAAAAGGTATTATCTTTAGCTATTAAATAATATTATAATCTTTTATTATTAATAACTTATATATATATAACTACTATATAATCGCGTCAATTTATGCTGTGAGCAAAACTCGAACGAATTTGAGTTTGACTGCGGTCGCGAATTATGACTCTTGCGCTAACGCAGCCACAAAGTTTATTATAAACTTTGCTCTAACCTTATAGCCCCCTATATTTATAACCTTAGAGCTTATTTATTACTATAGCTATAAGAATTTAGTTATTAATTGTTTTACTAGCTAGGTATTGCTAGTAATAATTATGTGTTGTAATAAATTAGATGCATTAGCTATAACTAATGATACTAAAAAATTTTTAAAAATCAATAACTTAGTTAAAAGCTTAAAGCTATAAAGAGGTATATATAAATAATAGGTCCTATATATATGCGTGTTATAACTAATCTATAATAAATGTTTTTTGCTTTATTTAAGTAGCTTAGCATAATTAGTAAGAGTGTTATAAGATAGCATTATGTTAAACATATGCACGTTAATATAATAAGTATAATCTAGGCTATTACCTATAATATAGATACTAAGTAAGCAAGAGGTATATATAAGCTTTCTAAAGGTTATATATATGCTAATAATAAATAGGTCTTAGAGACTACTTATATAAGTAATATCTAAGATTTACCTAGTAGGAATATTTAGAGTATTTATTAATCTTCTACTATATTTATATTAAGCATAATTAGCGAAAGTCTAGCTAGGATATACCTAATAAGAAATTTATTATACCTCTTCTAAATATATTATCTTAAGAGAAATATAAAGAGCGTATTAGATACTTATATAAAGCATATCTAAATTATAAGAAGTGGTTTAATACTAAGCTTGCCTCTTAAATAATAGCTAGACTAGTGCTAGCTATATTTAAAGTAAAACCTAAATAAAGGATATATATAGCAAAGAATACTAATATAGAGGAAAGTGGTTATTAGGAAGATTATATCTTTGCTAAAATATAAGTATCTCTTTTAGTAGTAATTCTAAGGTATAACTTTAATATTCCTTTTGCTATATATATACTAATTATATCTTAGTCTTAAGAGAGTAATAGTTAAGAAATACCTTAAGGCGTAAATTAGTACTAATAAGGGTGTTTAATACACCTAGGGAGATATTTCTTATAAGAGTTATATAAGTAATATACTTATTAGGAAGGATAAAATAAACTAAAGATAAGCTCTAAGAAGGGAATAAGATACTAGTCTTTCTTAGAACCCTTAGAACCCTTATAATTTGCCTATACTTAGTAGAAATAGATTTACTATATATTCCCTAAGTACCCTACCTAATATATAGTATATTAAATAAAGCTTAAGCCTTTTTCTAATGCTAATTCCTATTTAACTTATACCTTTATAATAAGAATAAGAGTAACTCTAATAATATAAACCTTATATAGAAGATAATAGGGAAATAAATAATTAGAGTAATAGTAATATTATTTTTATTAGCTCCTGCCTATGCATACTAATAGTCTCCTACCTATATATACTAATAATTAAGAAGAAGGTTAAAGTAAGTTTATATTAGTCTTATATTAATATTATATACTAACTGTTCTAGGATAACTTTAACTTTAACCTTAACTTTAATATAGGTAATAATAATACTAACCTCCCGAGCACGAGGTAAATCTGCTTAGTATTTTACAGCCTAATGCCCTATTCTTTTATCTTCTTCTTGTCTGCCTTATAAATCTTATTATTTATATTACCTTTACTTTTTAGCATTTTTTCCCTTATAGTATAAATACTATTAATTATCTCTAGGTTAGATTTATCTTTACTTCCCTTCCCTTTACTTTTCTTTTCTTTTACTATATTATTTAATATTTTAGATAGGGTAGTGTCCTTTTTATTACCCTTAGCTATATTATTATTTAATTAGTTAGGGGTTAATTAGTTAATTAGTAACGCAGAACCTACCTAGCGATTATAACGAATTAAATTAGAGATAAGTAAGAATAAGTTATGTTTGGTTTGCCTTAGAGCTTTAAAGCATAAGTGTGCAAAGAGAGATAGAAAAAACATAGTTATAGAGGAAGGGGGAATTACGTTAATTTATACTATAAGCAAAACTTAAACGAATTTAAGTTTAACTATAGTTATAAATTATAACTCTTACGCTAACATAGCTATAAAGTTTATTATAAACTTTGCTCTAACCTTATAGCCCCCTATATTTATAACCTTAGAGCTTATTTATTACTATAGCTATAAGAATTTGGTTATTAATTGTTTTACTAGCTAGGTATTGCTAGTAATAATTATGTGTTGTAATAAATTAGATGCATTAGCGATAACCAATGATACTAAAAAAAATTATAAAAATCAATAATAATACTAAAAGCTATATAGGTAATAATAATACTTAATCCTATAAGTAATAATAATTAGCTATATATAGTAGTAATATAGGTAGCTTAACTAATATAGATATATAATATCTAAGAAAAGATAAAAAGTAGCTCTAAAAGGAAATAAAGTTATATTAGGTTAAACTAGAGATTCAAGCCTTAAAAAAGGAGAGTAAAAAGTTAGAGATAGTATATATATAATTATAATATCTATAATAGTATACTAATAATATAAAGGAGATTTAATAAAAGAGAGATAAGGGATAGTAACGCATAAGAGCTAGATTAGGGTAGGACTAATATAATATATAGTAGGCTATATATCTTGCTTTACCTTTTATATTCTAGTACTTTTCTATACCTTCTATAAAGTTAGTTCTTATAATATAAAAGCTTTTTCTTATAATATAGGAGATAGAGTATTCTAAGCATATCCTTAGTATATATATTAGGTATGCGTTTACTATGTATTATACCTCTTAGTTATTAGTAGGCTAAGAGCTATTCTCTATAGAACTCTTACTTTAACTATATATGCTTAGATAATTATTATCCTTATATAATAATTATAGATTTTATCTCCTAGTAATACTACTAGCCTAGTAAAATAAAGAGCTATATTTAAGCTTAAATACGCTATCTTATTCCCTATTAAACATTACTTATTAGTTATAGCTTATATATAATATACTTATAACTTATATAAGAAGCTTAAGTTTATTTATAAACTTTTATAGTAAGGATATCTTAGGGCTAGATTTATAAACTAATTAATAGGTATATATATATAGTATATAATAAAGTAATATACCTAGGCTTATAAAGATATTATATATTACGCTAGCTATTAGATAATACCTAGTAGCGGATTACACTATTAGTAATATAAGTATATGCTATATATATTATATATATATAGTATATACTTTTTACCTATAACCTTCTCTTTAAGCTTAATATTCGCTTTACTAGGTAGCTATACTCTCCCCTTATAATACTAGCAAATATAGTAATAAATCTAGTTTTATATGCTTATTAATAGCTATATATATTACCTATATAGGGACACTTACGCTAGTATTATCTAAAAAGCTCTTACTATTATTAATTATAATATTACACCTAAGAGTAGGTTAGCCTTTATATATGCTATATATATATAGCGGATATACCCTATATATAAGTATTAATCTATAAAAGGGTAAGTACCTTTAAAGATATTAGAATTAGCCTATAATAATAGCCTAATTTAAAGGGGTTTACTACTTTAAGCATAGAGTTATTAATAAAATTAGTTACTTAGACTACTATCTTTATATATATATTATAAATAAAGAGGATAAAAGGGTAAAGTTTAGTATATATTATATATATATTAGTTTAATTCTTTAGTGCCTTATAACTAAATAAAATACACTAAACTAACTTTAAATATACATAGCATATGCTATATATATATAGACCTTATATATTATCTGCCTTTCTATATATTAGAATATTTTGCTTATACTATATATATATGTAATATATATAAATACACTTAAGTTTATTTCTATTGAAAACTAATCTAGCCTTTTTTAGGCATAAGGATATATGCTATATATACCTTCTTTAAAACTATACTATATAAAAATAATAAGAGTAAATCCTTATATACTGGGTATATATAACATAAGAGGTATTTAATTATTAGGCTTAGCAGTAGCCTTAGTAGTAGTAATAGCGGCTTTTTAGGCCTTTTTTTTATAGTATTTTCCCTCCTAGTAATTATAGCCCTCTCTTAGCAAGACACTACATTATTATTAGCTTTATATATATTAAATATATTAATATTACTTATAATTAGTATTTGCCTCTAGTTCTATTAGATTAGGTCCTTAGAATTATATTAGTAATATATATTACCTATAGGTATAATATATTAACTTACTAGGGGGCTAATTATAGCTATTACCTTCTATAGGAGAGACCTATTCTATAACCTTAGGGCTTAGAGTACACTAAAAGATATAAGCATATAGTTAGTATATATATAGTATTAGTAAGATATATCTTACGCTTAGTACTATATATTTTAATAACTATATCCTTATCTCTAATATTAAAGTATTTTACCTATATATAGTTAATACCTCTTTAATATATAGAAAGGTTATAATACTTATAAAGTAATAAAACTATTACCCTTAGTGTGTAGTAAAATCCTTATTCTTTATACTATAATATTAGTTAGTATATATACTAAATATATCTTATAGATAGTATATAATATATACCTTCTAGTTAAAGAATTTAGTAAAAATATATATAAGGTTATAAGAACCTAATATACTAAATCTTAGTTTAGTATATATACTATATATAGGCTTAATATATACTTACCTAAAGAGCTCTATAATAAATAGTATTTTATGCTATTCCTTATAAAGGATTATTTAGATTAGACTACTAGTATTATATTAGCACTAGCTATATATATATCCTATATATATATACCACTAGCTAGTAAAAATCTTATCTTTATTTACCTATAAATATAAATTAGCTATAACTATAAACCATTAGTATATATTCTATAATAGCTATATATATTAAAAATATATATACCTTTAATACTATATTTTTCCTCTAAATAATAGTGTATTTAAAAGAGTAAGAATATACCTAATATATACTTATAATATATAATATACTTAACTAGAACTACCTTTAGGGATAGTATAGCTATAGAGGTAGCTATTTAATTTCTTTATACTATACCTATATATTATTAATATAATATATATATATATAATAAAAGGGAATATATATAGTAGCGCTGAATTTTAATAGGTTAAAGCTAGCTATTAATAAAATATTAGTATTATTATATATATAGCTAAAATATTTTACTTATACCTAGCTAGTTTACGCTTTACTATAGGAACTATACTATATTAGTAAATATATAATATATATCCTATATATAATAACTTACCTTTTAAGAGATCTTTAATATAATTTACTTATTAACTTACTCTTTATTAGTTAGTGTATTTATATAATATATATAAAGTATATACTATAGATAAAACCTATATCTGCGTTCTAATATATATCTTAAGTATTACTCTTAGTATTTATAACTTTAATGCTAAATAGAAGTCCTATATATAATTAGCATAGGATAATTAAATATAACTTATATATCTATTACCTTACCCTTTTAGGGCTTAAATATTTTAAGGTATTTTAGTGGTTTTTATTATTATCTATAAATATAATTAGTATATATGTTGGAACGAGCATGATATCAATAGGTCATGGGCGCCTCTGATTGGCCGGCCGTGTTGCATCCTAGACCCACATGTCCGGGTTAACCACGCCGCGGTTAGAATTAGCATATATAGCCTCTTTGCATATAACTCTAATTAAGGCCTCTTTTCCTATTATAAATAGCGCACCCTATATGCTTCTATTTAATCTCTTCTTTTACTTTAGATAGTAGACTAGAATATATAATAATTATATATAATTTAGTCTACCTCTAAGAACCCTATATATAGGTTAATAGTATCCTAATAGATACTAACACTAATTAGTGGTTATCTCTATAAATACTATAGATTAGTAAGGTTCTATAGAAAAGGTATTAGTATTATAAACCTGCCTTATAAAATAGAAAGGCTACTATATAATACTAGTATACTAAGGAAGAAGTAAATTCTAGCTCTCCTTTTACTATTATATAACTATAACTAGCTTAGTACTAAATCTAAACTTATTAAATAATTAAAGCCTAGTTAGTAACTAGTCTAAACCTATCCTTATTTATTTAATTAAACCTACTAAGGGATAAGGATAATAGCTTTACTTATAATTCTTTAAACCTCTATAATTTATTTATTTCCCCTACCTCCCTATCTATTACTAATATAATAGTAAAACATTAAGATTAACTAGAGGGATCTAGATTATAAGACATTCCTCCTAACTATAAATCTATTTCCCCCCCTAAGGATACTATATAAGGAGCTAATATATAGGTTATATGGTACCTTCTCTGCTATATCCCCTCTAATTTACACTAGTATATTATATAATAAGCACTAGAATATAAGGAATTATTTAATCTTAAGGTAACTATTACTCCTAAAGAGCTTATAGCTTAGATTCTTATTAAGAAAGTAACCTATAAATATAGAAACCTATACCTATAAACCCTATTTACTATCTTTAATAATAACTTTAGAGAATAAAACTAAGAGATATTTAAAGTAATAAATCCTAAAGCTATAAAGATTCTTTAAGATTTCCTTTTCTTTAGTAGTATTTATATAGACCTATAAAGTTACTAGAGGATTATAGTCTTGCTTAAAGATATTATTAACTATAATAGATTCTATAATTAGAATAAAGAAAAGATATAGGAAGTTAGAAGGAAGTATTTTACTTTTAAGAAGTAAATTAAAGACTAAGACTTCTATAAAAACCTTCTTCCTATTAATATCCCTTTTCTTAAAGATTAACTAAAGCAATAAATTACTCTAAGGTATCTCTAATCCCCTTAACTATTATAATCTCTCCTATTTTATTCCTAGACCCTATTATACTAATCCCTAAGCATACTAATTATATAGTAAAGGTATAATAATAAAGAAAATCCTCCTATTATAAGCCCTTAACTATAGGCTTAAACCCCCTTTATTTCCCCTCCTATAATTAAGTATTATAATTCCCTTTTATAGTAAAGAACTATAGTACCTTCTTAATAAGAATTAACTATCCCTATTCCCCCTTAAGAAGTAGGTTAACCCTTATTAAAGTAACTACTTAATCTTAATAAGTTTTATAATAATAAAAGCATTAAGTATAGCACTAGGGAGTATAATATTCTTAATATAAAGCTCTTAACCTATTAAAGGAAATATTAGATACTAGGTATTATATAAGAATAGTTAGGCTATAGTTTTAAGTTTATACTAAAAGGTAAATCTCTCTAGTACTTTCTAGAGAACCTTTAAGGCTAAGGAGACCCTTAAGACCTCCTAACTCTTATTAGTAGGATTAGGTAGAAGTTTAACATAAATAATATATATTAGAAGAACTATCTATTATAGGGAAGATTATAACTACTTACTATTATCTAAGAGAACCCTAATAAGTTAAAGATTAAGTGCTTTAAAAACCTTATAATAAAGCTCTTAAGTCTTTAAAGGGCAAACCCTTATAAATCCTAGTTAGAATTAGACCTTTATAGTTAGATTCTAAATGCCTATAAAGAAATCCTAGAATATAGGGCTTATATTATTAATCCTCCTATTAACCTCTAATGCTTTTATAAATAGATAAGGATATTAATTAGTAAATCTAAAGCTTTAATTAATTAGTAGTAGTTCCCTATAAAAGCTAATACTAAGAAGCACTTTTAGACTAACTATAGATATAATAGTAAGGGTAAGGAAGCCTAATATAATTAATCTACCTTAAAAGGTAAGCCTCCCTGCCTAAAAAAGTATTATATATATAGAAAAGAAGGTTATTAGTTAACTAAGCACTCTAATAAAGACTATAAGAAGGTATTCTAATACTTTAAGAACCACTCTTATATAGATTTAATAGCTTCTTTATATAGTATATTCCTTACTTAGTATAAAGGCGCTAAAGACTTTAAATTAGCTAAAGATAATAATATTAACTAATACCTAATAGAACTTAGTTTTAGTAAAGAAAATAATAATAGTTAATTACCTATAGGCTTCTTTATATATAAGACTACCTATAATAGCTATATAATTACTAAGATTCTTACTAGAAAAGCAATAACTTATACTCTAGCTAAGAAGGATCTATTTAATCTTTAGGAACTAGATAAGGCACTAAGCATATTTATACTTAAAGAATAATATTTATCTAAAACCTTTAAAGGTATTATAGCTAATATAAGTGCTATAGGATATTTATTAGTAAGCTACCCTTAGTTTTTAGCTTTATAAAGGGTAATACTAACTATTATACTTAATAAGTTAAATACTAGGAAGGTAAAGATTAAATTTAGCCCTAGAGAACTAATTATAGCACTTAGATTAATTAAAGTACTAACCCCTTTTAGAATTATCCTCTTTTAGGTAATCCCTATAAATACTCTCTTTCTCTTATATCTTAATAATATAACTTACTTAAAGATTAATTTCTATATATTAAAGAACATTCTATAGCAAGGGAATATTAAGGTCCCTATTATATATAAATAGAGGTATATATAAATGCTTCTTAATAAAGAAGAAAGTATTGCTTAGAGTTATCTTATAGAAGTTATGCTCTATTAATTATATTAACGCTTTAGATACCCTTTAGTTAGATATCTTTATAATTTACTCTATAAATTAGGGTATAAGGTTAAGTTTAAAGCTATTAAGAAGTTAACTAAGGTTTACTAGCAATATTAATTAAATACAAATAGCCTATATTAATTTAAATTTACCCTTTAGGATAAATATACTTATAATTATAAAATCGTTATAGATATCTTATATATTAATAGTAACTACCCTATTCTATAAGTTATAGATATAGCTATATCCTTTAAATAGCTAGATTTATTAAGGATATCTCTATAAAGACTATATAGGAAGCACTCTATCTTTGCTAGATTAATGTCTATCTAGGCCCCCTAGATATAATTATTATAGATACTAGAATAACCTTTAGAGGCAAGGAGTTTAAGCAGCTTATATTATTAATAGTAATTAAGATTAAGAATATACCTATTAAGGCTTACTATAGCATTAGTAAGGTTAAGTAATATTATAAGCTACTTTAAAGGGCCTATAATATTATTAGATAAGAATACCTAATAACACTAGGGCCTATGGCGTTATAAATAGCAGTTAAAGCTATAAATAATACTATAGGATTAAATAGTCTTATACTAATACTTCTTGTTTTTAGCGCGTATCCTTATATAGTTAAGGAATTACCTCTATTACTAGATATTACATAATAAGCCCTTATAATCTAATTAGTAATAAAGGGTGTTAAGCGTATTTATGCCTAGCAAAAGGTTAGTAACGCCCTTACTATAAGGAATAGTCCTAATACCTCTAGCACTATTAACCTCCCACTAGGATTACCTATACATATATAGCGTAAAGGTAAAGGATAAAGAGGCCCCTATAAGCTCTTATCTATAAAACGTAAAACCTACACTCTTAAGCTCCCTTAAGGCCCTAAGGCCTTTAGATTAACCTCTATTAGGCCTTTTTATAAAGATCCTAGTAAGGAGAGACCCCTCTAGAGCATAGAGGACTAGGATGCCCCTCTATAGCTTATAGCTACCTCTCTTATTATTCCCCTAAAGTAAGGACCTAGAAGACCTTAAAAGAACCCTCCTATTATATCTAATATTAATTATATAGATTAAATAAAAGATAAAACTAATATCTTTTTATTAGCTAAGGAAAGCTCTAATCTTAAGCTTATAATCTAATTATATAAGGAAGGAATTATTAAGACCCCTAGTAAGCCCTTTAAACTATTTACTAAGGCTAAGATTAATGCTTTAATTAAATAAGGTATATTTAAATTCATTAGATATAATAAAAAGGAATATAGTAGAGTTTAAATCTTTAATTCCTATATTATTAATAAGGTAAAGGGCAAGATAATAGATCTATATAAGAAGTTAAGGCTTATAATCTAAGGCTATAGTAATAAGGAAAAGCTAGCGATCCTCACATAGGCCCTAATAATCTAATAAGCTAGCTAATAATTAATCCTTATAATAACACTTACGTTATTATAGCTAGGCCTTATTCTCTAGCTTTATAACATTACATAGGCCTATATATAGGCATAGACGCTCCTTAGCTATATTATTCTAGCCTAGATCCCTATCTAGATCTATTACCTATACCCTAGAGATATAATAATATAAGTTATTAAGCCTCGATATAGTATTATAAAAGCTAGTATACACTAGTAGGTAATGTATTATTATTACTATAGAGAGATGCTCTAGATAATAACCTCTATGTTTAACCTATGCTTACTTATAATAATAAAGGAGAACCTAACCTTTATATATATAGGGATATAGACTAATAATATAATTAGACTATCTAATTATAAGTTCTCTTAATAAGAGGAAGATTAATTAATTACTGCTTCTTTTACTACTAAACTAAAGTAAATCCTTTCTATAGGAAACTTACTAATCTTTAATAATAGTATTATTATTCTTAAAAATAATATAATTACACTATAATAGAAAGGCTAGAGTAGAAAGCTCTAATTAATCCTACTAACTAATTTAAAATAAGTATATATAGAATAACAGGCTAGAGGCATATACATTACCTTAATCTATTAGCCTAAAGCCTATTTTAACCTCTTTATTACTATATAGCACTAGGAGCTAACGCCTGAAGATATAAAGAACCTTAACTAATAAATTTAGTAGTAGATTAATTATCCTAATTAAGGATTAAGATTTATACTATTTAATCTTAAAAAGGCAAAGCTTTTTATATTTATAGATAGATCTTTTACTAATAACTAAGATCTTACTTCCTAGCTAGGCTATATGCTTATCCTAGCTACTAAAGTCTGTAAGGAAAGTACCTTTATAATCTAAGGCAATTTTATACACTATAGCTTTATAAAGAGTAAGAGAGTTATAAGAAGTATACTTACTTCTAAGATCTATAGTATAGTTACTAGTGCTAATATAGCTTACGCGATTGCGATAACGCTTAGATTAATCACTTATTAATTAAACCTACTCACAATCCCTATTATTATATATACTAATTTATACTCCCTATATAAATATCTTATTAAGCTTAGTACTATAAAAGAGAAGCGCCTTATAATTAATATTATAGCCCTTTATTAATCATATAAGCAACGCAAGATCTATAAGGTTAGATAGATTAATAGGGATAATAACCTTACTAATATATTTACAAAGGTATTACTGTTAGGAGCGCAGAGGTTAGAGACAGGACGTTTATTAGAGCGGATCTTTGGAGGACCTTTAGGCCACGTGAATAATAAAGAGGCTAGCTAGCTATAAGATAGCTATATGCTTATAAAGTAGGGTATTTATTAAAGACTATATATATTATTAGTACTAGGTTAGAGATTAAAACCTTTATATACCTACCCCTAGCTAGTATTTTCCTAGTAGTAACTATAAGAATCTTAGCTATTACTTTATTTATTTAACCTTATAAATAAGCTATAATAAATTAATCTCTTTAAAATCCTTTTAAGAATATAAACTATTAGCTAGATTATTATATAGCTAACGCTCTAAAGATCTATATAAAACATACTAGTACTCTATAATAATAAAGCTATAGATAATTAGGAAGGTAAAGAACCCCTATAATCTAGAACTATAGATAATAATAAGGTATAGTAAATACTACCTAATCCTAATCTAGGTAAAGGTATAAATAATATAAATAACCTAGATAGAGTATTATAGAGATACTATAAGGTTAATATTAAGTTAGCTACTATATTGCTAATATAGGTAAAGGGATAATACTAGGTATAGATTAGACTAAAGAATATTTACCTATAATTATTTATTAGGATTAGGGATTTTAGAGATATCTAGTAACTATAGAATGCCTTTTCTTTATTTATAGTAAGTAGTAAATATATAAAGAGAAAAAATAAGTAGTGGTTTTATTACTATTTAGGGTAATAAAGATTAGCCTAAGTATTCTAAAAAATAAAAATTAGAAAGAAAAGGGTAAGAACTAATTAGAGAACCTAGTAGTAATAAAAGTATAATTAAATAGTAAAGTAGCTATATAGTTACTAGAATACGCTTACTAGTAGTAAAAAAGCAAAGGTATTATAGTTATACTAATTTTAGAAAGCATAAGTAATAAATAAGCTATATTAAATTAAGGTATAAGCACTTAACACCCTATACTAATAATTCTAAAGGAATACGCAGAGTTTATAGATATTTTTTCTAAAGAGTTAGCAAGTAAGCTTTCTAAACTAGGGGGCTATACTTGTATAATTAAATTAGAAGAAGGGAAAACACTACCTTAGGGGCCTATATATAATTTAGCTAAGAAGGAGCTAGTAGTCCTTAGAGAGTACCTTATAAGTGCGTAGCTTAAAGGGTAAATTAGAAGATTAGTTAGCCTAGCTAAAGCCCTAATTTTATTTATTCTAAAGAAAGGAGGGAAACTAAGGCTTTATATGGATTATAATTAAGGATAAGGCCCCTTTGCCCCTTATTGCTAAAATTCTTAATTAATTAGCAAGTGTAGTTATTTTTATAGTTCTTAATCTAAAAGATACGTATTACTAGCTATGTATTTGCTTAGGTAATGAGTAGAAAATAGCCTTCTATTATTGCTATAGCTACTTTAAATATCTTATAATGCTATTTAGACTAGTTAATATACTAGTAACCTTTTAGGAGTATATTAATAATGCTCTTAAAGGACTTATTAATAAGACCTATATTATTTACCTAGATAATATACTAATATATAGTAGTATAGTTAAAGAGTATATAAAGCATATTAAATAAATTCTACATAAGCTTAGAGATATAAGCCTTTTTATTAACCTTAAGAAGTATTAATTTTTAGTTAAGGAAGTTAAATTCTTAGGCTTTAAGATATTAGTAAAAGGTATTATAATAGACCTAGTAAGAGTTAAGGTAATTATAACCTAGCTAATACTGCGTAGTGTCTTTAATATTTAGTTATTCCTTAGTTTTACTAGATTTTACTACTGTTTTATTAAATAGTATAGTAAAATTATTATTCTATTAATAGATTACCTTAGAGAGTAGTAACTAGTAATATTTAACCTAGAACCCTATAAGCTAGTAGTGTTTAGAGAACTTTAATAAAGATTTTAAGAAGCGCTAATTTTAGTGTATTTTAACCTACTTATATATCTTAGAGTAAAGACAGATATACCTAGATATATAATTAAGGCTATACTTATAATATATATACTAGGTTACTAGCACTTAGTTATGTTTATATTAAGAAAGATAACCAATGCTAAATTACGCTATTTAACACCTAATAGTAAATTATTAGCTATCTAAGAGGCTTTTTGCATATAGAGACATTACCTTGCTTATTTAGCTTATATAATTAAGGTTATTATAGACTATTTAAACTATAAATACCTAGCTATAAAGCCTAAGCTTACTAGTAAGTAAGTAACTATACTTAATAAGCTTTATCCTTTTAACTTTAAGATTATGTATTATATAGGGAAATTAAATCCTACTAACTTACTTTTAAGAAGACTAGATTTTATAAGTAAGGTAAGGAAAGTAAAAGTAGTAATTATATAACTTCCTACCTTTTTATCTAAATTTATAAATACTAAGTAATAGAAATACCTTAGTAATACTATTAGTACTATAGGTTCTATAAAAACGTTACTTAGTGTAACTAATAGTTAGTTATAATAATACTATAATAATACTACTAATATCTAGGGTTTTAAAAAATCATAACTTAACTATATTCCTAAAGAACCTAATAATCTGCGTTGCTATTCGGAGCTGTACCCACAATATGATACGGCCACATCCCACATCCCACGCCCTGCCACTAAATTTGTGTGACACTCCCTAGCAAAAAAAAATAGTTAGTATTACAGGCCCGCCGCACCTTTAGGCAGCTGTATTAGTAGCCACTCACTAATTCTCCTAGGCGTAACTAACCTCCCTCCTAGGCGTAACTAACCTCCCTCCTTTAATATTACTACTTTTATTAGTTACGCTACTATATTTATTAATATTACTACTAAAGCATTAAATTCTATTATAAAAATATCTAATCTTATATACTATATTTAATTTTATAATAATTTTATTATTCTATATAGTATAGACTATAATATACTTATTAAAAGTAACCTAATAATTATAATCCCACTACTACCCCCCTTACTATAATTTAATACCTTTAATAAACTCTATAACTTCTTATAATAATAGGGCTACTCTTATAGCTATGCCTTTACTAAGAAGTCTAGTAGTAATTATTAACTAATCCGTAAAGAGCGCGCTATAGTAAATATTCTAATCTATTATAACCATAGTAAGCAAAGACCTTCTAAATCTTAAGGTATTTATATAACTAGTACTTAGCTCTATAATTACCTATTTAAGCTCTAGGTAAAATATAGTATAAAAACGCATAACACTTAGCTATATACTATTTAAGTTACTTATTATAATTACCCTTAATCTATTAGCCTTAATAGTTATACTCTCTATTAGCAATGCATAGTAGCTTATAGGGCATTACTTTAAGAGATTATATAACTATAAGGCATTCCTACTTATAAGGCCTATTAATTACTTTAAATTAAATTCCCTAACTTAGTAGCTATAATTAAAGATATCTATAATAACTATTAATAAATCTAAATTAAGGCTCTTAATAGGCTTATAGGCATATAGTGATTTATACAGTCTTTAATTAATAGTGGCTACCCTTATAGGATTAATCTTAACCTTAATAATTAGCTATAATTAGCCTTCTAGACTACCCGCAAATACATTAATAAATAGAAGATTTACTCCTATATTATTAGTATTAATAATACATATAAAACAAATAGCTTTAGACTCTATATAATAGTAGTAACTACTATTACTAATTAGAATATAGTTATAAACCTTAGCTTTAGGCTTTTATTATCTAAAACAAAGAAAAGCTATAAGTAGCTACTTATAATATTAAACGCAGTCTATGATAAACACTATATTCCCTACCCTTATATTATTATTATAAACTATAAAATTATATTAAAAAACGCCCTTTAGATAATCTTTCCTAAAGCATAGTAGTAGCTCTATATATAGTATATTCTTATAAGGGTTTAAGCTTAAATTCTTTATAATTAGAAGGATATTAAAGGCACTAAACCCTCTTTTATAGACCTTAATAATAATTATTATAATGCCTTTAATAATAGCCTTATAGGGCTTTTTAAAGTATTTAAGCTACTAATATATAACTATAAGGTTACTTCCTTAGATACTATTTAGCAAAGAATAAAGAATATATATAATCTATAGTAAAAGGATATTATAGAGTATATAAGGGACTAGTGGCTTCCTTAGCATAAGTAATAGGTGCTTTATTTTATATTATCTTACTATAATCTTAGGTAATATACTAATAGCCTAACTAAATTATCTTATTAGAATCTAAAGTCTTATATTATTATAGGTATTAGTAATTTTCTTTATCTCTTCCTTATAGTAATATATATACTAAAGGATATATATAATAGATATACTAGCTTGCTTATAAAGAATATAATAAGGTAGAAGAAATAGTATCTTAGAAGGGATTAGCTTAGTAAGCTACTTACTAAGATTACCTCTTCTACTATTTATCTTCTTCTTTAATAGTTTAATCTCCTAAAGGCTTTATAGTTAAGGCTATATTTACTCCCTCCCTATAAGTAGCCTTATTAATTTTAATAGTAATTTTTACTTCCCTATACCTATATTATTACTAACTAAATTAAATAACACTAGATACTTATAAGGTATAATATTTATTATTACTAGTAGCTATAAAGCTTGCTAGTATATTAGTAATTAACCTTATATATAGTTTATATATAGTAATTATCTTACCTTTATTACTAGCCTTCTAATAATCTAATGCTTTAAATCTAAGACTCTCTTATTATTAATCGCTACTATAGGTAGCCTTATAATATAAAAAGTAATTAATTTAAACCTATAGAGTCTTAACCCTTTATTTAGAGCTCTTAATAAGGCCTTATAATCCCTAAACTACTACCTTAACTATAGCTACTATTAACTTAAGGCTTAAGAGGCTCTAGAAGACTAAATTTAAGTATAAGGCATATAAGAACGTAAGTAGAAGTTAAAGAAGCATTATTATAATAGTTAATATAAGGGAGGCCACAAGGGAGGCCATAAGGGAGACCTTAAGGTTAAAGAGGGTTATAAGGAAGATTAACTTTATATGTAACTATAAGGTAATTATAATTAGTAGTAAGATAGGCTATAAGAAGCTTACCTCTATTATAACCGCGATTATAGCTATGTAGCGGCTAGCGTAAATAGTTAAAGAGGTTAGAAGGGGTTAGAATAATTAGTCAGGCTAGCTAAAGTGTTTATAATTAAAGAAAACACTGGAAATCGCGTTTTTAAGCGAATTCGCAAGCCTTATACGCGTTTAATTAAAAAATCTACTATTATTATAATATGGTTTAGAGTGCAGGGTTTGATTCTATAACATTACGTGTGTTTTCTATAGGAGGGTATAGTAATCAAGCTAGCTGACTAAATACGGCTAGGACAAATCCTTATGTGGGTACAGCGCTGACTAGCAAGAAAACACAGCTCCAAATAGCAACGCTCCCTAATAATCTAGATAATCTTAGAAGAGTTATATTAGTAAGGTTATTTAATACTTTTAATTCTTTTATTAATAAGTAATATACTAGCTATAGTAATACTACTAGTACCTAGTGTATATTTAGTTTATTACTTAGTTATTTTAATTTTCCTATTAGACTAGCTACTACTATTAGAGGTAGACTAGCATAGGTTATTACTAGTAAGTGGCAAGGGCGCCCCTTAAAAACATTACTTATCTATATACCTATAAGACTAGAAGTATCTATTAAACTAATTACTTATTAAGATATTATAGCTAGGATTTAATCTATTTAAAGAATCTTTTCTAAGTTTATCTCTAACTTTCTAGAAAAGAGCTTAGAATTAAAACCCTTAATTTAAGTCTTATTATATAAAGCGTAGTAAGGGAATAACTTTACTATAGATTAATTAAAGTTACTTAAAAGTAGTAATTTAGTAGTATTCTAGATATAGTCTATTAGACTCTCTAAGCTATTAATATTTAAGAATTATATTTTTATCCCTTTAGAAATAAGAAAAGAAATTTTATTACTAACTTATAATAACCCTACTACTAGGTATTAGGAAGTAAGTAAAACTCTTTATTAGATTATAAACTAATATTATTAGCTAATAATAAAGAAAGATATAAAGGTATATATTAGCACTTATATAAGTTATTAAACTTTAAAACTATGGCATTATAAACTATATAGTAAGCTAGCTATACTACTAGTGCTTAATTACCCTTTTTAAGAATTATTAATAGATTTTATTACTAGACTTCTACTAGTAAAAGATTTAAACTAGACCTATAATATAATTCTAGTTATTATTAACTAATTTATAAAATATAGTATTTATATTCCTATTTTAATATAACTAACTAGCAATAGGCTAGTAACTATATTCTTAGAATATATTTTTAAAGACTATAGAGCTCTAGAAGGTATTATAATAGACTAAGGTTCTATATTTACTAGTGGTTTCTAGATAACTTTTTATTATCTTCTTATAACTAAGCAGCTACTTAGCACTGTTTTTTACCCCTAGATAGATAGTTAAATAGAACGTTTAAACTAGGTCTTAGAATATTATTTAAGGGCTTTTACTTATGCTAAATAGACTAATTAGGTAGATAACCTATTATTAGCGTAGTTTACGTATAACATAAGTAATTATATAATGTATAGCTACACACTAGCGAAGGCGTTATAAGGAATCCTAGAGATTTGTAATAAGTAGTTATAGATATCCCTTTAGTAAATAATTAAGCTAAAAGTAAAGTCTTAGCACTAAAAGAAAAACACACTATAATTAAATAGCTTTTAAGTAACTTATAGACTTAGTATAAGAAATATTATAACTAGAAAAGAACTCTAATAAGGTTTAAAGTTAGTAATTATATTTTGCTATTAATAAAGAATACTAATTTAAGATAACCTAGTAAGAAGCTAGCTATAAAGTACCTAGGCCTCTATAAGATTAAAAAGGTAATTAGGAGTTATAGATTAGTATATTAATTAAAGTTACTACCTAGGACTTAATTATATAATATATTTAATATTACTAGTCTAAAGCCTTTTAAAGGGAACCTAACTAATATAAAAGATATATCCTTACTATAGGATAATATTAAAAATAATAAATAAGAGTTTAAAGTTAAGAGAATTATTTTATACTACTATAATAAAAGGCATTATAAATATCTAGTTAAATAGAAAGGCTATAATACATTAGAGAATTCTTAGGTATTAAAAAGGGATTTTAGCACTAGAGAAATTATTAATAACTATAAGTAATAGTTAAGTAGTAAAGTTAATATAAGATAATTATGATTTATAAGTTAATATAGTAAGATATTAGAAAATAAAGTTAATTTACTTAAATAACTTAAGTAATCTATTATATAGCTACTAAGTACTTACTTCTTTATAATAGAGTTAGTTACTAGGACTGCTAGTTTTTTAGTAGTAGTAGTAGCTATAGTAACTATAAAGGTAAAGGCTTTAGGAGTATCTTTATTATTAGAATCCCTCTCTTTATATATATAGACCTACCCCTCCTAAGCACGAGGTAAAACTGCTTAAATGATTAAAGTTCTATGTTTTTTGACATCTTTTCCAGGTATCTAGCCTTTTTCTCTAGTCTTTTATTCCCCTTCTTATTCTTACTTTTCTTAAATTCCTCTATATTTTCTTCTTTTGGATAGCCTAGAGGTTCTGTAGCCTAGTGGTTATTGCCCCTAGCTTTTAGTCACCCTTGGCCATGCTATCATCTAATTAGTTAGGGGTTAATTAGTCAATTAGTAATGCAGAACCTACCTAGCGATTAGAATTAAATTAGAGACAAGTAAGGATAAGTTATGTTTAGTTTACCTAAGAGCTTTAAAGTATAAGTAGTAAGCTATAAGATAGAGAAGATATAGAGAGATAGAAAAAACATAGTTATAGAGAAAGGGGGAATTATATTAATTTATACTATAAGTAAAACTTAAATAAATTTAAGTTTAACTATGGTTACGAATTATAACTATATCTTACGCTAACGTAGCTATAAAGTTTATTATAAACTTTACTCTAACCTTATAGCCCCCTATATTTATAACCTTAGAGCTTATTTATTACTATAGCTATAAGAATTTGGTTATTAATTATTTTACTAGCTAGGTATTGCTAGTAATAATTATGTGTTGTAATAAATTAGATACATTGGCTATAACCAATGATACTAAAAAAATTATAAAAATCAATATATATAGACCTAAAGTTTACTAGGGAGCTTAATAGGACTAATATAATTAGGTAGGTTAGTAGTATAAGGTATAAACTACTAGTAAGTTAGTTAGGCATTAGCTATATATATTAAGAAAGCTTACTATTAGGATATTCTAGGCTATAAAGTAAAGACTATTTAAAATATTAATCTATATCTTAAGGTTTATAATATTACTTAGCAGCGCTATTATAATATACTTATTACTCTCTGCTTTATAAGTAGTATTAGTAGTTATTTAAGCATAGTAAATATATCTATACTTATTAGAATTTTTATAGGATAGGATAGTATTCTATAGCTTTTTCTTTACTTTTATGATAGACTACTAGTAAGTTAGTAGTAATTTAGTGTCTAGGTAGTAAAATTATACTTACTTTATTTTAATAGTAATAGCTACTTTCTAAAGTAGCTTTAATAAGTTTAAATAGCCTATTATAAAGCTATATAATTTAAGCTAGATACTAGTAGTGTATTAGTAATAAGTAAGCAAATTCTAGATAAGAAAGATATACTATAAAGTAGTTTTTATTATTTTAGAAGTAGTAAGTATATTTTATTAAGTAGCCTATTAGAATATTAGTAATAAAGAAGTAGTAAGTAAGTAAAGAAGTTATACTTATAAATTCTTTATATTCTATAGGGAAGGTCTTATTATTAATAAAATATCCTAGAATATTGATTGATTTTTATAATTTTTTTAGTATTATTGGTTATAGCCAATGCATCTAATTTATTATAACACATAATTATTACTAGCAATACCTAGCTAGTAAAATAATTAATAACTAAATTCTTATAGCCATAGTAATAAATAAGCTCTAAGGTTATAAATATAAGGGGCTGTAAGGTTAGAGCAAAGTTTATAATAAACTTTATAGCTACGTTAGTATAAGAGTTATAATTTATAACTATAGTTAAACTTAAATTCGTTTAAGTTTTACTTATAGTATAAATTAACGCAATTTCCCCTTCCTCTATAACTATATTTATTTTATCTCTCTATATCTCTTCTATCTTATAGCTTACTACTTATGCTTTAAAGCTCTAAGGTAAACTAAACATAACTTATCCTTACTTATCTTTAATTTAATTCGTTATAATCGCTAGGTAGGTTCTGCGTTACTAATTAACTAATTAACCCCTGACTAATTAGATAATAGCATGGCTAAGGGTGATAAAAAGGACACCGCCCTATCTGAAATATTAAATGTAGCAGAAGAAAAGAAAAGTAAAGGGAAGGGAAGCGAAGATAAATCTAACTTAGAGATGATTAATAGTATTTATACTATAAGGGAAAAAATGCTAAAAAGTAAAGGCAACATAAATAACAAGATTTGTAAGGCAGACAAGAAAAAGATAAAAGAATGGGGCATTAGGCTGTAAAATACTAAGCAGTTTTACCTCGTGCTTGGGAGGGATATCCTAGAATATTATAAGTACTATTTTTTAGTAGGATATTCTATATTATTACTTACTAAGAGCACTATATATATAGAATCTTCTTGCTTATTACACTACTAGTAGTAAGTTAGTAATAAAGATACTATAAAGATATAGTAAACTTATATTAAAATTTTAGAAGTAATTTACTTCTAAGGAGATAACTTTTTAGAAGACTTTAAAGAAGATTTCTTAATAGCTTAACCTTTAGAAGCTATTAATAAAGAAGGAGTTTCTATATAAGTATTAGATATAGTAAACTAGCTATAAGTTAGCTATAATAGACTAGATATAAAATTATAACTAGAAGCAAATAAACTAATAACTAAGAATAAGATAAAAGACTAAGATAAATAGTAATAAATAATAATAATATTTAGAGACTAAAGAAGGTTAGTAATTATAGTATAATAGTAGTAAGAAAGCTACTACTTAGCTAGTAAGGGTAACTTATAAGGTTAATAATTATTATAGGAGAAAGGAAGTATATAGAAGGGGGGAAAAATTAGTCTCTTTTATATTAACTATAGACCCCTTAAGTAATCTAACACACTATATATAAGTAATCTATAAATTATAATAATAACTATTAGCTTTACTACTTACATATATACCTAATAGCTATAAACTTATAGTAACTATAATATAAGCTCTTTAGTTAGACTATTTAGAACTATAGTATTAGGTACCCTATTTATTTAAACTAATTATAAAAATTAATATAAGTTATTTATTTTTTTTAGTCTAGCTATATAATAGGTAATAATATTTGTTTTGCTATATTAAAGCTATATATAGGCTGCTATTTAAACACTACTACCTATAATAGGGGGGGTTATTTATAATTAGTAGTATTATTATTATTATTTTATTTACCTATATATCTAGTTATAAGGTACCTTATCTTATTTTTCTTTATAAGCTTTATTATAGTAACTATACCCTAAGTAAGTAGCTTATTTTGTAATTAAGGTTAATTATATATTAGGGGAGTATTATATTAGGAGCGTAAAGGTTAGTAATAGGATATTTATTAGAGCGGATCTTTAAAGGACCTTTAGGCTATATAGATAATAAAGAGGCTAGCTAGCTATAAGATAGCTATATGCATATAAAGCAAGGTATTTATTAAAGACTATATATATTATTAGTGCTAGGTTAGAGATTAAAACCTTTATATACCTGCCCCTAGCTAGTATCTTCCTAGTAGTGACTGCGAGAATCTTAGCCATTACTTCGTTCATTTAACCCTACGAACAAGCCGTGACAATTACTAAATAAGGCATTTAAGAAGTTTATTATAAATAATTTAGTAACTATAAGGATAGAAGGATAGGTTATATAACTATAGCCTTTAGGCTAGTTATATAGTATTTTAAGCTAATTAGAGCTCTTAACCTTGCCTGCATTCTAATCCGCGGATTTAACTGATTTAACGGATTAGTGCCCTTTTAGATTTATAGATTAGGAAGAGGTTAGATTAACTAATCCTTTCCTATATATTATTAACTAATAGTGGTTATAAATCTAATATCCTAACCTATTCTCTCTTAGTAAGGTTATAAACTAAATCTAGGTTTTTATAGCGTTTTTCTTATTTTCTTTATGTAATATTATATATAATTATTTAATCTTAGCTATTCTTTTTATATTCTCTTTAATTTACCTGTTAATATTATCTATTAATAGTTATATTAAAAAGAGAGACTTTCTAGTATTAGAATAAACATAATATTAATAGGTTATAAGCGCCTCTAATTAGCTACCTGCGTTGCATCGCGGACCTATATATCCAGGTTAACCACGCTGCGGTTAGAATTAGCATATATAGCCTCTTCGCATATAACTCTAATTAAGGCCTCTTTTCCTATTATAAATAGCGCACCCTATATGCTTCTATTTAATCTCTCCTTTTGCTTTAGATAGTAAACTAGAATATATAATAATTATGTATGATTTAGTTCACCCCTAAAAACCCTACGCGTAGGTCAATAGTATCCTGATAGATACTAACAATATACTATATATATATAAAAAAGCTAGATATTACTTAATATTAGAATTAGAGAAAGAAGCTTTTTTTTATAGTAACTATATAAAGTAGTTAGTAAATTAAGATATTAAATAAATATAATAACTATATATAAAGCAAGAAAATTATAAGGTTAAATACTAAGGTAAGAGTAATAATAAATAAGGAAGAAAAGAGAGAAAGAGCTTATAGTAGTAAGTGTATTATATATATAAGATAAGGGCATATAATCTAACTTACTTAAAAAATTAATTAGCTAATAATTACACTTTATAATAATATATATGTAGTATATACAAAAGAATTACTTAGCTAATAATTACACTTTGCGATAGTATATGCGTTGCATATGCTAAAACAAAAACACTCTAGGAATAATTCGCACTTTATAATAGCATATATAATATATATACTATAAAAAAAATCACTTAGGGAAGGATTTACACTTTATAATTACATATGCCTAGCATATGCCACGCATATGCCATTCTGCTAGTCACAAGGCCCTACCCTAGATACGAGATTAACTTTGTTAGAGCCGAGATTTACTGTAACCCCGAGTGGTGGCTGGCACCGTTGTAGAAGGTGAGGCATGCGGTCAAGGCCGCTGTGGGGATCCCTAATTAATTGTTGCACCCACAAGGGCATATTTGACCCTTGCCGCACGATAGTCTCGCTACTTAACTAGCTAAGACAACAGTCTACCCCTAGCTAGTTATTTTCCAAGACCTCTATAACTTTATAGTATGTTTTAGTACTATATAAGTACCCTACGTTTAGTAAAGGTACTTATATATTTAAACCATAGTCTTTGCCCTCTTATAGGGTTAGATAACTTAATAGATACTATTATATTAAACCCTAGCTCCGCGGTCTAACATAGTAGTAATTACATAGTGTTTATAATAATTATACCTTTCTTCTAAAGTAGTACTTTTCTTTAAGTTAATTAATTATTTAATCTTTAAATAATAACTATAGACTTAGCAAAAGAGAGGCCTAATTTATTAATATTATAGTTAGGTAACCCTAGCATACTAGGAGATTAACATTAGTATTTATTAGTTTAATAGTAATACTATACCCTCCCAAGCACGAGGTAAAACTGCTTAGTATTTTACAGCCTAATGCCCTATTCTTTTATCTTCTTCTTATCTACCTTATAAATCTTATTATTTATATTACCTTTGCTTTTTAGCATTTTTTCCCTTATAGTATAAATACTATTAATTATCTCTAGGTTAGATTTATCTTTACTTCTCTTTCCTTTACTTTTCTTTTCTTTTACTATATTATTAAATATTTTAGATAAGGCAGTGTCCTTTTTATTACCCTTAGCTATATTATTATTTAATTAGTTAGGGGTTAATTAGTTAATTAGTAACGTAAAACCTACCTAGCGATTATAATAAATTAAATTAGAGATAAGTAAGGATAAGTTATGTTTAGTTTGCCTTAGAGCTTTAAAGCATAAGTGGTAAGCTATAAGATAGAAAAGATATAAAGAGATAGAATAAACATAGTTATAAAGGAAAGGGGAATTATATTAATTTATGCTATAAGCAAAACTTAAACGAATTTAAGTTTAACTATGGTTACGAATTATAACTATATCTTATGCTAACGTAGCTATAAAGTTTATTATAAACTTTGCTCTAACCTTATAGCCCCCTGTATTTATAACCTTAGAGCTTATTTATTACTATAGCTATAAGAATTTGGTTATTAATTGTTTTACTAGCTAGGTATTGCTAGTAAAAATTATGTGTTGTAATAAATTAGATGCATTGGCTATAACCAATGATACTAAAAAAATTATAAAAATCAATTAATAGTAATACTATAGGATATCCTTATAATATCTAAGGAATCTTTAAAAAGCAGTAAGCTAGCTATTAAGCTATAGCCTATAGGAGCCCTATCACTAGGACCTATGGTATAAGATAGTTAAGGCAAGAGCTATTAAAGATAGAATCTAGACCTTTAATAATCTGGATTTAAATGCATAGCTAGATTGCCCTCCTAAACCTCTAATCTTAGTAGGAAATAGGACTCCCGCGAAGAGAAGGGTAATAAAGGCTACATAGAGTTAATTATCTATATTAGATAATATAGGAATTTAAACGTGCTTGCGTAGTATTAGAGCTATAATCCCTAGCGTATAATAACCTTAAGAAAGCTCCTCTAAAGGTTATAATATACCTAAGGAGAGCTATTTTTAATACCCTTAATAACCTAATAATACTAAAGATAGCGCCTAGTTTGCGGTTCTTAGTGGTTATTATTAGGTATTTAATAGCTAATTCTAGAGCCTCTTAAAGGCTATAAGAGAGTATTACACTTAGTTTATAGCAACGCTTAGATCTAAATATAAGCAAATAACCTTAAGGTATATATCTCTTTATAATAAGATTAGAGAACTTATAAGGAATATAATACCCTTAAGCAAAACTATTAAACACTATGCTAAAGTTAACTTTAATAAGACTATTAAGCAAAACCTTATAAGGGTAAATATTAATAAGTAGCTTATAAATGCTTTAATTAGCTATAAAAGATGCTTCTAAGCAGACTGCCCTATTACTAAGGGTAACTTACCTATAGAAATAATTAATAATGCTATTAGGGCTTAATTTCCTGCTATCTTAGCTTAAATTAACTTATTAATTTATATAGTAGAGAGCAAGGGAAAGGTCCTAGATTTCTATAATATTATAAGTAGGATTAGGCACCTTATTAAAGCCTAAGGAAGGTCTTAAGGTAAGGGAAGCGAAGCTTTTAGAACTAAACTAACTTTTAATAGAGAAGGAAAGGATAAAGCTAAAAAAGAGAAGGGATTAAAGAAAGACCCCTATATCTACTATAAAAACATAGAGTAAAGAAGTTAAAAGACTTATAAAAGACCTATAAAACGCTTTGCTCGCTAAAGGATTAGAAAATTAATAAAGAGCTATTAAAGAAGGTAAAAGAAGTAATAAATTATTAACCTAATAATATAAAGAAGGTATATAACCCTTAGGTGAAGGATAATAGCATAAAGGAACCTAAGGAACCTAAAGAGAATAATACTATATTTATGGCTATAGGAGAGTCTATAGAGGCTTTCCTTACCTATAATAAATCGCGAGTTATACTTAATAGTAGTACCTTAATCTATATCTTTAATAATAAACGCTAGTTTATAGACCTTAATTATAGCAAGCAGCCTAGAATTTAAGCAGGTTATAGTATTACTAAGGCTTATAGCGTTAGCATAGCCTAGATTATCTTAATAGATAGCTAGACCCTTATATTAAGAGCCTAGTACTAACTATTATTCTTTATAAACCTTATATCTCTTTAAATACTTATATAAAAAGGATTAAGGTAGGATAACCTTACTAGAAGGGTAATAGGACTAGTAAAGGGTAATTAGGAGATATTTTAAACTTAGATTATTAGCACATAGCTATATATAGAGGGATTAAGCCTATTAGAAGCTTTTGCTATTAAGGGAGATTTAAGAGACCCAAAGACTATTATAATAACGCCCGCGGACCTGTGGCACACTAGATTGGCATATCTAGGCAAGGATGTAATAAATTAAGTGCTGAAGAAGCTTTAAATTCTATTAAAAGCAAGAAGTGGTAAGAAATATAAGGTCTACTAGATAGCTAAGGCGTAGAGGCAGATATTATAAGTTCCTTAAATAGAGTCTTTACCTTTAGGGCTACTATAGGTAGTCTCCTTTAATCTCTTTGCTTAATTATTAGGGTATAATAAAGACTAATACATTGCTCTTTTTACCTATAAAGCCATAGGGCTGCGTTATATCTTTATAATCCTATTAAAGATAGATATTACACTCTGTTTTAATTAGTTAGAAGCTTAGTATATAAGGGTATATGAAATCCATATTACGGTTATAATAACTAATAGGGAGACTGCCTTCTAGACTAAAAAGCAAGAAGAGAATATTAAGAATAGAGGCATTATTATTAGGAAGTCTAGCCTAGCTTACCTATATTAAAATAGGCACGCTAAACGGTATAGGGGGGTGATAATAAGGGTTATAACAACTCTTATAATATAGTTAGGCTTCCTAGAAGACCTCTAGCCTATAGCTACTAAAGCAGCTATTTATATCTTAAACCATATGCCTTAAAAGCTGCTTAACTAGCAATTACCTTAATAAGCGCTAAATAGTTAGTTAAGAGAGAATAAGCTTTAATAGAGTTACTTACTAGAGAAGCTAGAAGCCTTTATAAATTATTTATAAGCGTTTAGTTATAAAGCATTCGTAATAATATAAAGTAGGCTTTATAAGGTAGGTCTAAAGCTTGCTTAGAGAGCTTACATTAGATACCTTGCTAGATACGTCTCCTTTACATAATACCTAATTTAGGTGCTAATAATAAAGAGAAACTACTAGTTCTTATTAAGCTATATTACCTTTAATAAGTCTATTTTCTATGCTTAAGAAAGAGGCTTATTATTCATAGTAAAAGAGGTTAAAAAATACCTTCTTAAAGAGCTAGTTAAGGATAATAAGGATAAAAGCCCTAATGTAAGGCTTCCATAGATAGTATACCCTCTATTGCTATAATAACTACTTAATTAGCCTTAATAGGTTAAAACTCCTATTAGTTACGATTAATTAGATTACAAAGAAAAGGAAAAAGAAAGTTAAGAATCAAATCTACTAACCCCTCCGAATTCACCTAGATAGTTACTAGGCCCTATAAAACATACACTGTTAAGTATTAATAACTTACTTAACCCTCTGGATAGTAATAATGATTATAAAATAGCGAAAAATCCATAAGATTACAATAATCTTCAAGCATTTACTATAGCCTTTAAACTAGGTCCTAAAAGTAAAGAGAAGCCTTATATATTTAGGCTTCCTCCTTCTCTAGCTTATTATAATAATCTAGCTAGTTATTTAAAAGAGAAAGAATTCTATAAAGCATAAGATAAAGAGTTTAATAGGATTATTAATAGTAAGGTAGCTATAAAGGTATCTAGATCTAATATCCCTATATATATAAAGCCTCTAGGCCTTACTTAAGTCTTTTCCTATAAATTAGATAAATAAGGCTACCTTCTATAATATAAAGCTTATCTCTATATTCTTAGGAATTATTAACTAAAGAGTTATCTATTAACTTAGGCAGTAACTCTAGCTACTAATACCCAGAGCTTTGCACTACACTACATCTTGTAGTTTTTTTTTTTCTAATAAATAATTAATATCTAATCTTAAAAAATACATATAGATATAAAACTTTGATTTTTAGATAGCTAACTCAAAAACTACAGTGTAGTTATATATAAAAGTGGGCCATTAGGCCACAAATTGGAAAAACTACATTTCACTACATTTTAGCACTAAAAAAATACTACAAATGTAGTATTTCTCAATTGTGGGACCAGGACCCATTTTTAGATCCACCTTTATATATAGTATTTTTCTTAGAATTTTACTTTATAAGATTACGTAATTTTTAGGATAATAACTTTAATAACTAGCTAGATATAAAATTAAACAAAAATACTACACAAAATACTACACTACACGAGTGCAAAGCTCTGCTAATACCTTTAGGCTATTTATAGCTATTATATACTACCTTAACCTAGAAGCGTACTAGTTTAACTTTATTATAGTATTTCTAAATTTAGACCTTAATAAAGAGGTTTACTATAAGATACCTCTAGGCTATAAGGATAAATAAGCCTATCTAAAGCTTCTTAAAGCAGTCTATAGGCTATAGAGAGCACCTCTTCTGTAAATAAAAGAGCTAATTAGCTAGCTAGTTAGTAAAGGCTTTATATAGATTTTTAAAGATATTTATGTTTTTATTAAGGATAGACTAATTATTTTCTTCAATATAAATAACCTTATAGCCTTATTTACTAAAGGGAAATTATATCTATATAATAAATTTAGAGTAAAACTCTTTACTAAGTATAATATTAAAGACCTTAGAGAGCTATAATAGTTCCTATGCATTAAAATTATTAGAGATTATACTAATAGGAAGGTATAGCTTAATTAGAAGTCCTATTAGGATAAAGCTACTACTAAATTTAATATAAAAATCCCTTAATAAAGGCCTATAGCCTTAATAACTACTATACTACTAGAACCTTTTAAAGAAGAGGTTAGTATATAAAATCTTAAGAGATATTAATCTCTAGTTAGAACCTTACTATATCTAATAATAGTCTTAAGATCTAATATTACTTTTATAGCTTTATAACTTTTATAATTCCTATAAAACCTAGGGCTATAGTATATAGAAGCAGTAGAAAGAGCCCTCAAGTATAGGTATATATAGGTAAACCTAGTAATTAAATATAGTAGTAATAACCCTAAATTAGAGATATATAGTAACGCTTCTTTTACTATTAATACTATAATATAAAAGAGCTTATAGGGCTATATTATAAAGCTCTTTAGAGAACCTATTCTCTTTAAGGTAAGTAAGCAAGTTACTATAACTATATTATTAACTAAAGCAAAGCTTCTAGCGCTTTCTTACTATAGTAAAGAGCTTATAGCCTTTAGATAATTATATTAAGAGGTTAGGCTAAGCCTAGGTAATAACACACTTAAAATTAAATATAATAATATATAAATAATCTACCTCCTTAAGGAAGAATTTATTAAGCTTATTATAAAGCTCTAGTATATAGATATTTATTACTACTAGCTTTATTAAGAGGTTATAAAAGAAACCTTTAATATTACCTAGATTACTACTAAAGAGATAATTACTAATAGCCTTATAAAGCCTCTTATAGGGAATGCTTTTATAAGCTTTTATAAGGCATTAGGACTTATATAACTACCCTTTAGTATGCTTAGTAAAGAACCTAAAGAATAAGCATTATATAATAACCTAGATTTAAATAGGATTATAATAAATTAACTGCTTTTTACACTATATATATTATTTACGCTAGTTAGCTCTATAGATGGCTATTACTAGTACTCCTGCTACTAAGTTAAAAGGGAAAACCCTAACCTAGGAAGAAAAACCCTTTTACTTTATATTTAGGCTAGCGCTAGCCCTATAGCAGGCCTGCGCTGCTTAGTAAGTAGCCTATTATAAGTGTTTATTACTAGCTTACACTAGCCTTATCCTATAGAAAAGAAAAAGAGAAAGGAAAATATATAAAATAAGTATTCCTAGGCTCTTTAAACCCTATTCTAGTTTAGTAGTAAGTCTATCTTAAGTCTCTTTGCTTTTACTTAGGGTAAAGTAAATCTAAGTTTATAATATTAATTCACTTCTTATTTACTTTTATACTAACTTTTCTATAGCCTTACTTTTTAGCTAACTCTAGCCTAGTCTTACCTTATTAGTCTAATAAAGTATAAGCACTTAGTTTTGCTTAGTTATTATAGGGGAAGGGTAGCTTTAACCTAGAACTAGAATAGTTTTGTGTTAAGGCTAGTTATATATTATTAGATTTATTAAGCCTATTATGCTTTATTTTTTAAGCAAGTTATCTAATTTATCCCCCCTCTCTCTTATTAAGTATAAAAGAAAGCTCCCTTTCTCTTAGAAACCTAGTTTTTTTTCTCTTTTTATATTAAACTTCTTATAGGTTCTTCTCTTTTTCTAGACTATTTAGGGCTATTCTAAGCTAGATTTAGGTTAATTACTAATGTTTATTATAGATTTAAAGGAAACCTAGTATAATATTAATAAAGCCTATAAGTATTCTAATATTACTGCGTTTCTAGCTCTAACTTACCTAGGAATTTATAGAGTATAAGGGCTTTCTAAAGAAGTTTCTAATTACTAAGTAGTATAAGCAGGTTAAGGATAAGAATCTCTCTATAAGTTATATTTGCTTTTATTCTAGGCCTATCCCACTACTAATTTATACTAGCTTAGTAATCTAAAAGATATCTAGTGTATCTCCTATAAGTCCTGTTTAGTTTTAAAGCCTAGGTATTAGTGCTATATTATTATTAGTAAGTTAGTCCTATTCTAGCTTAGTAGTAAGGCTAATTTACTTAGGAAGGGTAGCTACTAATATATATTTTAACTATTAGGTATAGAATTATTAATATAATAAGGTAATAATTACCTCTCTTCTAGCTTAGGTCTATAGCTAACTTACCTAGTAGCTAAATATAACTAGCTAGCGAAATAAGTATTAGTAATTAGTTAAGACTTAGGCTTCTATAGCCACTAGGGGTAATATAAGTGCTTCTAATCTAACTTAGTAATAGCTTAGTTCTAGTACTAATATTATTTATTCTAGGTCCTAGATAGCTTCTAAGACTAGGTTAAGAAACTCTATACTAGTAATTAAGCTAAAAAGAAGTAAAGCGCCTTTATAGTAAGCCTAGACTAGGCTAGTTTCTCTAAGGAATAGTATTCTAAGCTTATCTTTTAGCTTTAGCGCCTTAATATATATATAGTAAAGATAAACTATCTCTTACTTACTACTATTCTTATAAAGAATTATATAAAGGTAGTAAAGAATACTATCTTTATCCTAGAAAAAAAAGTAATATAGTAGCTAGTTTTTAGTTTAAAGTAAGGGTAGTAATAGGGTAATTAGACTTATAATACCTAGAGTTTTTAGTTAAAATTAATCTAATAACTATTCTAGATATAAAAGTTCTTTATTATAACTATAGTATTAGGTTTGCTTCTAACCTACTAGCGCTCTTACACTACCTAGTCTATCTTCTAATTTATATCTATATTTAAGTAGTTTTCTATCTATCTCTAGAATTAGCCTAGATTCTCTAATCTCCTAAGTTAGTTAATAGCTAGCTTTTATACTAATAAGTAGTATTAGAGTCTTCCTATGCCTAGGAACTATCTTACTAGAAATCTTGCTTTTAGGGGGTTATTTAAGGCTAGCCTTACTTCCTATATATTAGTAAGCTATCTCTATTAGGGTTATCTATAGTTATAGTTACTATAGTTAACTAATATATAGTATTAGTTCTTTACTACCTAGCTATAGCTATATAGGGGTAAAACCACCCTAGGGATATTCCTATAAAATAGGAATTTATTAAGGCCTATTTTCCCTATATATAATTAGATTATTACTAATAAGATATGTTTATCTAGCCTTATATAGAACTTTTAGATCTCCTTTAGGTTATAGGTAAGGGGGTAGTCCTTAGTTAGCTCTCTTATGCGTTTACTCTAAGCTAGCCTTTCTTTATTATACTAGTCTTCTTAGTAATATTTTTATTCCTTATATAAGTCTATATTTAGCTTATTATTTACTAAGGGGGGTCTTCTTCTATAGCATAGTACTATTACTACTAACTTAGCTATAGTTTAGATCTTTACTATAATTCTATTATTTATAATCCTATCCTTAAACTTCTATTTTATATTATTTAGGTATAGATTAAGGGGGGGGATGCAAGTCTTAACTTCTAGTTATACGATAGGAGTGGCTTTGAACGCCCCTGCAACGATCCGGAGGCAGGCCGATTGGTCCGCCATGCTTTTTACACTATAGAATTAATTTAAATATTATAAGATTAATTGAACTAATTTTATTAATTTAGATTTATTATAGGAAACCTTAAATAAGGTCTCCTAGGGGGTGTATTATACTTATAAGGGTATATTTAACCCTTACTATATAATAGTCTTGCTACTTAACTAGCTAAGATAATAGTCTACCCCTAGCTAGTTATTTTCTAAGACCTCTATAACTTTATAGTATGTTTTAGTACTATATAAGTACCCTACCTCTAGTAAAGGTACTTATGTATTTAAACCGTAGTCCTTGCCCTCTTATAGGGTCGGATAACTCAATAGATGCTGTCACATTGAACCCTAGCTCCGCGGTCTAACATTAATCTAAGAGTACGTCCGTACGGAGTAATCCGTAGACAATGTGGCTTTGTTGCACCCACAAGGGCATATTTGACCCTTGCCGCACGATAGTCTCGCTACTCAACTAGCTGAGACAACAGTCTACCCCTAGCTAGTTGTGAAATGATGCAGACGGAGGCAAAGAGAGAGTAGAAGAGAAGATGAAGATATCGAATTACTATCTAGGAATTTGGAATCTAATAGAGGGAAAAAAAGGGAAGCTTATAAGCTTTAAATCTGTAAGTAATAAATCTAGGTCTTTAAACGAAGCCTTTAATAAAGCGTAATAACAGGCGTAATGCATTATTAAACGAAGAGGGAAGATAATAAGAGTGATGCCTAATATTTAAGGCTATGATATAAGGCTGTGAATATCCTTAACACCGCCCCTAGCAACACATCTAGCTAATAATATAAGGAAGAAAGGAAAATAGAGAAAATAAGGCTATCTATAAGGCCTCTAGAATATCTCCCTTTACGAAGTCCTTAGCCTTTATTATTCAAAGAAGGCAGATAAAATTACTATGTTTAACGCGTTCTAAACCTTTTATAAATCCATTAGTAATCATTTATTTAGTGCTAATTTATTAAAGATAAAATTCCCCTTAATAAGCTTTCTATATAATCTATTTGTATTATAAATTAATATAATAAGTATATCCCCTATGCTTCTTATTAAGCACGTTAGCTTTTGCGTTCTAGCTATCTATAAACAATAGCAATAAACGCAATTACTTAATGCTAAAATCATTAAGAAGCTTAGTAACCTAGAGCATTAAAAGACTAGTTAGTATAAGGTTAATAAATTTAGCTTCTATAAAACTAAGAGCTATAAGAGTTTGTTTCTTTAATTACTAAAGGATACATCCTTCTATAAGGGTTATAATATACCCTATAGTTAAACGCCTAGTATCTATATTATTAGTAAGTAAGGTATTGCTAAATCCCTTTACCTAAAGCATTAACTTAGGGTCTAAAGGACTATATTTTCTAAGAATAATTCCTAAATTATCTACTCCTATAAGGTATTGCTAAAGGTGTTTCTTAAGATTTATATGCACCTACTTTAGCATAGAATTTGCACTATAAAGTTAGTTTACTATAAACATAATATTAGGTTATGTAAATACTAAAAGCTAGTTAAAGCTTCTAGTGTGTTTCGCCTAGTTAGAGATATTATAGACTATATTAAGTTCTTTCTAATTAGCTAGAATAATAGTCTTTAGGAGCTATAGAATGTTTATTATATTAAGGTTCTTAATATTAAATTTCTTTATAATACTCTATATATAAAGCTTTTAATAAAGAAGTATAGTGTAATTAGCGTGGTTATAGATAAACTTAATACTAAGGAAAAGCTTAATATTACCTAGATACTTTAGTTTATAGTGTTTCTATAATTCCTTAATAACACTTATAATAATTATAAGGGTCTTTCCTACAATAATTATATTATTTACGTATAGAAGAAGTATAATATTGTTATGTTAAAAAATACAGAGTTCGCTTAATAGTCACTTAAATCCCTGCTTTTTAAGTTCCTTAGTAATATTATCTAACCACTAGAGAGGAGAAATAGGTAATCTATAGAGAGCTCTATTAAGCTTATAGACCCTAGTTATACTATTAGAATAGCTATAAGGTTATTTAATATAAATATCTCCTTATACTTTGGCATTAAGGAAGGTATTTATAATGTTATATTACTGCCATTTGTAATTAAAGAAGGCAATAAGTGTATAGAACACTCGTAAGGAAACTAAGTATACTACTACTACATAAAGGTCCTTATTATAAAAAACCTCTAGGTTTTAGTTTCCCTTTATAACCTATCTTACTTTTAGATAGGGCTTCTAATTAATTAGATACTTAACTATATAAACCTATTAACTATTAAAGATCTTTATATCTTTAGGAGCAAAAACTAGATTCTAGCACTTCTTTTTATAGATTTTAAGGAGTTCCTTTTTCTTAGTAAGTCTTTAAAAGTTATAACAGTTATCCATAACTTTAGCCTTATACTAATTAGACAGGATATTAATCTTTATATTAGCTATATTAGCTACTTTAAGTATTATAAAGGCATATAAGGTAGTAATTTCTTTCACTTTATTATTATATAAGTTATTATTATAATAACAAATCGTAAGGTTTGATTAGCAAGCACCTAGAGGAAGCGCCTTCTTCTTACTAGATATTGTAATGTTAAGATAGTCTTAATATATATTAGATTAAAGGGATTATCTTAGGGGCTTAGGTTTAGGTTTAAGTTATTATTAAATAATAGTATTATTATTATCTTCTTCTTCTAGGAAGGCCCTAGGCTATTACCTAGGCAAGACTGCGTTTTCTTTATTAATTTATTATTATTTATAGTATATAAAATCCCTTTAAGAAGGACTCTTAGAGGGCGTTAGGAGAAAGCTTTAGGATAATAAAGACTTTGTTTTAATAGAAGAATTATCTTTCTTCTTAAAAGAGTAGTAGTTCTTATTAATTTCTAAGGCTATTAATAAAGTATCTATAAAATAGACCTTCTTTTGTTTAGTATTAATATAAGGATAGGGATAAAGTTCCTCTATAGGTAGAATATTAATAATATAATAACTCTCTTTAGTAAAAGAAAGGTTAATAAGGTCTATAATATAAATAGTCTTATTAACCTTAAACTCTATAGGCATTAGTATATCTATTTTATTAAAGCGAATATCCCTTATATATATAATTCTCTAATCTTTAGGGATCTAAACCTTATAGAGATAATATTTAGGGCTATCTATACTAATAAGTTAACCTTTCTTAGCTTATAGTGCTATCTTTTATAATTAAACATAATGTTTATTAGGAATACGTATATACGCAATATATCCCTAAGTTTATAAATATTAAATTAAGGCATTATTCTTAAGCCCTAAGATATTAAATAGTGCCTATTAAGGGGACTAATTATCCTTATTCCTATAAGTAAGTAATAGATTAGTAATTTTTACTATATACTTTATAGCATATAGCTAAAGAAGTTCTAGTAATTTAGCTTTAATTATAAAGGATTATACTATCTCTATAAGGGTTTAACTAGCATATTTAATAAGGCCTTAATAAGTAGGAATATACAGAGCACTAGTCTAAAGGATAATTCCCTCTTTCTAATAGAAGAGTTTAAACTTCTTACTAAGGAATTTAGTTATATTATCTATATAGAAGCATTTAATAGTAAATCCACTGCTTATATTTTTAATAGTAGTCTTCTAAGCCTAAATTACTTTAATTATATTAGCTTTATTAATAGTTAGGATTACCTAGTAAAAGCGTATATAGGCATTAATTATATATAATATATGCTTCTTCCCCCTAAAGCCTTTAGGCTTATATTTAATAAAGTCCTAGAATATATAGGAGAGAAAGGTAGTTATATTATTAGATATCTTCTAATAAATTATCTAAGGGGCTTTTAATAGAAGGCAAGCTAAGCACTAGAAATTAATTAATAAGGCAGGGTTAATTATAATTCCTGCTTCTTTATAGGCTAGTATAATACGTTCTTTCCCTATATAGCTAAGTCTCTTATGTAAAAGACTAAATTTTACCTTCTTAGTAATAGATTTACTTAATAAGGCTATAAAGTTAAATTAGGGTTTCTCTTCTTAAAGGATTAATATATATATTTATATATTATTTACGCTAGTTAGCTCTATAGATAGCTATTACTAGTACTCCTGCTACTAAGTTAAAAGGGAAAACCCTAACCTAGGGAGAAAAACCCTCTTATATCTATATTTAGGCTAGCGCTAGCCCTATAGTAAGCCTACGCTACTTAATAAGTAGCTTATTATAAGTGTTTATTACTAGCTTATACTAGCCTTATCCTATAGAAAAGAAAAATAGGGGAAAGAAAATATATAAAATAAGTATTCCTAGACTCTCTAGACTTTATTCTAGTATAGTAGTAAGTTTATTCTAAGTCCCTTTGCTTTTACTTAGGGTAAGGTAAATCTAAGTTTATAATATTAATTTACTTCTTATTCACTTTTATACTAACTCTTTTATAGCCTTACTTTTTAGCTATCTCTAGCCTAGTCTTACCTTACTAGTCTAGTAAAGTATAAGCACTTAGTTTTACTTAGTTATTATAAGGGAAAAGTAGCTTTAATCTAGGATTAGAATAGTTTTATATTAGAGCTAGTTAAGTATTATTAGATTTATTAAGCCTATTATACTTTATTTTTTAAGTAAGTTATCTAATTTATTCCCCCCTCTCTCTTATTAAGTATAAAAGAAAGCTCCCCTTCCCCTAGGGATTTAGTCTTTTTCCTCTTTTTATATTAAACTTATAGGTTCTTTCTTTCTTCCCTAACTATTTAGGGCTATTCTAAGCTAGGTTTAGGTTAATTACTAATATTTATTATAGATTAGAAGGAAATCTAGTATAATATTAATAAAGCCTATAAGTTTTTTAATATTACTATGCTTCTAGCTCTAACCTACCTAGGAATCTATAGAGTATAAGGGCTTCCTAAAGAAGTCTATAACTACTAAGTAGTACTAGTAAGTTAAGAATAAGGGTATCTCTATAAGTTATATTTACTTCTATTCTAGGCCTATTTTACTACTAATTTATATAAGCTTAGTAATCTAAAAGATATCTAGTATATCTCCTATAAGTCCTATTTAGTTTTAAAACCTAGGTATTAGTACTATATTATTATTAGTAAGTTAGTCCTATTCTAGCTTAGTAATAAGGCTAACTTACTAGGTAGGGGTAGCTACTAATATATATTTTAACTATTAGGTATAGAATTATTAATATAATAAGGTAATAAATACCTTTTTTCTAGCTTAGGTCTATAGCTAATTTACCTAGTAGCTAAATATATCTAGCTAGCGGAATAAGTACTAGTAGTTAGTTAAGACTTAGGCTTTTATAGCTACTAGGGGTAATATAAGTACTTCTAATCTAGCTTAGTAGTGGCTTAGTCTTAGTGCTAATATCTTTTATTCTAAGTCCTAGATAGCTTCTAGGACTAGGTTAAGAAACTTTATACTAGTAATTAGGCTAAAAAAAAGCAGAGTGCCTTTATAGTAAGCCTAGATTAGGCTAGTTTCTTTAAGGAATAGCACTCTAAGCTTATCTTTTAGCTCTAGCACCTTAATATATATATAGTAAAGATAAACTATCTCTTACTTACTACTATTCCTATAAAGAATTATATAAAGGTAGTAAAGAATACTATCTTTATCCTAGATAAAAAGTAATATAGTAGCTAGTTTTTAGTTTAAGAAAGGGGTAGTAGTAAGCTAGTTAAACTTATAATACCTAGAGTTTTTAGTTAAAATTAATTTAATAACTATTCTAAATATAAATATTCTCTATTATAACTATAGTATTAGGTTTAATACTAACTTACTAGCACTCTTACACTACTTAGTCTATTCCTTAATCTATATCTATATTTAAGTATTTTTCTATTTATCTCTAGAATTAGTCTAGATTCTCTAGTCTTCTAAGTTAGTTAATAGCTAGCTCTTATACTAATAAGTAGTATTAGAGTCTTCCTATACCTAGGAACTATCTAGCTAGAAATCTTGCTTTTAGGGGGTTATTTAAGGCTAGCCTTACTTCCTATATATTAGTAAGCTATCTTTATTAGGGCTATCTATAGTTATAGTTACTATAGTTAACTAATATATAGTATTAGTCCTTTACTACCTAGCTATAGCTATATAGGGGTAAAATTACCCTAGGGATATTCCTATAAAATAGGAATTTATTAAGGCCTATCTTCCCTATATAAAGTTAAATTATTATTAATAAGATATATTTATCTAGCCTTATATAGAACTTTTAGATCTCCTTTAGTTTATATATAAGGGGGTAGTCCTTAGTTAGTTTTTTAATATATTTACTCTAGGCTAGCCTTTCTTTATTATACTAGTCTTTCTAGTAATATTTCTATTCCTTATATAAGTCTATATTTAGCTTATTACTTACTAAAGAGAGTCTTCTCCTATAGTATAGTACTATTACTACTAACTTAGCTATAGCTTAGATTTTCTTAGCTATTTTATTATTTTTAATTTTATTCTTAAACTTCTATTTTATATTATTTAGGTATAGATTAAGGAGGGGAATATAAGTCTTAACTTCTAGTTATATAATAGGAGTAGCTTTAAATACCCCTATAATAATCTAAAGGTAGGCTAATTAGTTTACTATAAAGCTCTTTACTACTTTTCTTAGCTTTCCTCCTTTCTTAGTAAGGGTATAGTAAGCGCTTACTTTATATATAAGAATAGGTTAAACTACTTATATATATAAAAGCCTAGTATCTTTAAAGCTATAGCCTTATACTAATACTACTATTAAGAATAGTATAAGTTACTACTAGGTAAATTTACCTTTAAGGATATTCTTATAAGTACTCTAGTTAAGTTTTCTATTAACCTATACTCTAAGGAATCTATATAACTTTATAAGTATTATTTTCTTTATACTAAGTTAGACCCTAGTCTAGGGGGGTTTATAAGACTTACTAAAGTATATAAGTTTAGTTTTAGCTAGGTTAAACTTAACTTCTGCTTACTTTACTTATTTCTTATAGATTTTCTATATAGCTTTAAGTTTTTTTTAGGTCTAGGTAGTAGTTTTACTAAATACTACTATATTTATATTATTTATAAATCCTATAGCTACTATACCTAGTATAGCTTAGAGATAAATATAAAGTTTTACTAAGTAAAGTAAAAAGAGAATTAGTAAGAGAGGTAAGCCTTATAGGGTACTAGCAGAGCTTTGCATGTAGTGTAGTATTTGTAGTATTTTGACTTTTGTTGTAGTATGTATTGTAGTAGATTTTAGTGTAGTGTAGTATGTAGTGTAGTGTAGTAAATACTACACTACACTACAAATACTACAAATATAGTATTAGCAAAAAATAAAGTAGGGTATTATATAGTCTTATAATATTCCTTAGATTTTTCTCATTAAAGTTAATATTAGCTGTTTTTTTATTATAATTTAGTTATTTAGTTATAAATTTATAAAGTTTTACCTTATTTAGAAAAATAGCTATAAGTAAGGGTATAGGGTACCTATAGACTATATTTTATAATCTTTAAAATCTTTAAATTTTTTAATATATACTAAGGGTTTCTATTATAAATATACTATTTTTTCTAATATTAATATCCTATTATTTATTAAAAGCGCTTTTTTATTATAAAAGTACCCTATATATATCTTTAGAAATAGTACTAAATAATATATTAAACATTAAAATAATTATATTAAAGAATTATAAAACATGTTTTAAATAGCTAATATATTTATTTATAATATATAAAAACCTTAGGTTAATAGATAATTTATTAGAATTAATATATAATTTTTATAATTCTTTTATACTTTTTTAAAATTTATTACTTAAATATTATTATATTATTATAAAAGAATTCTTAAAATATTAGTAATAAAAGAAAAAATATTTATATAAAGTTACTAATATAATTTTAAAAAAAAGCTTTATATATTATAAAAGCTTCTAAATTTATAACTTATTATATAATATTATATACTATTTTTAAATATAGTATTTAATTATAATAAATTTATAACTTCTTTTATATTACGTAATATAAGATATATATAGTATAATTAGTATTATATAATTATAAGAGACCTATAATATTAAAAACTAATACTTTTTATATAGAAAATATTTATTTATAAATAAAAATGAATTATTTCTTAGTAAAATTTATAGAAAAAGCTATAAATTAGCTAGATTTATATAGTATAAAAGTTATAAGTATACTATTCTTATTTTTTGAAGTAAATATAAAAAGTGGGTCTTATATGGGTCTCTGATAGTTTGATTGGTTTAATTAGACTGTTTAGTCAATTATGTCATTTATAACCCACTTACTTAGCTAAGCAAAAAAAATTTTAAGAAGGGGTATTCCCTTGCTTTCTCTTTTCTTTTTACCTTAGTAAATTAAAAAAAACATCTAGAAAAACCTCTATATAGTTAAGCTAGCTATATTACTATTACTTATGTTTACTCCTTTTTCTATAGTAATTTCCTTATACTTACTTATATTTATATTTAAATTATTTATTTACTATTTTATTTTTATTAAACTTTAACACTTATAATATTATAAAGTATTATAAAGTATTATTAGCTATTATTAGCTATTATTAACTAGTATAAGCTAGTATAAGCTAGTATAAGCTAGTATAAGCAAGTATAAGCAAGTAATAGCTAAGATTCTTATAGTTACTACTAGGAAAATACTAGCTAGGGGTAGGTATATAAAGGTTTTAATCTCTAACCTAGCATATATAATATATATAGTCTTTAAGAAATACCTTGCTTTATAAGTATATAGCTATCTTATAGCTAGCTAGCCTCTTTGTTATTCACGCGGCCTAAAGGTCCTCTAAAGATCCGCTCTAATAAACGTCCTATCTCTAACCTCTGCGCTCCTGACATTTTAGTAATAAGGGGTAAAGGGGCCTTATCCTTAATTATAATCTTATTTAAGCCCCTATAATTTATATAAAGCCTTAATTTCCCTCCTTTCTTTAGAATAAATAAAATTAGGGCTTTAGCTAGGCTAACTAATCTTCTAATCTACCCTTTAAGCTACACACTTATAAGGTACTCTCTAAGAACTAATAGCTCCTTCTTAGCTAAATTATATATAGGCCCCTAAGGTAGTGTTTTCCCTTTTTCTAATTTAATTATATAAGTGTAGCCCCCTAGTTTAGAAAGCTTACTTACTAGCTCTTTAGAAAAAATATCTAGAAACTCTATATATTCCTTTAGAATTATTAGTATAGAGCATTAGGTGCTTATGCCTTAATTTAATATAGCTTATTTACTAATTATACTTTCTAAAATTAGTATAACTATAATACCTTTACTTTTTTACTACTAGTAAGTATATTCTAGTAAGTATATAGCTACTTTACTATTTAATTATACTTCTATTACTACTAGGTTCTCTAATTAGTTCTTACCCTTTTTTTTCTAATTTTTATTTTTTAGAATACTTAGCCTAATCTTTATTACCCTAAATAGTAATAAAACCGCTGCTTATTTTTTCTCTTTATATATTTATTACTTACTATAAATAAAGGAGAGGTATTCTATAGTTACTAAATATCTCTAAAATCCCTAATCCTAATATATAATTATAGGTAAATATTCTTTAGTCTAATCTATACCTAGTATTATCCCTTTATGTTATGGACTGGCCCCTAGGCGGCTGCAATAGGGCGTTAATGTAATATTAAGAAACTTAAGGAGGGAAGAAAGAAAGGTAAAAGCCCTATTCCTACTAGTACCCCTTATACCCCCTAACTACCTTATATTAGCCCCCTTTTTATATCCTTACTAGCTTAGAACTATCCTTACTTATATATGCTATAGGAAATACTTTAGTAAAGCCTAAGCCCTTTATATATACCCTTACTCCTCCTCCTCCTAATAAACCTTAACTATAGTCTTTATATAAATATATAAGGTATATCTAGCTTAGTAGCGTATTATTGCCCCCCTATAGCTATTATCTAATTAAGTTACGCATAGAGTATTACCCCCTTAATACATAATAAGTGCTACTAATTAGTAGCTAGTATTTAATAATATATATAAATATATTCCCCTAACCCTACCTTATTATTATAATAACCCCTAACCTTGCCCCTTACTTATTTATAACTTAACTACCGTAGGTAAAATCCCTTACCTAGAATCTTTTATTTATTTTTCTTATATAACCTTACCTTCCTTATATAACTCTCTTTATTAACTATTATAATTCTATTACTCTCTTTTACCTTATTATCTTAAACACTCTTTATTCCCTTATTAAACCCTTACTAAATATAGCTTAGTATAGCTTCTCTAGTTATATCCTACCCTATATTATAGTAGCCCTTACTATACTAACTATATAAGCTATTAGTAAGTTCCTTATAAAGGGAAACTTAAATAATAAGGAGTATACTACTCCTAAGTTAGTATTTAAACCTTATAGCCTATATATTAAGAGATGCTTTACTATAGGTATTTTAGATTATTATATCCCTAAGAGCAAAGAGTCTTACCCCTTATATTAGTAAAACTATATAACCTATATCTAGCTAACTAGGTTCCTATTTGCTAACCCTTAACTCTAATATTATTTAAAGAATATTAAAGCTATAATTACTTTAGGTATATATATTATTACCCCTAGTATTACTAAGACTATAATAATAAAGAAGAAAATACTAGTACTCTCCTAGAGTTTCTATGCCCTTATTAGCTAATAGACTACTTTTCTAAACTAAGCCTAGTTTAATCTAGCACTAGTTTATTTAGCCCTTAGGCTATTCTTATTTACTAACTCCCTTACTATAAATATAACTAAACTTAATATTATTCTATATACTAGTAGTAGTCCCTTAGGTAAGTATAGTATAGGAAACTCTATATAGTAAGTTACTAGTATCCTATTTTAATAGAACTAGTAGCTTATAGGTAGTATAAATACTATATATTAAGAATATTATAACTAGTCTATACTTATCCTTAAGGCGCTCTTACCTTACTACTATAGTAATAACTAAAGCTATATATACTATATTAAATCTAGTAATAAATTACCTTCCTATTACTACTAGAAATACTCTTAACTTAGGACTAAATCTAGCCTTATTAACTATTACACTAACTATACCCTAGGTAGTTATTCCTAAGCTATTACTAATACTTAGTCTCCCTCCCTTATAGGTAAATATACCTTAGCTACTAGTTATACCCTAGCTATATTTACTATTTAGCTTCCCTTACTTACTAGTAAATATTCTAGGAGTATAGCTTCCTTACTATATACTTATTTTAAACCCCTTAACCACTAGTTTACTTATACTATCTAGAACTAAGGTAGCTACCTAGTCTATTATAATATAGTTACTACTTTTATTAGATATAAGGTAATGCTAATTCCTATCCTATCTAATAATAGTGCTAAGTTAACTAATAGTGTAAGTAATATTTATAATATAGTAAATAAGGGAGCGTAAGTTTATATTATTAGTAAGTAAGAAGAAATAGGTTATAAAATAGGTATACCCTATATGCTAGTAAAAGTCTCTATAGGTAAATAAGTAGCTTATAATTAATTTAGTTTATTATTATAGTATATATCTCCTTATTTTACTTTAAACTTATTAAGGGCTTATATTTATATTATACTCTCTAGTGGTTCCTATATTAGTTATATATAACCCGCTTACTTAACTAGTATATTATAACTTTTACCTTAGCCTAGGGTATTATAGGCTACTAAGATCTATTTCACTCTATATTCCTTAATAAGTTTATTATTATTCTCTAAGGGAACTTATTCTAGCCCTAGATAGGAGTCCTAGAGTTCCTAACTAGGAAGGGGGTTCTCTATAGCTTATTTAATAAGGTCTATATAGAAAACTAGGTAAATGCCTCTTTGGATATTAAGTTATACTATAAGTAATATAGGTACTTTAATAACTATATATTTTACTATTGATTTTTATAATTCTTTTAGTATCATTGGTTATAGCCAATGCATCTAATTTATTACAACACATAATTATTACTAGCAATACCTAGCTAGTAAAATAATTAATAACTAAATTCTTATAGCTATAGTAATAAATAAGCTCTAAGGTTATAAATATAGAGGGCTATAAGGTTAGAGCAAAGTTTATAATAAACTTTATAGCTATATTAGCGCAAGAGTTATAATTTATAACCATAGTTAAACTTAAATTCGTTTAAGTTTTGCTTATAGCATAAATTAATGCAATTCCCCCTTCCTCTATAACTATGTTTATTCTATCTCTTTATATCTCTTTTATCTTATAGCTTACCACTTATGCTTTAAAGCTCTAAGGCAAACCAAACATAACTTATCCTCACTTATCTCTAATTTAATTCGTTACAATCGCTAGGTGGGTCCTGCGTCACTAATTGACTAATTAACCCCTGACTAATCAGATAATAGCATGGCTAAGGGTAATAAAAAGGACACCGCCCTATCTGAAAATATATTTTACTATAACCTAATTAAGTTTCTATAATAAATAGTTTATCTTAATATTCCTAAGTAAAAGCTATACCTTATTACTAACGCAGAACCGCTCTGCTAGCTATCTAGAAGCTAATATAGTGTCCTACTGCTTTTATTATACATAAGCTATTATAGCCTATGCTAGAAAAGTCCCCTCCTATAAATACTTAAGGAATTATATAGCTTACCTCTTAGGTATAGTTATTAATAAAGACTAGTCTAGTTATAATTAAATAGGCTCTAAGTTATAGCTATAAAGCAGCTTATTTAGGCTAACCCCTATTACTAAAGAAAACCTATTATTAATTTTAAGTTAGCAGGTAGCTAGATATTCTAGCTAATTAAACTATAAGAAGGAGACTATTACCTGTAATATTACTTATACCTCTTAATTTACCTGCTCTATATTACTATTAGTCTATAGGTAATAAGAAGTAGAAAGTAACTAATTAATTCTAACTAGGGAATATAATATTATCTAAAATATTCCTAGCTAGTGTTAGGAGCGCAGAGGTTAGAGACAGGACGTTTATTAGAGCGGATCTTTAGAGGACCTTTAGGCCGCGTAAATAATAAAGAGGCTAGCTAGCTATAAGATAGCTATATGCTTATAAAGCAAGGTATTCCTTAAAGACTATATATATTATTAGTGCTAGGTTAGAGATTAAAACCTTTATATACCTACCCCTAGCTAGTATCTTCCTAGTAATAACTATAAGAATCTTAGCTATTACTTTATTTATTTAACCCTATACTTAAGCTATAATAAATTAATCTCTTTAAAACCCTTTTAGGGATATAAACTATTAGCTAGATTATTATATAGCTAATGCTCTAAAGATTTATATAAAACACACTAGTACCTTATAATAATAAAGCTATAGATAATTAGGAAAGTAAAGAACCCCTATAATCTAGAACTATAGATAATAATAAGGTATAGTAAATACTATCTAATCCTAATCTAGGTAAAGGTATAAATAATATAAATAATCTAGATAAAGCATTATAGAGATACTATAAGGTTATATAAGCTAAGCTATATTACCTTTAGAAAATATAGGAGATTCTATAAATAAAGGTATAGATTAGAGAGCTTAAGGTAAATCTAGGATTAGCTAGACTTCCTTTAGGACTTATAATTACTTCTTAAACTTTAGCTATAGTTTTACTAGTAGTTTATAGTAACTTAGTAGTAATTATATAGTAAAATAGTCTTATTAAAATATAGATAAAAATACCTATATATAAAGAGAATATATATAAGAACCTATAGAATTTCCTAGTAAATTTAAATATATTATTTAAATTAGACTACTATACCTTTAAGGATAACGCTACTAAGGTAGTATATATAAGTAGCTACCTAGCTAATAATATAAAGTAATAATAAATATATTATATAGCTATAGATAGGTATATAAATTACTTATTATTTATATAGGTAGGTTTTCTAGAATAGCTAAAAACTAGAATAATAAATAAGGGTATAAGATACTTAAAAGTAATAAGAATACTACTAAATCTTAGGTAAAAGAGTACCTAATTATTTTAAGCCTTTATAAGAGCTTAGACTAAGGTAAAAGCTAAGTTACCTAAAGTAATCCTAATATATCTATAAATTACTATTTTTCTAAATAGCTTAAATAATACTATAAGAAAGTAAATAATTAGCTAAGAGATTCTAATAACTTAAAGCTAGTTATAAGGCTAGGGTAAGAAAGTAAAGGTTATAATAAGTTTAGGCTAAAGTAAGAAAGTAAAGGTTATAATAAGTTTAGGCTAAAGTAATAAAAAAAGTTAAAACCCTAAAAGAAAGAGGTAATGCTTTATATTACTTATAGATAAGGTATAGTAATAAAGTAAAGGCTAAGTAAAAAAGCTATTTCTAGTGTGCTATAAATATAGAAAGCCTAGATATACTATACTAGCTTATTAGGCACTAGACTATTTTACTTATAAAAGTAATAGGTATATAACTAAGAGGTATAGTAAAAGTAGTAATAAAGCTATATTACCTAATATAATACTAGTTTAAATAGTATAGACTTAGGAATATAATCTTACTATAGAATACCCTATAGATAATAAAATAAGAATATAAGTATTTTTATAATAAGATAACTAGTAATTAGCTATAAAAGCGCTGTTTAATATAAGTATATAGTTCTTAATAATTTATCCTAAATTATTATTAAAAAAGGATTAGGAGAATATAATCTAATTAGACTAGGTACTAGAGAGTATAAGCTAAAAAGAGATTCTATATTAAGGGATCTTAAAAATATTAATAAAAGTAAAAGATAGTATAGGATTTATAAAAGTTAATTAAGTTAGCTACTATATTACTAATATAGGTAAAGGGATAATACTAGGTATAGATTAGACTAAAGAATATTTACCTATAATTATATATTAGGATTAGGGATTTTAGAGATATTTAGTAACTATAAAATACCTTTTCTTTATTTATAGTAAGTAGTAAATATATAAAGAGAAAAAATAAGCAGTGGTTTTATTACTATTTAGAGTAATAAAGATTAGGCTAAGTATTCTAAAAAATAAAAATTAGAAAGAAAAGGGTAAGAACTAATTAGAGAACCTAGTAGTAATAGAAGTATAATTAAATAGTAAAGTAGCTATATAGTTACTAAAATATGCTTATTAGTAGTAAAAAAGCAAAGGTATTATAGTTATACTAATTTTAGAAAGCTTAAGTAGTAAATAAGCTATATTAAATTAAGGTATAAGCACCTAATACCTTATACTAATAATTCTAAAGGAATATATAGAGTTTATAGATATTTTTTCTAAAGAGCTAGTAAGTAAGCTTCCTAAACTAGGGGGCTATACTTATATAATTAAATTAGAAAAAAGGAAAACACTACCTTAGGGGCCTATATATAATTTAGCTAAAAAGAAGCTATTAGTTCTGAGAGTACTTTATAAGTATATAGCTTAAAGGGTAAATTAGAAGATTAGTTAGCCTAGCTAAAGCCCTAATTTTATTTATTCTAAAGAAAGGAGGGAAATTAAGGCTTTATATAGATTATAAGGGCTTAAATAAGATTATAATTAAGGATAAGGCCCCTTTGCCCCTTATTACTAAAATCCTTAATTAATTAGTAAGTAAAGTTATTTTTATAGTCCTTAATCTAAAAGATATATATTACTAGCTATATATTTACTTAGGTAATAAGTAAAAGATAGCCTTTTATTATTACTATAGCTACTTTAAATATTTTATAATGCTATTTAGACTAGTTAATTTACTAGTAACCTTTTAGGAGTATATTAATAATACTCTTAAAGGACTTATTAATAAGACTTATATTATTTACCTAGATAATATACTAATATATAGTAGTGTGGTTAAGGAGTATATAGAATATATTAAATAAATTCTATATAGGCTTAGGGATATAAGTCTTTTTATTAACCTTAAGAAGTATTAATTTTTAGTTAAGAAAGTTAAATTCTTAGGCTTTAAGATATTAGTAGAAGGTATTATAATAGACCTAGTAAGAGTTAAGGTAATTATAACCTAGCTAATACTATATAGTGTCTTTAATATTTAGTTATTCCTTAGTTTTACTAGATTTTACTACTATTTTATTAAATAGTATAGTAAAGTTATTATTCTATTAATAGATTACCTTAGAGGGTAGTAACTAGTAATATTTAACCTAGAACCCTATAAGTTAGTAGCGTTTAGAGAACTTTAATAGAAATTTTAAGAAGCACTAATTTTAGTGTATTTTAACCCACTTATATATCTTAGAGTAAAGATAGACATATCTAGATATATAATTAGGGCTATACTTATAATATATATACTAGGTTACTAGCACTTAGTTATATTTATATTAAGGAAAATAACTAATACTAAATTATACTATTTAATACCTAATAGTAAATTATTAGCTATCTAAGAGGCTTTTTATATATAGAGACACTACCTTACTTATTTAGCTTATATAATTAAGGTTATTATAGACTATTTAAACTATAAGTACCTAGCTATAAAGCCTAAGCTTACTAGTAAGTAAGTAACTATACTTAATAAGCTTTATTCTTTTAACTTTAAAATTATATATTATATAAGGAAATTAAATCTTACTAACCTACTTTTAAGAAAACTAGATTTTATAAGTAAGGTAAGGAAAGCAAAAGTAGTAACTATATAACTTCCTACCTTTTTATCTAAATTTATAAATACTAAGTAATAGGAATACCCTAGTAATACTATTAGTACTATAGGTTCTATAAAAACATTGCTTAGTGTAACTAATAGTTAGTTATAATAACACTATAATAATATACTAATATCTAGGGTTTTAAAAAATTATAACTTAACTATATTCCTAAAGAACGTAATAATCTAGATAATCTTAGAAGAGTTATATTAGTAAGGTTATTTAATACTTTTAATTCTTTTATTAATAAGTAATAAGCTAGCTATAGTAGTACTACTAATACCTAGCGTATATTTAGTTTATTACTTAGTTATTTTAATTTTCCTATTAGACTAGCTACTACTATTAGGGGTAAACTAGTATAGGTTATTACTAGTAAGTAGTAAGGGTGCCCCTTAAAAACATTACTTATTTATATACTTATAAGACTAAAAGCATTTATTAAACTAATTACTTATAGAGATATTATAGCTAGGATTTAATTTATTTAGAGAATCTCTTTTAAGTTTATCTCTAACTTTCTAGAAAAGAGCTTAGAATTAGAACCTCTAATTTAAGTCTTATTATATAAAGTATAGTAAGGGAATAACTTTACTATAGGTTAATTAAAGTTACTTAAAAGTAGTAATTTAGTAGTATCCTAGATATAGTTTATTAGACTCTCTAAGCTATTAATATTTAAGAATTATATTTTTATCCCTTTAGGAATAAGAAAAGAAATTTTATTACTAACTTATAATAAACTTACTACTAGGTATTAGGGAGTAAGTAAAACTCTTTATTAGATTATAAACTAATATTATTAGCTAATAATAAAGAAAGATATAAAGGTATATATTAGTACTTATATAAGTTATTAAACTTTAAAACTAAGGTATTATAAACTATATAGTAAGCTAGCTATACTACTAGTGCCTAATTACCTTTCTTAAGAATTATTAATAGATTTTATTACTAGACTTTTACTAGTAAAAGATTTAAACTAAACCTATAATATAATTCTAGTTATTATTAACTAATTTATAAAATATAGTATTTATATTCCTATATTAATATAACTAACTAGTAATAGGCTAGTAACTATATTCTTAGAATATATTTTTAGAGATTATAAAGCTTTAGAAGGTATTATAATAAACTAAGGTTTTATATTTACTAGTGGTTTCTAAATAACTTTTTATTATTTTCTTATAACTAAGTGGCTACTTAGTATTACTTTTTACCCCTAGATAAATAGCTAGATAGAATATTTAAACTAGGTCCTAGAATATTATTTAAGGGCTTTTACTTATACTAAATAGACTAATTAGGTAGATAACCTATTATTAGTATAGTTTACATATAATATAAGTAATTATATAATATATAGCTATACACTAGTAAAGGTATTATAAGGTTATAATCCTAGAGGTCTATAATAAGTAATTATAAATATCCCTTTAGTAAATAATTAAGCTAAAAGTAAAGTCTTAGCACTAAGAGAGAAATATACTATAATTAAATAGCTTTTAAGTAACTTATAGACTTAGTATAAGAAATATTATAACTAGAAAAGAACTCTAATAAGGTTTAAAGATAGTAATTATATTTTACTATTAATAAAGAATATTAATTTAAGATAACTTAGTAGGAAGCTAGCTATAAAGTATTTAGGCCCTTATAAGATTAAAAAGGTAATTAGGAGTTATAAATTAGTATATTAATTAAAGTTATTACCTAGGACTTAATTATATAATATATTTAATATTACTAGTCTTAAGCCTTTTAAAGGGAACTTAACTAATATAGAAGATATATCCTTACTATAGGATAATATTAAAGATAATAAATAAGAGTTTAAAGTTAAGAGAATTATTTTATACTACTATAATAAAAGGCATTATAAATATCTAGTTAAATAGAAAGGCTATAATACTTTAGAGAATTCTTAGGTATTAAAAAGGGATTTTAGCACTAGAGAAATTATTAATAACTATATATAATAGTTAAGTGGTAAAGTTAATATAAGATAGTTATAATTTATAAGTTAATATAATAAGATATTAGAAAATAAAGCTAATTTACTTAAATAACTTAAATAATCTATTATATAGCTACTAAGCACTTACCTCTTTATAATAAAGTTAGTTACTAGGACTACTAGTTCCTTAGTAATAGTAATAGCTATAGTAACTATAAAGGCAAAGGCCTTAGGAGTATCTTTATTATTAGAATCCCTCTCTTTATATATATAAACCTAAAGTTTACTAGGAAGCTTAATAAGACTAATATAATTAAGTAAGTTAGTAGTATAAGGTATAAACTACTAGTAAGTTAGTAGTATCTAAGTAATAGAATTATACTTACTTTATCCTAATAGTAGTAGCTATTTTTTAAAGTAGCTTTAATAAGTTTAAATAGCCTATTATAAAGCTATGTAATTTAAGCTAGATACTAGTAGTATATTAGTAATAAGTAAGTAAATTGTAGATAAGAAAGATATACTATAAGGTAGTTTTTATTATTTTAGAACTAGTAAGTATATTTTATTAAGTAGCTTATTAGAATATTAGTAATAAAGAAGTAATAAGTAAGTAAAGAAGTTATACTTATAGATTCTTTATATTCTATAAGGAAGGTCTTATTATTAATAAAATATCCTAGTATATTATAAGTGCTATTTTTTAGTAGGATATTTTATATTATTACTTACTAAGAGCACTATATATATAAAATCTTCTTACTTATTATACTACTAGTAGTAAGTTAGTAATAAAGATACTATAAAGATATAGTAAACTTATATTAAAATTTTAGAAGTAGTTTACTTCTAAGGAGATAACTTCTTAGGAGACTTTAAAGAAGATTTCTTAATAGCTTAATCTTTAGGAGCTATTAATAAAAGGGGAGTTCCTATATAAGTATTAGATATAGTAAACTAGCTATAAGTTAGCTATAATAGACTAGATATAAATTATAACTAAAAGCAAATAAACTAATAACTAAGAATAAGATAAAAGACTAAGATAAATAGTAATAAATAATAATAATATTTAAAGACTAAAAAAGGTTAGTAACTATAGTATAATAGTAGTAAGAAAGCTACTATTTAGTAAGTAAGGGTAACTTATAAGGTTAAGAAGTATTATAGGTAAAAGAAAGTGTATAAAAGGGGAGAAAAATTAGTCTTTTTTATATTAACTATAAACCCCTTAAGTAATCTAATGCACTATATATAAGTAATCTATAAATTATAATAATAACTATTAGCTTTACTACTTATATATATACCTAATAGCTATAAACTTATAGTAACTATAATATAAGCCCTTTAGTTAGACTATTTAGAACTATAGTGTTAGGTACTCTATTTATTTAAACTAATTATAAAAATTAATATAAGTTATTTATTTTTTTTTAGTCTAGCTATATAATAGGTAATAATATTTATTTCGCTATATTAAAGCTATATATAGGCTACTATTTAAATACTATTACCTATAATAAGGGGGGTTATTTATAATTAGTAGTATTATTATTATTATTTTATTTACCTATATATCTAGTTATAAGGTGCCTTATCTTATTTTTCTTTATAAGCTTTATTATAGTAACTATACCCTAAGTAAGTAGCTTATTTTATAATTAAGGTTAATTATATATTAGGGAAGTATTATATTAGGAGCGTAAAGGTTAGAGATAGGATATTTATTAGAGCAGATCTTTAAAGGACCTTTAGGCTATATAAATAATAAAGAGGCTAGCTAGCTATAAGATAGCTATATTCTTATAAAGTAAGGTATTCCTTAAAGACTATGTATATTATTAGTACTAGGTTAGAGATTAAAACCTTTACGCACCCGCCCCTAGCTAGTATCTTCCTAGTAGCAACTACAAGAATCTTAGCTATCACTTCGTTTATTCAACCCTACGCTCAAGCCGTGACAGCTAGTCTAACCCTTAATCCGTAATAATAGATTAGGGAAATCCTTAAAACCTTTACTATACTATTTTAAACTATTCTATATACTCCTTAGCCCTAATAGAGGTTATAGCTTCTAACTATATAAACTTTAATAGCCTATCTATTATAACTATAAGGTATTATAGCCTCTCTAGGGATAACGCTAGTAAGTTTATTATAAAGTTAATAGAGATTTAAGACTAAAATTAATTAGGGATAGGTAAAGGTTTTAGTAAGCCCTAGCGCTATTAATAACTCTTATAGCTACTAAAGTAATAGTAGTTATAAATAAACTAAGTAATATCCTATAATATCCTATCCTAATAAAACTACTATTATAGAATTTAGAATATAGTATTACGCCCTAGGTATCCCACTACTAGTAAATTATAGTATTATTAGATAAGGGTTATTATAAGGGGTTCCTAGGTTAGAATCTAAGTATAGCCCTTAAACTAGAGCGCCTTATATATACTTATAGAATAATCTATAACCTATTCCCTTATTAGTGCCTTAGGGGGAAACTTCTAAGCCTCTTTCTAAATAGCCCTTAGTTAAATACTATATATAAGGTCTAATATAGTAGCTTAGTCCTATAAGGTCTAAAGGTACTTAGTAGTAAAGAGAGCCTCTCTCTCTAGTAGTAGTAATGCATATATAAGGCATAAATCTAGGTTAAAGCTATCCCCTTATATATCTAAAGATAAGGAGAATATTATAATAGTAATAGGTTATAAAATATATCCTATTCTTAAGGCTAACTTATTCTAGTCCTATTCCCTTTAGGAAAGGGTATCTAGCTATTAAGCTTATATACTAGGCCTATAATAAAGGTAAAAGTTAAATATTGTAAGTATATCTACCTACCTAGCCTATTACTCTAATATTAACTAAGGAGACATAAAGTACTCTAAGTTTTTATAGTCTATATAAATTATAAATAGGTAAGACACTCCTTAAAGCTCTGCTAACTATACCTTAAGATAGGAGATAATAGCTAGTAGCTCTTTATTATAAATTATATAATTCTTTTATAAGGATATAAGGCTAGTAGAATAGTAAGTAACTAGATATAGGATGCTATTAGGGCCTTATTATAAGAGGCATTTACTAAGGGCTATGCCTAAATAATTAGCCTTTACTACTATAGGATAATCTAGATCCTATTATACTAAGACTAGATATATAATAAAGGTATCTTTTAACCTTTTAAAGGCATTATTCTCCTTAGGTCCCTATTAGAAAGGAATATTCTTCTTAGTAAGTTATATTAGTAAGGTAGCTAACTTAGAGAAGTCTTTAATAAAGTTATAATAAAAATTCGCAAATCCTAGGAAGCTATAGACCTCTTATAGCTTTATAGGTATTACTTACTCCCTAATAGCTATAACCTTTATAGAATCTAGGCGGATTAAATACCTTACTATAATAATATATTAAAGGAACTAAACCTCCTTTATAGTAAATATAGACTTATTAAGGTTAAGGTATAAACCTATAGCCCTTAAGTAACCTAAAACTAGCTAGACCTTAGCTATATAATCTTTTCTTAACCCCCCTAAGTAAACTAAGATATTATTAAGATAAGCTATAATAAAGTCCCTTAATACATCCCCTAAGGACTTATTAATATAATACTAAAAGGTTACTAGCATACTTACTAAGCTAAAGGGGTAGACTAGTTATTTAAATAAACTAAACCTTATATAAAATACTATAAGGTGCTCCTTACCCTTAGTAATCTATAGTTTATAAAATACTATATAAATATTTACTTTTATAAACTAGTATACCTAGGATAAGGAGTGTAGTATCTCTTTAATTAATAGGAGAGAGTAATAGTCCTATACTATTATCTTATTAAGAGCGTAGTAATTTATATAAAAACACTATCCCTTATTAGCCTTTTTAATAAAAAAAATAGGAGCTATAGCTAATAAGAAGCTAGTATAAATCTAACCCTTATTTATTAAGTCTATAATTTAGCGCTAAACCTCTAGGAGCTAATCCTATAGTATATTATATAATAGTCCCTATAGAAGTATTAGTTTAGACCTATCTAGGTTCTTATATATATATATATAGTAGTTAAGAGAACCCCTATAAAGGGGCAAACTATTAGCTTTAGCTTTATTAAAGAGATTTATAAAGTTTACTAACTCCTTAGGTAATATTAATGTATTAAGAGCTAATAGCTCTAACTTAGGCACTATAATTTATAATACTATTATTATCTCCTTTAAGCTTATAGTAATAAACCTTATAGTAATATTCTTATTCTATTATGCCCTATAAGCTTTAGTAGTGTAAAGGGATTTAATAATTCCCTATACTAGTACTTCTAACCCTCTAGTAAAGGCCTTAGAGATATAAAGGCCCTTTACTACTTTAATAACTAGTTATTACTTTACTATATAAATTATTATATTACGCTATTCTAACTAGGGTATTCTAAATATTATATCCTAGGTAAGACCTAGGATAATATATAAATATATAAATAACTCCTAGCTATCTATATTAATTCTAGTGTATACTATATAGGTTATAAAAGAGGTATCTTTCTTAACCTACTTCCCTCTCCTTTCTATTTTTACTATAGTATAGATATGCCTTTATTTTAGTAACTATATAAGCTCTAGGCTAAGTTACCTTACTGCTAATTTACTTATAGTACTATAGTAATTATAACTATAATTAATCTAGATATTAATATAATAATATATATTAAAGAGTATAGGAATTAAGAATAGTAGTTAGTCTATATATTATACTATATCCCGCTCTATCTCTATATAGCTATAATAGTTATTCTATAGTATAGTAATTAACTAGCCTATCCACCCCTATATAAAACTTTACTTAGGGGCTACTTATTTTCTATAAGGGGAATATTTACCTCCTTATCTATACTTTCCTTATTTACCCTATATAAGTTAATACTAATATATAAATAGTAAGGTAAGAGAAAAGTATACTCCTAGATATAGTAATCCTTAGATTTATATTATAAGTAGTATCCCTCCTAATAGTGTCTAGCTAACTTTGCTTTTAATACCTATTTAGCTTATTATATATTTATAGTAAGCTTTAGCCCTTTCTCCTTCTTAGCTAGCTTATTTTACCTTCCTAGCTAAGTACTAGCTATATAAACCCTAGTTATTAGTATATTACCCTTATAGTTAGTCTAGGGTATAGGCTTAGCTTACTAGGGTTTATATTAGGACTAATACTTATTCTTTATAATAAGGGCCTTAATATTAACTATAATTTTATAATACTATATAATAGCTATATGCTAGTTACTTTAGCTAATACCCTAGCTTATACTAATCTCCCTTAAATGCTTATTAAGCGTATATTAAAGCTTTACTAGCTTTATATTATCCCTCTAATATTCCTCTCTTACTAGTAATAGCTTCTTTATAAAGTAAATAAGAAATATAGAAAATAGCTCCCCTAGGCCTTATTCTAGCTAGTTAAGCTTTATAAGAGCTATCTCCTATTTATATAAGTTAGAGAATACTAACCTAAGGTATTCTAGGAAGTTAGTAAGGTTAAAACTAATAGCGCTACCTTACTTAAAGTAAGTAGCTACCTAGGACTAAACTCTAGAGAATAGGTTCTAGTAAATAAATACCTATCTATTCTTATTAGTACTAATAAAGTCCTTATTTACCTATAACTTATACTTTATTAGGAATCTCTATATAGTAAATAAGGCTTTATTACTATTATATAGGTTACCTAGAGGTATTAGTTTTTATTTTACTTTAGGTATAGGTAGGACTAGGTTAGAGGTAGGAGGTAATATAGAATTAGCTTCTAGGGCACTAGGCTAGGCTATAGGGGGTAGTTAGGTTAAAGGTCCTATGCTATTTACTATTACCTATTATTAGAGATATGTAAGCTTTGCTATTTGCTTATTTAGTATAAGTTAGAGTGTTTTAAATTAAGCCTATTAAGCTACTAGTAATACTATAGCGTTAAATAGGGGGGTTAATATCCCTTAGCTATATTAATCTTAGGGTTAAAGCGTGCCTATTATATCTATTAGTATATCTATTAGTATATCTATTATATCTTTTAGTAGCTATTATAAGGACTAAAGGAAGTTTCTTAATTATTATAGACTAGCCCCTAGGTAGCTATAATAAGGCATTAATATAATATTAAGAAACTTAAGGAGGGAAGAAGGAAAGGTAAAAGACCTATTCCTACTAGTGCCCCTTATACCCCCTAACTACCTTATGTTAGCCCCCTTTTTATATCCTTACTAGCTTAGAACCATCCCCACTTATATGCGCCATAGGAAATGCTTAGGCAAAGCCCAAGCCCTTTACACTTTACCTATATTAGTAATATAGTAGCTAACTTAATAGACTTTTATAAATCCTATACTATCTTTTACTTTTATTAATATTTTTAAGATCCCTTAATATAGAATCTCTTTTTAGCTTACACTCTCTAGTACCTAGTCTAATTAGATTATATTCTCCTAATCCTTTTTTAATAATAATTTAGGATAAATTATTAAGAACTATATACCTATATTAAACAGTGCTTATATAGCTAACCACTAGTTATCTTATTATAAAGATACCTATATTCTTATTTTATTATCTATAGGGTATTCTATAGTAAGACTATATTCCTAAGTCTATACTATCTAAACTAGTATTATATTAGGTAATATAGCTTTATTACTACTTTTACTATGCCTCTTAGTTATATGCCTATTACTTTTATAGGTAAAATAGTCTAGTGCCTAATAAGCTAGTATAGTATGTCTAGGCTTTCTATATTTATAATACACTAGAAATGGTTTTTTTGCTTAATCTCTGCTTTATTACTATGCCTTATTTATAGGCAGAGCATTGTAGTATTGTATTGTATTGTATTTTTTGGCCCTTCGATGTATTGTATTGTATTGTATTGCCCTATGTATTGTTAGGTTAAAAAAAAGGTGGGGTATTATATATACCTATTATATAGTAGATGTTCCAAGGAATCTAAATATTCTATCATTAATTTTATATAAAATTTACTTATTTAATTATAAATTTCTAAAGTCCTAGCTTATTTAAAATAATAAGCTAAGAATATGCTAATTATAGGTATTTAGGAACTTAGTATATTTTTTAAAATATGGTTTATAGTGTGATTTTTTAACTATTTTAAACAGGTCTCTTTATTTAAATACCTATTTTATATATTTTATTATATATTTTATTATATAAAATAGTAATATAATACAATACAATACAATACAATATAATATATTATAATACAATATAATGTATTATTTTATAAGTAAGGTAGTATATATACCTATTATATAGCAGATTTTCCTAGTAATCTAAATATTCTATCCTTGTTTTTATATATATTTTACTTAATTAATTATAAATTTCTAAACTTTAAGCTTATTTCAAATAATAAGCTAAGAATACGCTAATTATAAGTATTTAAGAGTCTATTATAGTTTTTTTATATATAGTTTTAGTGTTATTTTATTCCTATTTCTTAAAGGTTTTTTTATTTAAATACCTATTTTATTTAATTTATTATAGATTTTAGTATATTATTTTAGCTTAAAGTATAATATTTACCCTAAAGAATCTTTTTAATATTCTAAATAAAGAAGATATAAATTCTAGGAAAAATATATATTTATATTTTAACTTCTTATTAATATAAGAATATTTTATTCTTCCTAATTATAGTTTAATTAGATATATAGGTATTTATTCTAAATTTTAAATTATTATTTTTAAATTATTATATTTTTAAACTACAAGATAAGTTAAAAAACTATAAAAAACTTTCTAAAAAAGTTTTATTAATTTAAACTAAGTATTTAAATTCTAAAATTATACTTTTTTATAAATCATATATTTATAATACAAAGCTTTATTTAAGTATTTACTATAAAAACACTATATATATATATATAATTACTTATAAAAATAAGTATTTATTTAAAAAAGGGAATTTAATTATAAAAAATACGAATTAAATTATAATTAAATTTAATCTAATAAAAAACTAAAAATATTATATTATTATAATATTATTACTAAAAGAAGCTTAAAAATATTGAAAATAATTTTTTTTTAAATTAATATAGGTTTTTAAAAAAAGAAAATAGTATATATAATAGTCTTATCTTTAATTATAGAATCTAAGTAAAAAAGTAGGCCTAAAAAGTGGCCCTAAAAAGGGGGCTCTTATAACTATTAATTACTAATTTATAGCTTTCTTGCTTAGGTTTATAATTTTTACTTAAAGAAAGGAATTTTTATAAAAGTAAGTGTATAAGTAGGTCCTTATAACTATTAGTCACTAATCTATAGCTTTCTTGTTTAGGTTTATGATTTTTACTTAAAGAAAGGGATTTTTAATAAAAGTGGGTCTATAAGTGGGTCCTTATAACTATTAATCACTTATCTATAGCTTTCTTATTAAGCTATTATAAGCTATTATAAGCTATTTTATTAACTATATATAGCTTATAATTAAGTAATTTAACTTAAACCTAAAAAAAAGAAAAAAAATTACAAAACAATACAAATAATACATGTATTGTATTGTATTGTAAAATTTCTAATGTATTGTATTGTGTAATGTATTGTATTATAATGCAATGCTCTTTTTATAGGTAATATAAAGTATTACCTCTTTCTTTTAGGGTCTTAACTTTTTTCATTACTTTAGCCTAAACTTATTATAACCTTTGCTTTCTTACCCTAGCCTTATAACTAGCTTTAAATTATTAGAATCTCTTAGCTAATTATTTACTTTCTTATAGTATTATTTAAGCTATTTAGAAAAATAGTAATTTATAAATATATAGGGATTACTTTAGGTAACTTAGCTTTTACCTTAGTCTAAGCTTTTATAAAGGATTAAAATAATTAGTTATTCTTTTACCTAAGATTTAGTAGTGTTTTTATTACTTCTAAGTATCTTATACCTTTATCTATTATTCTAGTTTTTAGCTAATTAAGAAAACCTACTTATATAAATAATAAGTAATCTATATACCTATTTATAGCTATATAATATATTTATTATTACTTTGCATTATTAGCTAGGTAGCTACCTATATACGCTACCTTAGTTATATTATCCTTAAAGGTATAGTAATCTAATTTAAATAATATATTTAAATTTACTAAGAAATTCTATAGGTTCTTATATATATCCCCTTTATATATAGGTATTTTTATCTATATCTTAATAAGACTATTTTACTATATAATTACTACTAAGTTACTATAGACTACTAGTAAAACTATAGCTAAAGTTTAAGAGGTAATTATAGGTCCTAGAGAAAGTCTAGCTAATCCTAGATTTACCTTAAGCTCTCTAATCTATATCTTTATTTATAGAATCTCCTATATTTTCTAAAGGTAATATAGCTTAGCTTATATAACCTTATAGTATCTCTATAATACTCTATCTAGGTTATTTATATTATTTATACCTTTACCTAGATTAGGATTAGGTAGTGTTTACTATACTTTATTATTATTTATAGTTCTAGATTATAAGGGTTTTTTACCTTCCTAATTATCTATAGCTTTATTATTATAAAGTACTAGTGTGTTTTATATTAATCTTTAGAGTATTAGCTATATAATAATCTAGCTAATAGTTTATATCCTTAAAAGGGTTTTAGAGAGATTAATTTATTATAGCTTATTTATAAGGTTAAATAAATAAAGTAATAGCTAAGATTCTTATAGTTACTACTAGATAAATACTAGCTAGGGGTAGGTATATAAAGGTTTTAATCTCTAACCTAGTACTAATAATATATATAGTCTTTAATAAATACCCTGCTTTATAAGCATATAGCTATCTTATAGCTAGCTAGCCTCTTTGTTATTTACGTGACCTAAAGGTCCTTTAAAGATCCGCTCTAATGAACGTCCTGTCTCTGACCTCTGCGCTCCTAACAGTAAGTATATTAGGTATAGGTAACTAACTCTATTAAATATTACTAATATATTTATTTACACTAGTAAGGTAATACTACCCCTTCCCTAGGCCTCTCTAATATACTTTATAAGAACTCTTATTATAGTCTTTATTAATCTATTTACCTTATTACTTATTTATAGTTTAGAGAGTAGTCCTTTAGCCTTAGTAAAGGCTATAAGCTACCTTATAATTACTACTTTTATAATTTTTCTAATAATATTAAGTAGTAAGATAAGCCTTTATATATTAGCTCTCCTTATTTCCTTAGTTATTTTACCTAGTTTCCTAATTATTACTACTCTTATAGTTTAGAAATAAGCTAGGAAGTAGCTTATTTCTAGGACTATATTTAGGAGTTAGGCTATAGTATTCTTAGCTAGGTCTTTATAGGCTTTAATAAGGCTTACTAGGAGTTTATTATCCCCTAGTGCTTTCTAACTAGCTATATTTAATAGGACTTTTATAATCTTTTTTTATCTAAATTATTCTTTATCTAGGAATAGTGTATTTTTAAGCTCTAGGAAAGAGAAATCTAGGATATAAGAGAGGTTTACTATAGGTTTAGGGAAGAATCTTTATGCTAGTATACTAGCTTTATTATTATATATAGTAGCTAGGTTAGGATTATTTTTACTTCTTTCTAGCTTAGGGAGTCTAGGGAGCTTTAGGGGGGCTTAGCTTTAAAGCTAGGCTTATCTCTCTAGCCTCTAGACTCCTTTATCTTTCTCCTATATATTAGCCTTTTATAAGGTATTTCTTTATATATTTCTTCTTTTTTCTCTAATAATATATTCTTAATCCTTATTTACCTTAGTATAGGCTTACTAGTTTATATTAGTCCTTCTATATCTTTACTATCTCTTAGCTTACCTTACCTTACTAACTAACTCTTATACTTTTCTTAACTACTATATCTCTAAGCTAGGGAGTCCCTAGGGCTTTTTTAGAACTACCTTATCTATAATTTGCTATAAGTTTATAATAAGCTAGGTTATATAATTATTAATTCCCTCTTTATTATAGGGGTTTAGTGTGTTTTTAGGCTAGAGTTAAATTATAGCCTTTACCTTTATATATAGTTTATTTAAGGCTCCCTATATATATCTAAGGGCTTAGGGGGTAGCTTTCTATTGCTTATTTAAGATACTAATTAGCTATAGAATATAATTAAATCTAGTAAGGTTTTCTATGCTATTATAATAGACTCTAATATCTAGTATAGCCTATACTAGGTTAATAATACTATCTTTATTATCTTTATGCTATCTTATAGGTTTACCTTAGGGTATAATAAGTCTAAGCCTTTACTAGCTTATAAGCTCTAGTAGTTTATTTACTTTATTAGTTATCCTATCTAGCTTATCCTAGAGGGGGTGCTTTTAGTTAAAGTTACTAATAAATATACTTTAGTTATAAGGCTTCTCTAAGTTAATTATATAAATAAGGGTATTCTAGTTATTACTATATCCCTTTAAATAAAGGGAGAAAATATTAACTCCCTATAGTTTTACTAGTAACTAGTTAGTTTCTCCCTAAGCTAATTATAATCCTATACTATATTTCTTATTTATATATACTATATTATATTTATTATAGTATATAAGTTAGAACTAGGCTAGGCCTAGTGCTAGGGGCTATAGGTTTTTTATATATTCCTATTCTTAGATTATAATTATATCTATATTAGTCTAGTAGTAAAGCGCTATATATATTAGTTTATTCTTCTTATTTATATTCTAGAAAAGAACCTATAATATTATTATATTAATTAGGGGGGTTATTAGTTACTACTATTTTATACTAGCTTTATTCTAGCCTTAAGTTACTTTATATACTACCTAATACTTCCTAATCTTAGTTATTTAGCGCTATATTCTATATTTATAGAATATTCTCTTTTTTTAGTAGCTATAATAATAGGTTCTAAGGCTATACTAGATCTCTTATAAAATAGGGTTAAGCTTTTACTTAGGGAGTAAGTAGTAAAGTAAAAAGGTTATTTAAGATATCTTACTTTAGTAGTATTTTACTTCTCTTTTAGAATAGGGTATTCTCTTAACTAGGCTAGGTATAGTCTAGAGTATAGGATATAGTTTTCTTTTACTTATCTATCTTTTATTAGGTAAGAGAACTCTTTATTCTTATAATAGCTAGTGCTATACTTACTATACCTTAGAGCTACCTTATAGAACTTAGTAATATAGCTTATTTAGAAATAGTTATAGTATTATTAAGGCTATAGAGTTTTATTATATAGTTTAGTTTAGAATAGCTTTACTTTAAAGACTATACTATTATAGTATATCTTATTAGGATCTTTAACTTTAGCTAGGCCTAGTATTAGGGTAGTCCTTTAGATACCTTTACTATAGGGTTACCTTACTATTACCTTAACTATTGTGTGCTATGAGATGCGTGCCCACAAACGCGCGATCGCGATGACAAGCACAAGGGATCACAAGACCAGATAACATAACAAGGGATAATAATATTAGTTATCTAGACAAGGGGATTATTTAATCTATAAAGAGTCTGCCTAAAGCTAGATTCTTTTAACGCTTATTACCTATGCTTAGACCTGAATTTTTACCTAGCCTTTACTATAGTTAATAATTATATTTGCCCTAATAATTATGTTTGCCTTAATATCTATATTTACCCTAAAAAGATAAATTAATAAGATAAATCCCCTAATATAACTAAAAAGTTACTTCTAATCTAATAGACTATTTAATCTAGAATATCTCTATCTATAGAGATAAATTCAGCTATTATTACAATCACTGCTATTAAGTTAATTAACCCTCTAACGTAAGCAAACATTACCGCTACCTATAACTATAGGTTAGTATTATGTCTTTTAGAGTATTGTTTTCTGCTTAATAAAACTAGTAAAGAAACATAGTTTTAAACCCCTAGGACTTTTCTATTTTCTAGTTAATTTACTATAGACTAAGATTAATTAGAAGCAAGTTTAATTACGCTTTTAGCTATTCCCTAAGCTAACTTACGCAAAAACCCCCCTTTATCTTATTTTCCTTACACTAAGATATAGATCTAAAGCCTTAACTAGGACTTTATAATAGTTATAGTATAAAGGAAAGACTATCTAAGTATACTAAGCTAAGGTAGTCTAAGGATATAAACTAGTATTATAAGAAAGTATAGAAAAGAAGGCTAGATAGCTTAGAGATATACACTATAAACACTAGCTAAGCTATTAACCCCTTATAAAGAGTCTCTAAATATAAAGCTCTAATATAGAAAACACTGCCTAATACTATAGACTATTTAATTATAAAACCTATAACTTATTTTAATATTATTTAGCTATACATTAGTATTTTATAGCTTATTATAAAAAGCTATATAATTATACTAGTAGCCTTTACTTATAGTTTACTTATAACTATAAATATTACCCTATTAAAAGTTTTCCTTTATAGAAGTCTTATAAGTATTATAATATTTAGTTAAGTACTTACCCTTCTATAAGATTAATTAAAAGAAATATTAACTAACTCTATATCTAAGCTTACTTTATTTTATTTCTAGTAACTAAGTAAAGCAAGACTAAGCAAGCACTTAAGTTACCTAAAGAACCTTTAGAATTTACTATTACCTAGTATACTAATTACTAGCTAGGAACTATTTAATCCTAAGATAGTTATTAGCCTAGCTTAAACTTACTTTAAGGATTACTTAGGAAAGGATTCTAATAATAAACCTAAGGCACCTAGCCCTCTTAGAGGGCTTAATACTAAAACCTTTATAAAGCTTCTTAGGGAAATAATAGTATATTAAATATCTCTTATTACTATATAAAATAGGTATAATATTTAGTAGTTTATAGGAGATAATATAGCTAATTTTATTAAGGACTTTAAAGTAAAGATAAAGGTAATAGGTATCCCTAAAATAAACTAGTATAAAATGCTTAAGTATAATATTAACCTAAAGCTTTAATAGGTAGTTAAGATACTAACTATATCTTAAACTTAGAAGGAGTCTAAGGAAGAGATACTCTTATAGTTTAATATAACTAGCTAGGATTAAATAAAAAACGCTAGAGAATAACTTAAAGATCTAAATTTAATATAACTAAAGACTATTAAGGAGACCTATTACTAGCTATAGAAGTATTATACTCTAATATCTAATACAGACCTAATAGAATAAAGGACCACTATAACCTAGTCTAATTATATTTATAAGGTTATTCTAGAATATTTAATCTTAAGCTTTATAAATTAAAAAGGGTTTACTTATAAAGAGATATTAGTAATAAAGTATAAATAACTTTAGATAGCACTTAATATATATGTTTATACATACCTAGAGCTTAAGAATAAAGACCTAGAGTTCTCTAATATAAATAGTTATACTTTAGATAAAAAGGATATTAGTTTTAAGATATAGGCACTATTTAATTAAGCTACCTTTAATAGTTACTAGGCTGCTTAAAAGAATTGCTCTATACTAGGTAATTTATTAGAGTAAGAGAAGAAGACTACCTTATTTAATACTAATATAGGATAATAAAAGGGCCCTAGATTAGCTAAATATTAAGATTAAATAGAAGACCTAATAAAGCAGCTAGTAAAGTTAAAAATTATAGTTATAGCCTAAGTAAGAAAGGAAATTAATATAGTAAAACTACTTAAGGAAAAATATAGTAGTAGTTCTTAATAATAGTAGCGTAATTATTAAATAAGCTATATTAGTTTATTTAATCTTAATAATAAGCGTTTCTTTAAAACTAATATAATAACTAGGAGAGGCTACTAGATAAACCGCTACCACTACTATAATATAGAAATGTATTTTATAATAAAGTGTAATACTTTAAAGTATAATAAGATATTAAAGTTTGCTATATATAACTTAGCAGTCTATATATTAGTAATAGGGGATAATGTAATATATTAAACTATACCTCTAGTCTTGCTTTTAAAGTTCCTTTTTATTAGTAGCTATCTATATAGGCTAGCTATATTCTAGGTTAAATACTTTAAAGATTATAAGATTACTATAATACTTCCTTAGATTAAGGAATATAGCCCCTATAGAGAACTAAGCTAGGAAATAATATAAGAGAAATAGGAAGTATTTAATTAAATAGAAGGTTAGTTTAATCTAGCAGAATATTAACCTAAGAGAGAGGCCTAGGTATTATTAATTTTAAAACATAAGATATTAGGCATGGTTTTAGCTATTACTTTTAAAAAGCTATATATAAGGGAAGAGGAAGATAAAGAGGTTATTATAAAAATCTTAGCTATTAAAGAATAATTAGCAAAATATCTAAGGATTAAAGATATTATAAATAATAAGGTAAAAGACTATTAAGCATATATTTAACCTATTTAACCTTATGCTTAACCCCCTTAAGAAGACCCTTTAGTAACTAAGGGAAAAAGGGACTTATTAAATAAGGTTAGATAGAGAATTCTAGATTAATTATATAATAAAGTCTTTTAGAAGAAGGTTAGTATGCCCTTTTAAGATATTTACTAAATTATACTAATACTTATAAAGATAGTTAGTAATAAATACCTCCTTTAAGCAAAAGGTATAGAGAATATCTAGTATTATAATAAAGACATACTAGGACTAGCCCCCTTTTTAAAGATATTTAGTATAAAACTAAATCTAAGACTAATTAATCCTAGGAATTAGGTTAACTCTATCCTATAATTAATAAAGAAAACCCTTAAAGAGAATAAGAAAAATAAAACTATAGCTAAGAAGGGTTTACTAATAATACCCTTGCTAGAGATTAATATAGCCTTATAGGAGCGAATTTAGGAGAGACTAGGAGCTTGCTTAGAATAGAATAAACCCTAGTAGAATATAGTTAATTATACTTAGATAAACTTTATGCTTAATATAATCTTAGAACTATAGGCTACTATTAATTATCTATAAGATTTACTATACCTCTAAGTCTAGCTAGATAACTTAGAAGGGGAGCTTCTCCCTAGACTTATTAATACTAGATTATAAGGGAATATAATTATAGAAAGCATAGCTAGGTAACTTAGGCTAAGGATTTACCTAATAAATATAATAAATATAACATTATTCTTATTATATAGCATTAAAATAATTAGGGAGATATAAATAAAGCTATATCTAGGAAATATCTAAATACTTACTAACTTTTATATTGGACTAGACTTAGTAAACATTAGCCTTATCCTTAGAATACTATTTTTTAAACTATCCTAGATATAGTTTAATTACTTAAGAAGTAAAGAACTTTATGCCTAGTGCTACTTTAGTAATATTATTATTATCTTAAGAGTTATAGGAAGTATCTAATAGCAATACACTAATAGGCAACTAGTCTAGTAACTATTTATTAATATTATTATATTTAGTTACCCTAAAGCAGAGGAAGATTAAATAGTTTATAAGGGTTTAGAAAAGGAGTTAGATAATAATAAATAGCTAGTCCCCCTTATAATAAGAGAAGGAACTAAAATCTTCTATAAGGTAGTTAAGAATATAATAGTAAACTATACCTAATAACTTAAGGTGGTTATAAAGGATTTCTAACCCCTATAGTAACTAAAACTACCTAATCTTATAGTAAACATAATATATAAGCAAAAGGCTCACAAAATTCACCCCTATAATAATATGCCTTCTAATAGGTTAATACTAGAAAGGGACCTAAAATAGAAGATAAAGAAATAGGAAGAGGCAAAATTATATCTAGAGATATCTAGGAAATATAGTAAATATATTACTAGGAGATTCTACGCGAAACTATAAGGTTTTAGGATAACCTAGGAATAATTAGATTAAATAGTTAAAAGGGTATAAGAGTATTTAATATAAGAAAAAGTTAATATTTTTAAGGAAATTCTTTATAACTAAGAAGTAGCGCTAGCCTAGGACTTATTAGAATATAGAAAAGTTAATTTACTTATTACACTACTATAAGTTATAAAGGTTATTAAATATAAGGTATAGTAAGTAAGCTCTATCCTAATACCCCTTAGGTTATAAGGGAAACTAGTTAATCTGCTAAAGAAGAAACTAAAGTATAGATATTTAAAGGAAAGTTATAGTTTCTATAGAAATCCTTACTTTCTTATAATAAAGAAAGATAAAGGGATTTATCTAATCTTATTTACTATAAAGTATAATAAGGTAATAATATAGGATACACTAATTCCTTAAGGTATAGAGGCATTTAGTAAGAGCTTTATAATATACTAGATCTTATTAATAGTTAACTTATTATTAGGGTATAATTAAATAGTATTAGTAAAAAAGAGTAGGGATATAATAATGATTTTTACTATAATTAGGCTTTTATAACTTTATTACTTACTATAGGGTATTACTAATTTAGTAGCCTAATTTATTAGAATTATTAGGCAAATCTTATTTAACTTAATCCCTTATATTTACATGCCTTTCCTAGATAATATTGCGGTAAGAGAGCTAACTATAATATATAATAAGGAGGAAATCATACTAGGAGTATATAAATATATAATAGAGTATTTAATTAAAATCAATAAAGTTTTAGTTAATATTAAACTCTCTAGTTATATAGCCTTAGTAGTAAAGTTAAAGTTCTACTAGAAATCTATAGAGATTATAGGATTTATATATAGAATAGATAGGTAGAAGCTAACTAAAGCAAAAATAGTAAAAATTTTAGATTAGAAGGTTTATTAAGATCTATTAAAGGTACGCTCCTTTATTAGATTAATAGGTATTTACTATATCTAGGTAAAACACTATATATAGAAAGCAAAACCACTAGTAATTTTACTAAGGAAGATAAAGGAGTGGGAATAAGGACTAGAATAATAGGAAGCTATAGATACCTTAAAAAAGGTAATAATAATAGCTTTAGTCCTAGTTTTACTTAATCTTAGACTAGGCTTTAGAGAGATTATACTAATAGTTAACGCAAGCTTGCTTAAATAGGGAGCTATATTATTATAAGTGATTAAAGGAAAATAATATCTAGTTTAATATAAGAGTAATACTTAGACTATTACTAAAGCTAAGTATAATATAACTAAGAGAGAATACTAAGTAGTTATTTATATACTAAGAAGACTGCGAATTTATCTTTATAGAGTCTTATTTATATTAGAAATAGACTTATAAGTTCTTATTTATTAGCTAAATAGTACTATTAATAATATGCCTAGAGCCCTTATTATATAATAGATTAGTTATATCCTGCTCTTTAACTTCTTAGTATAATATATCCCTAGTAAAAAGAACCGTATTATAGACGCTTTATCTAGGAAAGGTCCTAGAGAATTAGATTAATTAAATTAAGATATTAAAGGAGATATTAAGGACTTTATTAACTTATATCTTAATAGCATTAGAATAGAGGATAATAGTAAGAAGAGCTACTTAGAAGAGATATAATAGGTAATTAACTTCTTATTAATACTTTAAAAACTAATTAATCTTAGTATAAAGGACTATAGGACACTATATAGTAAGGTAAAAAAGTTTTACTTAGAAAATAAATACCTTTAGAAGAGACTAACTAGAATTATAAAGGGGCTAGCGCTAGTTATTAATATACTAGAATAATAATATATAATTATTAAAGCTATTTATAAGGAACTTAGGTATAAAGGAGTTAAAGTAGTCTTCTAAGCAATAAAGCAGTAATACTAGTGAAAAGGGCTCTAGAATATAACTTAGGAGATACTAGCATGCTACGAAATATGCTAAAGGTTTATACCTTAGTAGCTATAGGAACTTTTAGTGTTAGTTACGCTAGGGAACCTAATAAGTAAGATCTATATTAATACTTAGTATCTTCTAATTAATTATAGATATAAGTATCTTTTAGAAGCTAGATATAATCTAACTAAATAGGTTAAGGCTATGCTAATTCAGAATGCAATAATACTAGTAATTAGGAAGTTCCTTTTCTCCTTAATTAGCAGATTTAGGCTCTTTTACTTTATAGTCTATAATAGGGGCCTAGAAATATAAGGAAATCTTAAAGAGGCACTAGTAAATATTAGTATTATAGGGATTTAGATATCTAGGTATAACCTAAAAGCAAATTCACCTATTAAAGCTAGACACTAGTTACTTACTTTTGCTCTAGTAAAACTAGGAGAATTAAATAAATAATAGTTAAAGTATCTTAATAAAGCCCTCCTTATAGACTACACTACTATCTAAGAGTTATATAGAAAGTCTGCTTTTTATTTAATCTATAGATAGGAACTAATTTTACTATTAGAAGTGAAATTTCTAACCTAGTAATTAATTAATTAGGATATAGTTACTTCTAAGTAAGACTTGTTTAAGGTATAAGTATAAATACTTAAAAGGAAGGCTAAGGATATTAAGAGAGTAAGGAAGAAGGTATTAGAATTTAGGTAGTAGCTTATAAACTAAACTAATAAGAACTAAGCTATCTCTCTTAGGAAAGATTAATTAAAACTAGGGGACTTTATCTTAGTATATAATATCTAAAGGAACTTTAATATATCTACTATAAAGAAACTTATAATAAGGTAAAATAGACTATTTTAGATTTATAAGTATATGCTAATCTCTAGGGCCTATTACCTATAAACGCTAGATAGGGTCTATCTCTTAAAAATAATCTTAGGAGATTATATTAAGAAGTTTATACTAGACTTAGAAAGCTAGTAAATATTCTCTATAGATAGATAGCTATATGCTCCCTAGAATAGCTAAATAAAAGAAGTAACTGCTAATAAGTATAATAAAGAAGTCTTAGCTATTATACTATTAGTAGCTTAACATAATATATCTAATTAAATAGTTAATAAATAACAAATAAGTAAGCAAGAAAAATCTAATTAAAACGCAATAATCTTAGAAAAGGAAGTTAAGCTATTACCCTAGAGGACCCTATATTAGGGAATTAAGGTATAGCTACCTTAGCTATTAAATAAATAGTAAGAGGAATATGTAAAATACTCTCCTATACACTAATAATACACAGATTAAGAAACTTTTCCTTTATATTTTTCTATTTTCTTCCTTTAAAGCATATAATATACTAAAGATTAAGTAATTAAGGTATACCCTAGTGGCTTAGCTACTTTACTTTTCTTTTATCCTATCTCCTTTCCTTAATAACTTATTATAATTCTTTTCTTTATCTTATACTTATAAATTATTTAGAAATAAAGGAGGTATATTAATTACTAGGTAAGGAGAGTTTTTAAAGTTAATAGTATTTAGATTAAGTAAAAGGGATTTTACTATCTCTATAGACTATTCTTTGCCTAAGAAAGGAGCTAGAGCTCTTTCTTATAATAACTAAGGATAATACCTAGTTATAAAATGTTACTTATAACTTACTATATAAGAGCTATTCTATATGTAATTACTATAAGCACTATTGCTAACCCTAGGGATTAAAATATAACTATAAAATAGGAAGTATATATATTTATTATAAAACATAATATGCTATATATATAAGTTTAAATAGTTAGAATAAAAGATACTATTTAATCTACTATATATAAATACTAGTAGCGCCTAGTAATATTTAGGACACTAGGAGAGAGTATATAGAAAATACCTATTAGGATAAGCTACCTTAGTAAGGATAAGAACCTAATAGTAATAACTATTTTTAATAGTAAGGGCTAAAGTGCTATTACTCTTAGTAATATAACTCCTTATAAACTCTTTTAGTAAGTTTATCTTCTTTATAGATATAATAAGGTAGGAAGAAGCTCCCTTAGGACTTTTATTAGAAGATTAAAGTAAAATCTCTATGTATATTAGGATATTACTATAACTAATATTAATTTTGCTATATACCTAAAATATAAAAAGAAACTTATACTATAGTAATAGAAAGTGTTAGTAAAAAGCTTAGGTAAGAGATTAAATAATTCCTAGACTTATATAATCTTTACTAATAAAAGAAAGGAAGAATTTAGTATAGTTAGACTAGTTAAGAGTTTTTATTAAAGAAAGCTTATATTCTAGGACGCTTACCCTAATAATAGCAGTAATATTAGGTAGCTTTTAATAAGCTATATTAAGAGATTTTACTATAATTATATAGTTTATTAGAAAGGTTAAGGGTTTAAAAGAGAAAGGAAGAGAAGAGAAAAGATAGGCTAAGCATTAGGGCCGTAAAGATATTGCTTAATAATAGGTAGCAGTAACTAATAAGCAATAACTACTAACCTTAATTTATAACACTATAAAAGGAGTGAATTATAGAAGCCTATTAACTTCCTAAGGGTAACTAAGGGTAACTATAAATAGCCGCTAGTAACCGCTTACTTAACTAATATAGGCTATAAGAATAATAATAAAGTTATAGGAACTATTTAATCTTATCTCCCTCTATATTATTATATTACCTAGTCCCTTAAGATATTCGCCCTTTATTACCTAATTATATCTCTTGCCCTTATTTATTCTAGCCTAATGCTATTAAAGCAATTTGCTGTTTTCTATTATCCCCCCCCCTGTTTTTTACCTAAGATATATTATTTATATATATACTATTTAATTATATTAAGAAAAAGAGGCTTATAAGGAAAGTATAATTAATAAAAGCACTTATATAAATATAGATAGTAGTATAGTTATATATTTTCCCTATAGCAAATACCTTATACTATTCTATGCCTATATCTTAATATATAGAACTAAAGGTTCTTTCTTTAAGGAAGATAAAGAAAGTACTATAGAACTTAACCTAGTTAACCTTTATAGTTAGTAACCACTATTATTTTACCTAAGAAAAGACTAGCCCTAGCTACTAACTAGGTTTAAAGCCTATTAGGATAGTAATAATTTTAGCTAGGTAATGCTAATAGGACTAGGGTAGATAGAGGCAAGCTAGTAAGATTATTTAATAGATATTTATAAGTTCCTAAGAAAGGCTTGTAAAACACTAAGTAAGGACTAGCTTAATTAGTTTAAGTTAGCTATAATAGGGAAGATTATAATACATAGCCTTAAAGTAATAGTAGCTATGCTTCTATAAATATTTAAGATTAAACTAATAGAGGAGTTTAATTTAAATACTCTATAAAGATTAATTAGTTTAAAAGCTAGGAGACTTTATTCTAGCTACTAGCCTATTAATATTAAGTATAGTTTAAAGTATAACCTTATTAACCTTTACTTATATATAAGTAATTAATATATTATTATAGGTTTTGCTTTCTTTATAAATTACTAGATATACTTTTTATTTAATTAAAAGTAAGGGTAACTCTATTACTTTAATAGTATAGAAAAGGGCTAACTAAAGAGGTTTACTAATTTTATAAAAGGGTAGGGATAAATTATATAGCTACTAAACTACCTATATAACTTTAAAGTAATTATAGTCCTAGTAATAGAATAAAAAGGAAACTAGGAATATAAATATACTTATCTAGGGTTTCTTCTATAAATAATCCGCTACTAAGTTAGATACTAAGCACTTAATTTACTTTTAGAAGACTAGAACACACTAAATTAATATAATATTAAGTTTAAATAACTATATTTATTTAGTAAGGATTTATATATTAGTTATTGCTTTAAGCTCTATCTAAGAGACTAGATAATTACTAACAATATCTTAGACCTAAGATATAGCTATGCTAGGGCTCTTATAAGAACTATAAGAGTTCTATAAAATATAGCTATAAATAAGCTAGGCATTAGAGATTAATTACCTAGAGAATTATCCTACTAGAAAGACTTTAACCTTTAGCACCTAATATATAACACTATAAAACGCTAGCTACCTAGCTTTATAACCTAAATAATTAGTAAAGGATTACTTATTAGCGCTATAGTTATAGCTTAGAAACATAAAGTTAGTAATAAGAATTACTTAATTAAATAGTATACTAAGATAGCTTAAGACAATAGACTTTATATCTAGGATTATTAGTAACCTATTATATATATTTATACTAAGGATCCTAAAATCTTTAATATTAGTATCTAAGAGATACTATAGGAATAAGAGTAATAAATATAGAAAGATATAGATAATATATAGTAATAGGAGATTACTAAGGATTAAAGATTAAGTAAAAGGGTAAGCTTTTAGGCCTTATAAGAGTCTTTATTAGGGTTATTATTTATAGTTAGGTATAAAAAGATACTATAGTCTCTAGCTATAAAACTTAAAACACTCTAATAGGGAAGGCAAGAATAAACTTATAATATTATAAACTAAACCCTTTAATAATAGTAAGTAGTAACTAATAACTTGCTTTAAATAGACATTAAGGATTAGCTAAGGTTATAGCAAATCTTTAGAGTTATTAGGGAGAGGTAGGCTTATAACTATAAGACTCTAATTAAATAGGCAAAAGAAAACACTATATACCACCCCCTTAGAGATATAAGATAAGCTATAATAATTAATCTTCTCTTACTCTTAAACTTAAAATAAGTAGCCTAGAGGAAAACTATTATATAGCTACCTATATTATTTATATATACTTTAGTAGTACTGCCTAGATTAGTTAATTAAGGAATATAGTTAGAAATTATTAAAGCCTACTAGTAGGAGAGAAAGTATACTATAGGATTAATTAATTAATATAAAGACTAAGAGAAGAGGGCAAGTTAGTAAGAGTTAAAATAACCTATAGTCTATACTCCCTTACTAATATTACTTATAACTTACCTATAAACGCTAAAGACACTAAAACTCTCTAGGGAGATAAGAAATTTAGGTCTTTAGCTAGGGAGGTTCTCTTTTCTTTTTTTTTCTTTTCTTTTAATTACCTTTTCTTATAGAAGCATTAGATCTATATATACTAGATTAAATAATACCCTTCCCTAAAGCATAGTATTAAGTAACCTATTACGCTTAAAGATAAGTTAGCTATTTCTTTTATTACTATTTTCTCTTTCCTAGGGGCTAGGAAGAGAAAATAGTTAGGGAGGAGTTATATGCTATAAGATACATGCCTATAAACGCGCGATCGCAATAATAAGCATAAGGGATCACAAGACTAGATAATATAATAAGGGATAATAATATTAGTTATCTAGATAAGGGGATTATTTAATCTATAAAGAGTCTGCCTATAGCTAGATTCTTTTAATGCTTATTACCCACGCTTAGACCTGAATTTTTACCTAGCCTTTACTATAGTTAATAATTATGTTTACCCTAATAATTATATTTACCCTAATATCTATATTTGCCCTAAAAAGATAAATTAATAAGATAAATCCCCTAATATAACCGAATAGTCACTTCCAATCCGATAGACTATTTAATCTAGAATATCTCTATCTATAGAGATAAATTTAGCTATTATTATAATCGCTGCTATTAAGTTAATTAACCCTCTAACGTGAGCAAACGTTACCACTACCTACGACCGTGGGTTAGCATTGTGTCTTTTGGGGTGTTGTTTTCCGCTTGACAAACTATATTTACCTTATTAGCTTTTCTAATTTCTACTAATAAGTTTTTAGTAAATATATATTTAGTTAGGAATCCCTTAATAATAACGCTAAGTATATAGTAGTAAAGGGTTACCTCTAGCCTAAATGCATTAGTAATCTATTTTTAGTCTTATCTATATTAGGTAGTATTTCCTTTAAAGGTAATAATAGTGTCTTTACTAGGGAGTCTCCTAGTTACTACTGCTATAGCTTAGCCTATAGCTTTATTAACTACTATTACTATATTTTCTATACTTCTAGACTAGAGTGATTTCTAAATAGTATTCCCTTTAATAAGTACTTTTTAGTCTTATTTACCTAGGATTTAGAGGGGGGGAGGTAAGGTATTTAGTTATTTAGGGGCTAGGCTAGTGGTAATACTTACCTAGGTTAGGGTATTACTCTCCTTAGCTTCTTCTTTAATAGCCTTCTTAAGGGCTTATTTAAGGGCTTCTTTAGTAGTATAAATATTACTATTATTATAGTTTATTATCCTTGCTTTAGTTTAGGTGTAGTTTACTACCTATCTAGTAATAGCTTTAGTAATATACTATACCTAGGTAACTTTATTACTAGGGATAAGGCTTGTGATTTTATTGTAGAATTTTGTGTTATTTAGGTGTTTAAATTAGATTTAATCTATTATTAGGTTATTCTTACTACTCTAGATATTAAACTATCTAATTCCTGTATTTAGGTAGTGGTAGCTCTATACTAGCCCCCTTTCTCCTATATTAATTACTATTAGTGTCCTAACCTTATACTTATCTCTAGCTTTATTATAATATAATATTATAGGGAGGGGGTAAATAGAGGTAAGGAATTTGAATATTAATGTGGTTTGTATTTTAGAGGCGATTCCGGACCTTCAGGGCGGTGCGGAAGTTTATGCGAAGGTTTTAAAGGATTAATATAAAAATATTAGACTTTTACTTATAGAAAGCAATAATATTATGCGTAGACTTATCGATTCATTAATTATTAAAGCTATTTATAACTGCTTCTCCTTACTTAAGAAGACCTAGTAAAATTATATTAACTTTAGCCTTTAGTGCCTATTAAGCGCTAGAGAGTTCTAGATAGCCTTTACTAATAAGGAGTTTAATATTACTAATACCTTTAACCTTAAGTTATTCTCTATTACTTACTATTATTAGTTTAGTATTTATATTAGTATTTAAATAGGTAAACTATTTAGTTACGTTAAACATATAGGTATTATATCTAGAGTTAAGAATATAGTTATCTTTTATAAGGCAATTTATAATTATTTAAAAGGAATAGTCCTAGTTAATTATTATAAGAGAGAGATTGCTTCCTATAGTAATAATATTAGGAGAGGTAGTTATAGTAGTAGTTATAGTTAAATTATCTTTCTTCTTTATTAAGTTAGGCTTCTTCTCTAGATAAAGCTTCTAGTAATTATCCTTTAAATAAATAGGTTATCCTAGAGAGATTAAATAACCGTAGTTTAGCTTAATAGTCTTAGAGGTTTTGTTCTTCTTTAATAGACCTTTACCCTTACCTTTTATATTAGTATTAGTATTATCTTTATTATTCTTTTATTAAGTATTAAAGTTAACCTTTTAGTCCTTCTAAGGCTTATTAGCTTTATATATTAAGTAAGTAAGCATACCTTCTTTTATAAGCTCTAATTTAGAGAATCCCTTAATCTTCTAAGCGTTATATATATTAGGTATTAAACCTTTAATAGCTTTAATTATCTATAATACTTAAATAATATTAGGGATCTTTTTAATCTTATAGATTTAGTTCTAAAGATTCTAGTAATAGTCTAGCTAAGCTTATATTATAGAGAAATTAGCTCTCTTTAATTAAGAGAACTATTATAGTAGCTTAATAATAGCTAAGTTAGCCTTAAACCTATAATTACTTTTAATTAATTATATTATTTTAGTAACTAGTATAGTTTTAGTCTATTCTCTATATATTAAATTCTTTTAGACTTATAAAGAGAGGCTTTACTATATAATAAAAGAGAGAATTATATAATACTTATTAGTCTCTTAAGACTATAGAGTTACTTTAGTTAAATATAATATAAGCTATATAATATAGACTTATATTTAGATTAAGATTTCCTATTCCTTAAAGTTCTTAGCTCCCTTAAGAGAAGTAATAACTACTATCCTTATATACTATGCCTTAGTAATATTATTATTTAAATCTAGTTAGGTGGCTAGGATTATACTAGAAGCACTTATATTATTATCTATATTAGAAGGAAAAGGAAGGGTAAGGTTATATATTAGAATTCGCGTACTCCTATTACTATATAAGCTTAATACTAATTATTATTAATTTGGTTAAGTAGGAGTTATAGCAGTAGCTCTCCCTTAGTTAAATTGCTATATGGCCGCTAACGCATGGAGATATGAAGTTAAGAGTAAGAGGTATTCTTAGATGCCTTTATAATATTTTACCTACTTTACTATATACTGCTTTACCCTAGATAGCGATAGATCTGGATTATTAGTTTTAGGTGCCTAAGGCGGTTTTATAAGGAATATCTTATCCTAGCTTGCTGTTTACTAAGATCTGCCTAGAAGGGATTAACTTTTTAAGGTTATTCCTAAATCTTAATATATAATACTTTACGCTAATAATAATATAAATACTATGCTTATAACTTATTAATTAACACTGCAAAGGTTATGTATTTAATTCCTAGTTATGTAAAATTTTTATAACTTTTAGGTATAAAAGCTAAATTATAATTAATTTAATCTTAACCTTTATAATATTATTAGTAGTGTTTTAGGTAAGGGAAAAGAGGTCTTTATGCTACCCTATAAGTTAAGTAATTTGCTTTAATAAGATATTAGGAAAAGATATGTAATTATATATAAGACTGCGATAGTTAAATAAAAGGAAAAATAGAAAAGGAAGGAAGGGCATGATTGTGAGCGCTAGGCTTATAACCTGTGGAATAATGTAGATAGAGGCAAAGAGAGAGTAGAAGAGAAGATAAAGATATTAAATTACTATCTAGGAATTTGGAATCTAATAGAGGGAAAAAAAGGGAAGCTTATAAGCTTTAAATCTATAAGCAATAAATCTAGGTCTTTAAACAAAGCCTTTAATAAAGCGCGATAATAGGCGCAATGCATTGTTAAACAAAGAGGGGAGATAACAAGAGTGATGCCTGATATCTAAGGCTACGATGTGAGGCTGTGAATATCCTCAACACTAGTCATTTTCCAAGACCTCTGTAACTTCATGTTTCAGTACTGTACAAGTACCCCACCTCTGGTAGAGGTACTTACGTATTTAAACCGTAGTCCTCGCCCTCTTACAGGGTCGGACAACTCAATAGATGCTGTTACCTTGAACCCTAGCTCCGCGGTCCAACAGGCTTCCTTCGGACCTTCGGCTCATAATCGGTCCGACCGTGGCCAACACCGAATGAATGCACGCGATGCGATTGGTCGCATCGCGGGCTACACCCCGCACCGTTCGCAGTGCCCTTGCACTGCGGCCCCCTTTTCCCCCTTTTCGCCCACCTTCTCTTGGATTCCTCTTCTTCTTCTCCTCTCCTCTTTAGCTATCATCAACTTCAATCACAACTATCGTCGAATTCGACCCTCTCGCACTAGTGCATCGTTCCTTGGTGAAACCAACAGACAAGCTGGGGAACTTGTTTACTTCGGCTAAACCCCGCTTACCGGGTATGACTGGCGGGGGAATACGGAGTAGAATCTGAACCTGAACCTGACATGGAGATTGGCATACGTGTCATAACCTAGAAGGTGTGCTAGGTAAGCCACTAGACCAAAAGATCCACCAATGCTAGCTCTCGCTAACATTGCACCTTACAATTGGTTATTAGGCCGCCCGCGCCCGCTCGCGTACGTGCGCACCTAACAATACGTGTAATGTTGCGATAGCGCCATCTGCATTCACTTGCCTCAATGTCCGGCAACGGTTCTGAGTATTACAAAGAACTCTTTGAGCAAGAGCAAAGGAGACGCGAGGAGGCAGAGGAGGACGCAAGACGCGAGAGGCACCGAAGCCGCCCGACCACTTTCGTCGAACTCCTGCATCAGTGCCACAAGCTACTGTCGATACCGTTGAACCATCTGCATTCACTTGCCTCAATGTCTGGCAACGGTTCTGAGTATTACAAAGAGCTCTTTGAGCAAGAGCAAAGAAGACGCAAGGAAGAGCAAAGAAGACGCGAGGAAGAGCAAAGAAGACGCGAGGAAGAGCAAAGAAGACGCGAGGAGGCAGAGGAGGACGTAAGACGCGAGAGGCATCGAACCCGCCCGACCGCTTTCGTTGAACTCCTGCATCAGTGCCACAAGCTACTGTCAATACCGCTGAAAGCTGATGACCCATCTCGCTCGACCACCGGATCGATACCGCTTCCCACAGGGAAATACTGCCCTACGCGAATAGAACCTTGGGTAGACTGCCCCGGCCTGCACCAGCAAATCTATGACTCCGTTCGCCGCTATCTGCAGCCGGAAAATGGAGACACACCACGCCTGTTCTCGTCCCGAATCGAATTGGAAGGCCTGTCTCGACGGATCACGAGCCATGCCATCAGCAGTGAACAAGGACTAGAAGTATACGAGCGATTTGCTGTCGACAATCACGTTGGGGACATAATCGCAGAACTATGCAAAATACCCGCTGCTCGAGAAGAATTCAGACTCGGGGGAGGAGTGCGGTTTGACAATCATACAAATTCCCTGGAAAAGACTCACTATGCCGAAACCGCAGCAAGCCAACCATCTCGCATCCACCGACCAAGGCCAGACGATCTCTGCATCCATGTCGTCGACGATACGACGAATGTCCTCCTTACTTCAGGCGAATACAAGCCACCGCACAAACTCCCTACGAGAACGATACGTTTGGGACTTCGGCCGATGAACCTGTGGGATGACATGGTTGCATCTGAGACAACCCCTACGGGCGAGATGGAAAAACTCAGATACAGCGCGGAGCGGCTTGTCTCCTCCGCCATTGTGCAGCAATACCATGTGATGATACAGGAGGGTCTGGAGGTCTCCTATGTGACCAACGGTTTCTGCGACATTCATCTGTGGGTTCCTCACGATGATCCAAGCACTCTACACTACTATTTGTACGACCCGAACAGGGAAGTAGACCCAGAAGATTGTACTCTGCTGGAACCCGGGACAGCCATTGCCAGAAGGCTATGTCTCTTCCTGTTGAGCTGTCGTTATCCCATACGTACTCAAGAGTGGCGAGCCGCCGCACGAGCCCAGCTACGGATTTGGCAGACAAATTTCGATCATGTGCGTTCTCAGATCCCGCAAGCTGAGCTGGATAACCCTTTTCTTCACTCTGACAGTTCCAATCCCGACCATGAGAGCCCGGATCCCAATTCAGAATACCAGCCATCCTCGTCTCCACCAATGGAATCACCGACAGCGGAAGGTCGACGGGTGCCAACGAGATCCCTGGCTTGTCGTGCGTCACACGAAGCTCAGCGGCAGCGTGCAGAATCGCCGGACTCATCAGGATCAGACACGGGTCCAGCAGTGGCACAGCGGAAGCGTGGCATTAGCCAAGTCTCTCCCCCTGCACAACCATCATCACGTCCACGAAATTTTGAGGGTGGTAGAGGAAATTCCCCGGGACAACACGACGCCCAGTTTTGCACGCTGCATTGTTTGCTTGGTCTGCAACGCGGATGCGCTCTTGATGATAAATGTCCAAATATAAGACTTCATCAACAAGACGAAAAGAACAAAACACACCCCATTACTGCGGAGCAGCTGGTGCACTCACTGAAGAAGCAGCTGGGCCGGGATCTCGATCGAAATTGTACGCCGTTTGGGCACTGCGGGCGATCTGGCGCTCCGTTCAAGCTAACTTGTGCCACTTACGGCTATACTGTGGTCGGCAAAGGAACGACCACAGATTGGTGGCCAGAAGTTGCCCGTGAGGCAGACGCTTACCGGATATTGCAAAAAGCCCAAGCTTCTGCGGTGCCCATCTTCCTTGGGACAATCGACTTATTAAAGATGTACTTTCTTCACGGAGCGGGAGAAATCCGACATATGTTAGTCATGGGCTGGGGAGGTGAGAGCCCGGAAGATATTCGTGCGGGATCGGAGCTTTGGGGAGAACTTAAGCGGTCAGTCAGGGAAATTCGCCGGCTGGGCGTCATTCATGGGGACCTTAGACGGGAAAATATCCTGTGGAACACTGAGGTCCGTCGGATCTTGATTATCGACTTCCACGAGTCCAAATCAGTTCCTCGGCGCACAATACAACAATTACGACGGGCGAAGAGACCATCTGGCGGATCGGCAGACGGTATCGAGACACGGCAGCCGAAGAGGCTGCGAGTTTTGTGATAGTCTTACTCAGTGTCTGCCGAAACGATTTACGCTGCTATGGAAAGGTTATAATCAGCCTTTTGTCCTGCCGTGCTAACCTATTATCGCAACCCCGACATAACATACTGCGTACTAATGTATCGATACAATTGAAGCAATAAATCATATTAGAAAAAAGTCTTGAATATTCGTATCGTGGGTGTTTGTGACTACTGTGATTGGTTGCCAAGGGATAAACCTAGTCGAGGGTTTATGTTAGCAGGCGTTACAGAGCGTCGGTCATTCTGAGCGGGTGTATGTCACTTATGGTAATGGGTTGGAGACGGTAACCAAGATGATATTGAGATGAATCGCGATACTCAAGTCACTCATCGTGCTGAAGACTGGCTAGCTATCTACTCCAGGGAGGTGGAAAATTAGGGCGTGTCTCTATTCATCGGCGATCACCTGCTTCGAAGGTGAGCAGTGAGCGTTGTCCAATCGACCGGCCGACCATTGCGCGGCCTGTGTGCCTGGGCCGTATCAGTGGTAAAAGGATAGTTATATAGTACTAATACTCATTGGCTAATAGCGCAACTGTATTTAAATGTAGCACTAAATATCTATCAAGATACAAAATATTTTTTCAAACTTTGACACTAGCTTTCGGCCGCGGCAGGCAACGCAGCACACTAGCTGGCCGAGCCACGCGATTTAATGCCCTATTTAATAATATCAATACCTTTACGGAGGTCCAAGTCAAAAGTCGTCTCCCCTGCACAAGACCTGGCAAGGTGGTCGAGGAGCCAATAAATAATCTACTCCTTTTATTAAGTTGTGACGGGGCACGAGTACCCTCCTTCCTTTCCCCAGTTCTTTTTGATTTTGCGTTAAGCAGTAAATGTTTAGATTCTTTGCAATGTGCTATGAAGTAGCAATGTCCTTCTCGACTTCTTGAACTGGCCCTGACCATTCAGTTACTACCCTTGGTTCGCAACGAACGACAAAGGAACCTGATAATTGCCTGCCTTAATCCGACAACCCACTGAGTGACGACGAACGCCTGACGAAGGGAGGTGGCTTGGATGTAAGCTGCTCAAAGAAGTGCAATGAACTGGTAGAATATTTGCTTAGGCATTTTTCCACTTATAGCTCATCATGCTTATACTCATTGATGGTGGTGCGGTGGTTGTTTCGGGCATCGAAATCCAGGAGGTTGGAACTGTCTCATAAACGTGGGGAATGTTTTGTGTCGGCATCTTGTTTCATACATACATACATACAGACATGGAAGAAGACATGGAGGTTCATAACGGACTGCAACAAGTGCGCTGGGGCGATGAATACACAATCGCTGAACTCACGTTGAAACTACTTCTTGAGTTGTGGCCTGTGGTAGTATTGTATCCTGAGACTGCCAATCATGTAGCGCATGCCCTGTGACATTTTCGGGATTATCTTTCCTCGTCTCCCTCGTCTCCTCCACCAGTCCCTTGTTACTGTCGCATCGTAACAGGTTGCTGCAGGCGGCTTGTCCAGGCTCAACGAGTGTAGTTGTCGCTTGTTGAGACGGAGCTGGTAATACTTCAGTGCGGGGAAGTTCATTGCACGAAAAAAAAAAAGACGAAAAAAAGAGGCATCGTGCAACCTCGACTGAGATTCGCCCCACGTCACTTGCAGGAGACGTCACTTGACCTTCCTTCTCGTCTCCAAGTCACACACACATGCCGACGCCTGCCGCGTTGGTCTCGGCTCCTTTTACCTTTGTTTGAAATGCAGAGGGGAATGAAGAAGGCATGTCGATGGTCTTGCAGGATACCCGACTTGGCGACTACACAAACTTCTACTCCTACTCCAGCTCCTACGCCTACTCCAGCCCGGCGGGACAAGGTCGCATCGCCGACTCGTCGTCATCCAGCATGAGCATGAGCCTTAAAACTGTCCTGACCACCGTCGTGGCAGGGTCGCAGTACCTCATCCACCCGCAAGTTCTGGTAAGTATGTACTAACGACTCCGCCCCCTTGCAATTCTTTTCAATTCTTTCGTCCTCTTCAACTCGACTACAATCCGTTGGCGACGACAGAGTCGAAAATCTGGACACTGACGCGTCAACGCAGGGCACCATCCAGGAAACCATCAAGCCGGACGCCGTCATCCCCGTGACCGTCCTGGAGCCGGAGCAGCTCTACTGTCATCTCGAGGGGACACTGCGCCTCTTTGACTTGTACGACGATGTCTTCACCCCCGAGTTCGGAAGCGTGCTCATCGAGAAGCCCGGCGGCGGCGGCAGCTCATGCGTGGCAGCCACGTCCGTCGGCGCTGGCAAGTCGGTCATGCATCTGCGCAACGAAGCGGTTCGCGCGGGGAAGCGTGCTGTGTCGGATTTGCCCGCAGGTCCGTACATCTTGCACGGCCCCAATGTGCATCAGGCGTGGAAGATTTACAAATGATACCTTGGATACGTTCGCCTTTGGCGTATATCCTGAAAAGGTAGATGAGATGGAAGGGTTTGAAGTCGTCCGGGAAACCTCGGGAGCATTCATTGTAATGCATTGCTGACCCGGTGTACTCCGTAGATTCAACGTGTTGCAATTGCCAGCGGATAGTAGTGGGAGCAGCCATGCTTCCATTCCCGTGCCGTCAAGATTATACAACACTGTTCCTCCCGAAAAGGCACCACTCAATGGCCATCGGTTCACCGTGCCAGACTCCATGTCTCTGAAGGGCGTGCCCACGTCTATTTCTAGCGCTTCCTGGAGCGACTTGCACAATGGCACGGCAGACGTGACGGCTGCGTTTGCCAAGAGGCTCATTGACCTCGGCGCCGTGATTGTCGGAAAGACAAAGTCCTCGCAGTTGGGCTCAGGGAGAGAGTGGGCAGATGTTGTGGCTCCGAAGAACCCGCGAGAAGATGGGCATCAAGATGCTGGCGGAGGACCAACCGGCGCTGCTGCCTCTTTGGCCGGGTATGAGTGGCTCAGAGCTTCTACTGGTTTGGACGGTACGTTGGCGATCAAAAAGCCTTTTTGGTATCAGGACCGATGGACGACTAATCAATCATTTCCTCAGCCATCGGCCAGGCGTTTGGAGCTGCCGCCGCTCAAGGACTTTTCGCTCTCCGTACGTCACCGGGGTCCCTGCCCTTGGATGGTGCGCGAACCAGTTCTCCGTCAGTATATGAATCCTCGAAGCAGCAACACCATCAATCTTGCATGAGGAGCCATTCGTTCTGACCAGACTACAGCAAGTCAGATTCCATTGCCCTGCTGGGCACAGAGCTGTCTGAGCTTTTCCACGACGCCGTCGCCATAGCGCACCAGTCTCTCTCCAGCCCACCCATTGCTTTTCCCAAACGACTCATCTCGATGACGGACCTGGGCAATGCGGACAAGACGCATAGAGATGACCAGGAGAGATTTGTCGCCGCCGTAGAGGCATTCCTCGGAGTCAAGTCCAAAACGGTCAGCCTGCAAAAGTCGTGGGTATCCAAGTCACCCACAGAGGCCAACGGCCAGGCTCTGCAAAACTACATGAGAGACGTCCGTTCCCATCCTCATCACCCAGAAACAAAACAAAAAACGATTCCCGTAACTGACGTACATGTAGGCCCCCTTTCTCTCATTCTGCCACGAGTTCTATCATCAGTACGATGGCTTTCGCAAAGACTACCACACCAAGTTTGGCAAAGAGCCGGCCATGGAAGCCACAGTCATGCATCAATGGTTGGTTCAGCACATCATCTCTCTCATGACCCCTAGATTCATATATCCCTGACAAGACTACACTGAGAGCAGGGATCTGGGAAGGAATGCCAGCGATGCAGAGTACAAGGACTACCAAGCCCGCACAGCAGTCTTCCGAAGATGGTTCAACGACAACGTCATGCCCATCGGCGAAGGGGGCGATGGCATCCTCGTGATGCCCTTCGCAAGCGATGCGCCTCGATATACCGCCCCGTACGTTGTGTCCCACCAACAAGAGTCATTCTCGTGCCACCCACTGAGCTCACCACAGCAAGCCGGAAACGATTCACGGCGTCGCTCTTGAACTGCTCGCGTCGCTCCTCGGTGCACCCCAGGTCCTCGCACCATGTATGTACTACACGGCCCGTCTCCGCCACTTCTTGGTTGTGTCTGACTTGACATGACATGCTGACACGAACAAGTTGCTCAGTTCTCGTACGAATCCACCGTCAGCCACCGGACCGAGAACCACCCCGTTTATGCCACCGTTATCGGACCCCGAGGCAGCGACGCGATGCTCGTCAAGCTCGTACAAGCGACGTTCCAGCAGGCACGGTGGCGGACGAGGGTTGATGGGGGCAGGTTTGCATTTCCGCCGGGCCAGAATGCCAGGGAGGTGGATGATGGGGAGCTGTAGAGTCATGTACAGCGTGCACAATAACCCCAAGATAAATCCTTCTTCATCCTGACTTTTGCTACCTCACTGTACATAGATTGATGTACATAATAATCCGTAGATGGTGGACCCGCCGTCCCGTCCCAGCGGGTCCAACCAACCAGCCAACGCCCCTCGCTTATCAGTATCACACGTGACGTGGGGGTCGGCTTCGGCCCCTGGTTCTGCTTTGCCAAGCAAAAAAATTCACGTCGCGTTCTAATACTTCAGAAATCAACCAAAAATCACATTCCCACAATGGCCAAAAGTCGAGGTTCGCCCTCCCCCTCCGTCCCATCCCATTCCATCCCAAAATACCCTCCCGAACCAACCTGACCGACCACGACCCCCAGCACCCTCAAAACACTCCCGCGCCGCCCGCCGCGCCTCAGCCCCCTCGTTCGACACCGACAAGTCCCCAAAGGACGTGCCCGAGCGCACCCGCACCAGCGCATCCGCCGACGTCCGGCCCTCGGTCCTAGACGTGCACCGCTCGGCGGGGATATCCAAGAAACTCAAGCCCGCGCGCAAGAGCCGCATGTCGACCAAGATGCGCCGCCGGCGCGAAAAGGGCCTGGAGATGGCCGCGGCGGTGACGGAGCGGACGGGCACCAAGATGCAGCGGAGCATCGTGAGGGCCGTGAGCGTGCAGAAGAGGAGCAGGGCGTGGGAGGACGTGAACAGGGAGGCGGGCGAGGAGGAGGTCCGGGTCCGGGGCCGGGGCCTGGGCCGGGGCCTGGGCCGGGGGGGGAGGTTCGGCGCGCTGGTGGAGGATGGCGATGGCGATGGCGCGGCGGAGGACGAGGACAAGGAGTGGGAGACGGATGAGGAGACGGAAGGGGATAGATTCGATCCGCGGAACGGGGGGATCAGGACGGTGGGAAACGTGGCTGAGGATGAGGATGGGGATGAGATTCTGTGATGGGGAGGTGACGAGTTATCTCTCTTTATGCTGGCGTTTTGGGGGGGGGATTTTCTCAACCGAAGTACACTGTTTGGGGTTTTTATAACGAATATGGTTTTTTTTTTTTTTTTTTTTTTACACCCGAGGGAAGGAAACATGAACGGTGTGGTGTGTTCACGGTCATCATGAAAACCTGCTTGTCAAATAACGAACCTTGCTGTGCATTCGCGTACACGGAACAAGTTTTTTTTTTTGTTCTTCAACATTCTAACCCGAGTTCTCGGAATCGTGATGCCAACTGCCTCCCCCCAAAAAAAAAAAAACATACATCACATTACTTAGTCGCCGGCTTCCCCTCCAGATAAAACTTCATCGTCCCCCCGGCCAGCCCGGTAGCAGGCTTGACCTCCCTGCCCTCGTTCCTCTCCACCTCGTCCCGGATCCTCTTGACCACACTCTCGGCCTCCTTCCCGTCAACCTGCCTCCCGCCCTTCTTCCGGGCCACCAGGACCTCCACCCTAAGCCCCTTGGCCAGGAACCCCCTCATCTGCCTCATCTTGGTCGCCAGGTCGTGCTCGCCAATGGCCCACGTCAGCTCCAGCTCCTTCGTCCTGGGCCTCGCCGCCGTCGCCGTCGCCGCCGCCGCCTTGGCCTTCCCCTTGGCCTCCCCCCTGAGCTGCTTCCGCCGCTCGTACTCCTCCCTCTTGTCGACGATCTTGCACACGGCGAACTGGGGCTCGGGGCGGCCGTTTTCGGCATCGGCCGGCACGTACGGGTGCGTCATGCGCAGCGACTCGTGGGGCTCGAGCCTCGTGAGGACGAACTGCGTCCTGAGGGGTCCCTCGGCGTCGGCGCCCTTGTCAACGACCATGACCTGCGGGTCGGTGATCTCGTGGTCCTGCGGGGGCCGGTCTCGGCCGGACCGCTCAATGTCCCTCTGGGTCGTGTAGCGCTTGTCGAAGCCGCGCTCGTCGCGGGCGACCTGCTCTTTGGCGGCGGCCGAGGTCGGGCCACGGGGGCCTCGGGCTGGCGGGCGGGGTTTGCTGGCGAAGCCGCGGGCTCGACGAGGTTGGGGAGGAGGAGGGAGGATCATGGTGGTTCGGGAGCGTCTTGTGGTGGTGCTGGTGGTAGTCAAGGTCGCCGGCACGGGGAGGAGCCGCCGCGTCCGCTCAATTGGCGAGACGAGGACGACGCGCCAGAGGGCTTTGCGGGAGCTGTGGATGCATTGTGCTGGTCTCATCGTTGTGTGTGAGCCGCAGGGCCGCGCAGCGCAAGGGGCTTTTTTTTTTCGTTCACGGCTGTGCGAATGGGGGAGGGAGTGAGTTGTTATCGAGAAGAAAAAAGGGGGTTTGTTTTGGTGGATGGGGAGGAGGAAGACGGACGGACCCCCCCCCCCCGGGTCGGTGTGTTGAAACTTTGAGACGATTTCCAACCAATGACGCGCGCCACGGCGCAACAACCTCTTACAAAATCTCTGGGGTTGCTCACCACCACTAAAAAAGTTCCCAACTTCACCAACAAAGTTACAACAAAGACCAGACGACAAAACAAACCCCCCTGCCCCCCAAGACAACAGCAAAAGTAGCCCCGGTATATCCCGCGACAAGACCACAAAATCACAATCATGTGCTCCCCGCATTGAGCCTCAAAACTCGCAGACCACGCACGCAAATCAGCTTCCTTCCCCGCCATGTTCACCCACTTCCTCGGCCATCCCATCCGCCTCGCCCTCTCCACCCTGAAAATCACCTGCCTCGCCCATCTCGGCTTCACCCAAGTCCTCCAGGTATCTCCCGCCGAGGGCCCCTCCATGCTTCCCACCTTCGCCCTGGACGGCGACTGGATCGCCGCCGACATGCGGCACCGTCTTGGCAGGGGCGTCGCCGTCGGGGACTTGGTTCTTTACAAGATACCCGTCTCTGCAAACGACAACGGCGTCAAGCGCGTGGTCGGTATGCCGGGGGACTACGTGTCGCTCGGGACTCCGGGCGAGAAGGGGGAGGATCAAATGATACAGGTACAGTGGGACATTGAAGATTACAAGTCATCAAGCTCGACTGGACATGGTCGCCGAGGACCTCTCCCCTTACTGACTGACGTTGCTCAGGTGCCCGAGGGTCATTGTTGGATCGCAGGCGACAACTTGCCAGCGTCCAGGGACTCCAGACAATTCGGCCCTCTCCCGTTGGCCCTGGTCCAGGCCAAGGTCGTGGCCAAGGTCCTCCCATGGAAGGAGAGGCAATGGGTTACAAGTGGCCTGCAGCCGCTGCGTCTAGACTGATTCATCGCCATCATGGGCGGCAACTCGTGCCTGATCTCTGATCAAGTACTCCGTGTTCTGTACAATATTCCGTTGACGGCGTCCGTGGATCACAGCCAAATTCATTCACGTACTTGCGTACCATTACGGTCAATTTAGATTAATCGGGTATAATAAAACCGGCTGGTAAAACATCTCTTGTCTAATTACAGCTTCCATGTAGAAACCTCCTAGTTTGCATATTCGTCCCCTTCGTAAAAAAAAAATTGAAACTAGAAAACTCAATGCTGGGCTAATACAGTCCATCGCCAAATATGCCTGTACAAATAGGGGTGGCCAGAAGTACCTCACAATTACAGTGCGAAACCCGAATGAATGAGGTATACAATTGTCGGGGGAGCGTTGTAGACGGCACAGTGCTCGTACCATTCACTCATAGAGGTTTTGCGTCATAAGAAAAATTGACACTCGATGGGTCGGTTGGAGGGGGGAAGATCAGTTGGCTTGTTTCAAGGTTTTGTTGTAGGGACGAAGACGTAGCCAATGCAAGAGAGAGCCATGCTCTCTCTCATGCACGACAATGATAATGGATGGGAGCCGAATAAAATCTCTTGAACGCCTTGAAACACCGTTGCTTCCACGAGGACGGGCTAATTCAATCAGCCACGTCAGAATTCGGGTACACAGCCAAATTTCAGAAACTGAGAAAGGAAATTAATGATGCGATGCTGATAGCGGACTCGTTGGCCATGAACATGCTCAACCCTCGATATGGGCTTTGGACATGCTCTGGCCCAGAAGTTCCAAGCATCGTTGCGCAAGATTGACTACTTCGCCCTCATCTTCCTCTTCATATTCGGGCTCGGCCTCAACCTGTCGGTTTGCAATGGTGCGAATATTTTCGATAATATCATCGGCTTTGCCAATAAGACCGATGAGCGTCTTGTCCTCCGACTCGAACAATTGCAGTAGGGTCCAAACAGCAATGTGCTGAAAGGTGGGGTCTCCAGATTGTAAAAATCGGCTCAAGTATCCGTGTATTCCACCATTAGGGTCATTCCAGTTTTGAATGAAGATGGAGTAATCGCCAACTGTGCCAACATACATCAGTTCCGTGTCACAGAAATTACGTAATCAGCTGGCCAGGAACAAGCTTACCTTTGGAAGACAGGTTACCTAGTGCCGCGGCGCTGTTTCCTTGGACTTCAATGCTAGGTGAATGGGTTAAAGGAATCAAAACATCGCAGACTCCGAGGTTGAGGAGATGTGACTTGAGATCGTCGCTGAGAGCGAGAACTGCAATAGCCGCCGTCATTTCAGATTGTACAGTGACAGGTACGTCCAGCACCAGCTGTTTGCATTTCTGCACGGCACCAGCGTCCAGAACAAGCGCCTTGTTTCGGTCCGAGCTGGCAGCAAGATTTCGCAAAGTGGAAATGGCGTGGCATTGGATCTCTTCGTTGTCGGTAGATCCCAATAAATCGACCAAGGGTTTGAGAAAATTCGCTTCGATGATTGGTGACTCGTTCATCGGGTGTATAGAGATATTGCGAATGCAAGCCACGGCCGACAGAATTAGCGGAAGGTACGAAGACTGCAGTAGTCGAAGAAGTGGAGCGAGACCACTGGCTCGAACAATGTCGAGTTGGTATTTTTCGTCGGAAGCCAGATTCCTCAAAGCTAACGCTGCTTGGCATTGAACTTTGGGTGATGAGGAGTCCATCAAGTTGACAAGGGACTGAACCAGCTTCGGCTCGGATGAAGCAAGCTTTCGTCTGTTGTTGGCATCAACAGCAATATTGCTGAGAGCTGTGGTGCAGTAGTACTGCACATCGACATCGGGCGAGCAAAGAAGTTGGACAAGGACAGGAATGGCACCGGCGTTAACAAGCTGCTGTCGGTTCTCATCTAGCAGAAAGACGAAATGTTAGTGTGTGAGAGATGCGAATCCTCAGATCCAACGTACCGGAATGCGTCATATTGAGCAGGGCTCCTGTGGCGTTTCTTTGCACTCGCATGTCTCGTGATTTCGCAAGCCGGGTCAATGGGCCAAGTGCGCCGGATCTGGCGATCTTGGCCTTGTTTTCTTCATGCGTAGCCAGGTTGGTGATGCAACCGACAGCATTGCATTGAACCTCGACATTCGGTGACAACATTTGTCGGATTAATGGTGTCAGGCCGCCAAGCTGGACGATGAGAACCTTGTTCTCCGCTGCAGACAGACCCCAGTCAGTCCCAGAAATTGCTTGCAACATGTGCGACGCGGGCAGTGCTTACTGTTGACAGCCAAATTACCCAAAGCTGCGCTGGCAGCCCGCTGAACTTCGATATCAGGACTTTGCAACAAGAAGAGAATAGGCTCAAGCGTATCTCGGTCGACCTCTCGGACATCTGGATCAAGAATAGTTAGTATGTCGTCCCAAAATAGCTTGGTCAGCGCCTGTCATAGAGCCTGTTGGCAAGGTGATGACGATGCCAACCGAATTTTGCGAATCATCAGGGCAACCATGTTATATACCTCGCTCGGTTATCTCCGCAAAAGTAAGACTGGCACTTCGTTGGAGGTCTATGTTTTCCGAAAAAAACCAAAGTGCTCAAAGCTCGAAGAGGTTCGCCCGAAAAGAAATCCGTTTCGCCGCGCTGTGAACAAGGAAATCAGCATCGCAATTGACCAAGAGAAGTTCAATCCCAGATCAGAACGGGCCAATGAACCAACATTTTCGAGATACTGCAACAAGTCAGCGACAGCCTCGCGCTCGCTGTCGGCAAGAACTGGTTCATACAAGCCCTCGCGAGACCGGCCTAGAAAAGGTCGCGTCAGCTAATTTGGTCGCCAAAAGAAAAGGGCAAGTGCGAAAGGATCAGGTCGGGTACCGTACCTCCACAGCATGTAGAGCTGCAGTTACCCATGACTGGAATTAGCAGAGTCGACTCCGCTTGTGAGGATGATTATTTTTGGTGGAAGTCTGGGGACTTGACGTTTTTGACCAGTGTCGGGTCTGCTGGGTCTGCTGAACCAAGGTCCGTCCACACACACAACGGACTCGTCGGCCCTTGGTTGGGTCCCTGGACCGTGCAGCCGGATGAAAGGACGTCTAGCTCCAAGACGCGGCGATAAGACGGTTTGGAATAGCTGCTTCTGCCAAGAGAAGTGCTGGTCGGTGTGTTTTCACTGCCAGTGGGTGAAGGAGGCAGCCAGGCGGGGTTTGTGATGGGACACCGACGAGACGAGTTACAGGTGTTTTGACGGCTGGAATTTGGAAGAGGAGATGGACGTGGCAGTTGAGGGTCAGGTATCATGGGCAGAGAGCATGGATTTGGTATTGACATGAGCAGTGAGAAATGGGCCGGGTGACGGACGATGGGGGTGATGGGTGAGCGATGGAGACAGCCTCAGACAGCCGGGGGGGTTGTCGGGTTGTCCACATGCACACTTGGGGGGGGGGGGCGCTGCTGAGGGAAGCAACACCCGAAGCTGCCTTCCCTCCGGAGTTTGCTCCTGCTCTCTCGCTCCAGGGACCAAAGACTCCCAGGCTGCGTATTCAAGCCAGTCAGCTCAGGCGCTGCGCCGTCATGCGTTGATCTGTCAACTATTCAACTATTCAACTATTCAATTATTCAATGCATCAGCAATCTCCAACGCCTGACACGTTCGCTTGACTGCATAAACTTACGGACGTAGATGGGTGGTGATATCAGACTAGTAAACAAGGCGGAGGACCTCGCCATCTCATTGGTCTGAGCGGAGCATCATGCCATTTCAACTGGCGGACGTTAGCCGGCAATGTCGGCCATCTACAACAACATCAGTTGCGCACTCCGTGCAAAAGAGTGCAACGCGATGTGCAAGCAAGGCAAGGTGTAAAGTGAGACATGCGTATCGGCTATGGCGCCACTTCACCAGCTATGCGAACTACGTATGTCCTGAAGTGAAGAGGGTGGTTGTAGTACGGAGCAGTTGCGCAATCACTGCTTTTTTATTGGAAAGCTTCAGAATCTGCCATTGCATCCATGCGACATGTCGAGCATTCTAGCTGCTAACCTCACTAGCATGTGAGAAAATCCAACGGTATCAAACAGCTCAAAAAAGACCAGTAGCGACCCATTCATCTAATCAACAACCCTGTCTTCTGATGACGCCTGCCCGGTACTGTGAAAAGCATCTTTTCAATCCGACTAACGCCTTGTTTCATCACTTGCACGAGATGATCTTTCGGACAGAAGATAAGTGTAGTTGAGAGAGAAAAGGACAAGGGGTTCCATATTTTATCTCAAATACACGATACGGATCCGTACAGAAGTCTGATAAAAACATGATTGAATGCAACCGCGTGTGCCGAGCCGTGTGCGCAACGGGAGTAAAGCTGGCCGCCGCCGAGGAGCTTCGATTTGACAAGACTTGACGCTGATGAAGAAATTCCACTTGTGATTTTTAAACCCTAATGTCGAGGCCATTGGAAAGCTGCCCAGCTGGCGCGTTGGAAGCGACGTGACGCTTTTTGTCATGGCTGCTACCATCTTGCCCAACAAGCCAACAAGGCGGCGGCCGGCCACTTTAATAAAACGGCCCAGCGGCGCCTGGACGTGAAATAGCATTCTGAGAAGTCAGCCATTTCAAAAAAGAAGAGGAAAAACAAAAACTAAACAGGTCAAGGTCTTTTAATTGGCCAGCTCCTAGAAGGTTCGATCGGAGCGAGCCATTGTTCGGTCGGTGGTGCCCCCACCAAGCGAAGATGACTATTATTTTAATCGTACGGATTAATCCATAATAGTCCCCTCCCTTCCCCTCCCCCACCCTCAACTAAACCAGACACAAAGATACCGCCGCAAACGACCGAATTCGCAGCACTGACTGGCAAGACTGTCCGAATTGAAAGCAAAGGGACCGTTGGACACACGAATTCACCTGCCTGTCGCCGAATGGACGAAAAAAATCCCGCCGCGGCACCGGCTAGCCTTGAGCCTGCTGCCGACCCCACGCAGACCAATGTCGAGGCTCAAATATCGTCTCGTGAGCAGGTCACCAGCGCCATGGCCGGGCCGGCACCGGGATTTGGGTCTGGGCCTTTGCTTGAGGAACCGCCACCGTCCGCACAACCACCAGCAGAAGCTGCTTCAGCTCCAGCTTCCACTCAGGCAGAAGCACCAGAAGCACCAGAAGCACCGCCAGCTCCTGCTCTACCCGTGGTTTCTCCATCGAATACCACAGCTCCCGTCGCTACTCCTCAGCAGCGCGTCGTTTGGGTGCCTCAATTCGTTGCTCCCTCATCCTATCTCCGATTCAAGACATCACACGGCAGCACCATGGCAGCTGCACCCGAGCAGCCGGTGCCGAAGCCGAGTCCGAGTCCGCCGAGTCCGCTTGATAAGGAACAATGTCAGGGCCTGGTTCGTCTCTGTGTTCCCTCTATATTCTCTTTCTCGCCTTGACTTATTCTTGGCTTGCCTTGTGCAATCCTGCTCAGTCAGAGCCCCTGCCGACGTTGTACAATAGCTGATTGTGCCTGACAGAAAGCGATCCGCGACTTCCTCAAAGTTCGCACCAGCTACGATGTTTTGCCGCTGTCCTTTCGCTTGATAGTGTTGGATACCGACCTCCTCATCAAGAAAACACTGAATATCTTGATACAAAATTGTGAGTCTGTGGCTACGGATATTCGTTCAACCCCGACTAAACCTTTCGTCGCTGCCGCCCGAGGTGGCCCAACAAAACCTCAGTGACTAACCAGCTGCCAATAGCAATCGTCTCGGCACCCCTGTGGGATTCGCAACGAGGTCGCTTCGCCGGCATATTGACAGCGACGGACTACATCAACGTGATCCAATACTACTATCAATTTCCCGATGAAATCGGTAAACTTGACCAGTTCCGGCTGAGTAGCCTACGAGGTAAATACGCATGCCAGCAAGCGACGCTGCTTCAACTCCACCGTTGCCCTTCTAGTACTTATTAGGATCGCAGACATCGAAAAGGCTATAGGATCCATTCCGATCGAGACCGTATCAGTCCATCCATCAAGACCTTTATATGAAGCTTGTCGCCGTATGCTTAAGACTCGTGCGCGACGAATCCCATTAGTCGATGTGGACGAGGAGACGGGCAGAGAGACAGTTGTTTCCGTCATCACGCAATACCGTATTCTAAAATTTATTGCCGTCAACAACGAACATCACACTGTGATGCTGAAGAAGACTGTTCGAGAAATTGGGCTGGGAACCTACTCAAAACTGGCTACCGTACATATGGAAAATACTGTTCTCGATGCGATACACATGATGGTTGATCAAAACATCAGCTGCATACCTATTGTGGACTCTGACAACAGAGTGCTGAACGCGTTTGAAGCAGTGGACGTTATTCCTTGTATTCGAGGAGGCGCATACGAGGAGCTCGATGGCACGGTTGGCGAAGCGCTGTGCAAACGACCAGACGATAGTCCCGGCATATACACCTGCAGCGAAGAGGATCGGCTGGACTCTCTCTTCGACACGATTCGCAAGAGCAGAGTACACAGATTGATCGTCATCGACGACGAGAACAAGTTAAAGGGAATCATTTCCCTTTCAGATATCCTTAAATATGTGCTGCTTCATGGAGAGGAGGATTCACAACCAAGGCACTAGTCTCGCTTTTTTTTTAATGACGCTATAATGATGATGCAACGGGAAAACGGGTCTACGGTAGGACCATAGATGTTACAAGTAGGAGGCACTGTCGATGTAGTTTTGAAGCATTGACTTCCTTCTTCCTCCCTTCCTCCCCCTCGGCGCACTGGGCTGGATAACTCAAATGGTAACCGACCATGACTTTCATCGGGAAAGAGGGAATAAGAATGCTGTACGTTGTGTTTCTTTAACAGAACTGCGCATTGGATTTGAAAGAATGCGCGCTTTGATCAAGATGGACGGACTTGTTAATACACTGCTGTAGGTACATGATCAGACCCCGCCGTCTGCCAGTGCATGGAGAACAGAGACACATATGCGGATCTTGGGCACCGTTCTCGATGAGCACTGAGAGGGAGACCAGACCAGGCTCTTAATCTCATCTTGTAAATAATGCGACGATGGCGGCCTCGTGGTTTGCTGTTAGAAATCTATCGATCGGCAGTGCTCGATGCGCGGCCTTTCAAATTCTAGAATGCTGGTGGCCCAGAAAAAGCCATGAATGAATGGAAGGCGCGGGTGACTGACGGCTGTTGACAGTTGCGACTTGTCAAAGTCGGCCGTCTCGAATTTCCAACAACACCTTGAAAACACCAACAGACTTCGACTTTTACCCTTGGCCCAGATCTCTGGATACGGACACATCGAATTCTTCATGGCGCAGTATCTGGGCGCCTCACAGTCATCGCAGAATCTCCGGGCTTCGTACGCTTATCCCTCACATCGACTACCAGCTTCAGCCAGTTCAGCGTCTCTCCTGCTCCCTCATAGTGCGAGCTTCCAGAGCTTCAGCCATGGAAGCAAAGCACGAAGTAGTGGCACCTGGACTACAAGCAGCGGCGAACTGGGTCTGCTCAACAATGCGGACGAGGTAGAAGACAGAGACGTTTTTGTCCAGGAATACAACCGTTTGGCTAAAAAGGTGAGCTCATTCACCATGAAAAGTGCAAAGTGCACCTTGATGCTATGCAGAAGCCGGTTGCTTCGATTTCCCTCAGCTACGTTTTCGACGAATGCTGAGCCCATCTAGCACGGAGTAAGACAGCTTGTCACAGAAGACTTTGATGTGCATCAACAAGTGAGTGGCGCAACCTTCTGATTTCGGAATCACAAAAAACTCAACGAAATCCAGGGAGACACCGAGAGATGTCCAGAGAAGCGAGGATGGGTTTCAAGGCTGCTTCGATCCAATCCTAATCGATGCCCACACGCACCTCCCACGTCGTCGCCGCCGCCGCCGCCCCTGATACGACATAAACGTAGTGTTTCCGAATTTGCCAACATAATACACTGCAGAAGAGAGGTGCCCAGAGTGATCGACATCCAAGATATGGTGCGGTTAGGGGGGAAAAGCATTCTTTATCTTCCACAGGAGTATTCACCATGCTCTTTAATCCTTCCTACCTGTATCAGAGCTAATGCTCAATATTTGGCTCAGAATGTGGCCACTCGGGGATTATTCCGCGTCCCAGGATCTGCCAAAGTCATAACCGCTCTGTTCGACTATTATTGCTACATGGATAACAGCAATGCCAAAATTGCGAGCACTGTTCGATGCGCCACGTTGCCTATTCATATACAGTACTCTATTCATGACGTGGCATCCACCTTCAAACGACTTCTCTCAGTTTTACCAGGCGGCGTGCTGGGGTCGTTGTCTTTATTTGACGCTTTCATCGCAATACACTCGCAACTGAATGGAGAGCCCGAGTACCCGCGAACAAAACAGACCAAGGTTCGGGCAAGGCTTATCGCTTTGGCAGTAGGAACTGTCAGGTCTCAGTATCGTCGAGAGCTGATCTGTGCTGTCTTTGGTCTTTTGAGTCTGATTGGACGGGCCGCGGAGATTGCCCCTCGAGAAGATGAAGATAGTAGACCTCTTCCAACGGCTGACTTGATGGGTTACAGTGCACTGGGCATAGTGTTCGGGCCATTGCTCGTTGGTGACTTGCTTGAGCAATACACCATGAAAATCGCTACGCCAAACTCTGGCATGCTCTTGTTCCCCTTGAGTCCAACTAGATTTCGGAAAGATCGACGAAAGTCCATCCACAAAGACGCCAAAACAGCCGGACCACCTACAGTGGATAAGATATTAGTGGCAAACGATATAACCCAGATGCTCATCTCCAACTGGCGAGACGTTGTTCGCCAGATGAAATCTCTCGGAACCCACTGCCGAAAAGACGCATCGACTATCGACCTATGTGGCAAACAAGAGACGTCAGAGCGTGCGACCAGCTTCAGCATCAAAGTGCCCAGGGATTTTGATGAGGATCACAGCGGTCCACCCAATTCACACGCGCGTGAACCCCGTCATGAGCCAGAAACACCAACGCATGGCCCGAGACCGCGACGGTTGAAAGTCCTGAGAAGAGCAAACTCGCAACGCCTGTTGCCCAAGATGAGCATTGCCACTCTAAGTCCCACCAAAGAGGAGAGCCTGGGGGACGATGAGTCCAGCGACCGCCAACGGAAGCGTGAGAGTGTCATTGATAGACTGCAGAAACTCAAGAAGAACGGTGACCAGAGCCGTGAGGAGGCCGACGGGGTTGGTGACCATCAAGCCAGACTGCAAAGTAAAGAGTTCAATGAACGAAATTCTGTCAAGGGGGCGACTCGAGTAGCTAGCTCAAAGGGGGCGGAAGAAAATGCGGAAGATCCGACCACGGGGCCCACACAGGTATATCTAGAGAGCGTTCCCCCAAGAGAATCGTCGAGGCAGTCCTCTTTACACGACGAATCTCACCACGGGTTGTCACAACATGCCCTTTCCGAGATCACCATGTCAACACTTGACCCGATACGAAAGGAGAAAAAGACAAACTCAGACAGTCAGGCGCATGCACGGGACTTGGATGGAAAGCTGAGCAGCTCTGATCAAGCGGATATGATCAAGGAAACCTCACGAAGAAGTGATGAATCCTTATCAGCGTCTAAAAACACAAATACTTTGTCAGAGAGTGGAATAAGAATCGTACAAGCTAGTCCGAATCCACGTGGTCTTGTCAGAGGGCCGCCGAAGCCTGATGAAGACCAAGTAAGTCTCGAGCCTCATATGACGCCCAAACCATTTACGTCCCGCGATCGAGCTATTCAGTGTCAGATCATGACTGAACCAGAACGGCGGTACTCAATAGATACCACACCGGAGCGATTCTATCCGCTTTCACGAATATCTCAAGCAACTCGACCAGTCACCCCAGACAAGGGACTCCTTGGTCAGCGACGAGTAATAAAGAGTCAGAAGCAGCCGGTGTTGCTGCATGGGCCGCGGCTGTCCAAATCTCACGAAAACCTGAGAAGCCACGCATCCATTACCTTGCAATCGCCAACTGAATCGGCACAGTCGAAAGAACTGAGCAAGAAAGGATCCGTAAGGGCGATGGCGGCACTTTTCGAACTTCAAACAGGCTGGCGGGAATCGGCCGCAAGGATGGGAAGCAGATCGCAGTCTCGCAGTCGTCATTCCAAGTCGGACTCAGCCTGGACACAAAGCTTGGATCCGCTGATGGACTCGAACCACGATGTTTTACGCATGAATGAGAATCCCCAACGTATGTCGTCGGGCCGCGACGCGTTTACGCCTATAAAAAGAGACGACAACGACAAGCCAGATGGCAAAGAACTAAAGTCAGTACCAAGCTTAGGAACCATGGTACCGTGTCTCGAGCAGCCACCCGTTGCGCAGCACTTGAATCTAGCACGACCGCCATCGTCTCCGTCTCCAATGATGGATGTCGAGTCATACTCAGCCTCAGATATGGTATCGACATCGCAAGTCTCTCGGGCAGGAAGTGCGACTGTTCTTTATTCGCAAATTCGCAAACTTCACCGTCAACTGAATGCCAAGACCGAAGAGGCTGCACAGCTTCGAAGACAGTTGGAAGCACAACAGGATTCCGATATCGGCACAATGAGTGAGCAATTACGGCAGGCCAAACGGGACGTCGCAGCCTGGAAAGACAGAGCCGAGACCGCGGAGCGAAGAGTCAAGGTGTTTGAAAAGTTTACAGAAGAATTGAAGGAGATTCGGGATGCGATGGCAGACACCACGCCCCGCAAGCTTGATGTTGGAGGGCATTCCACTGCAGGACAGCGTGATGCAAAACTTGGCGACAACGAAAATTCTGCCGACGTCATTGAAGCTTTGAAGTTGGTTCAGGAAGCGAGAGACAATTCTCAAGGGAAGGAATGTCCGTCGGCAAGGCCAACGCAAGCCCAAAAGCCTTTGCATGAATTGGCAAAAACGCAGGACGGCGCGTTTTCACGAGCTTCGGGTAGTTTTGCAGGGGAAGGATTAAGCTGTGGTAGTCCATGTGCCTGTCAGAGATCTGGCCAGATGTGGGCTGTGACCGAAGAGTTCTTGCAGATGGAAGACGAGAGAAGGACAAGAGGGGCGTAAGTAACGGGTCATGAGATATGAGATTAACGTGTACAAACTGTGTATAAATATGAGGCTCCTTTACGTATTTGTAGTCTAATAAGTTTTCTTTCTTTTTTTTCGTTTTTTTCGTTTTTTTTTTCTTCCACGATGGAGCCGCCTCGCACAACGAATGTTACACGTGACCTATTACTTCAGGGACGCCATTATTGTTTCCATGAAATGATGGATTTTATACATGCTAGCAGGTTCTGGAAAAGTCACGGCCCGATGAGCGATGGAGACAATCTAGAGTGCAGAACTAGAGTTGTTAACGGACCGGAACCGGATAGTCATCCGGATGGCCTGGTTAGTGTAGGAGGGAGAGCTAATTATTCATTACTGGCGATCAGACCGCCCAAATGAGACTGACTGACTGACTTACTGACTGCATGATCGTTCATCAACTGACAAGAGGCATGCAGAAGCGTGTCTTCTTGAACGCACAGGATTTCCAGAATCCGAGTGGTGCCCGATCACAACCCGGGATCGACGTTGCCGTTGAGAAGAGCAAGTGATCGGTCCCCCTCGTCATGATAGGCCGAGCAGGATGAGGAGCTGCCTGATCGGGTAACAGCCCGTGGAAGGGGTGTGGCGCCCTCGCGCTCGCTGTCGGCCAATGAAAACCCTATCACGCATGTATGTATGTATGTACATGCATCTGCACCTGGATTCGGCAGGCCGATAAGACAAGCTCGGCGCTCGCACTTGGTAGATTCACCCCCCTCCGCACAGAGTACCTTGGCAGCTGATGATGCCCGGCCAGGCAGGAAAGAAGCATCGGCATTTCCCCAACTTGCCTGGACCTTTCCCGGAGTTTGGCGTCGGGCGGAGAAAACATGGCCTTGTTGGGGTGGAGAATGGACGGCCGAGGCCGAGTGATACAAGCATCATCACGGACGTACAGTACCGCCCCCAACCTACCTTTTGGGTATTACTTCAGCCTTCTTTTCTTGCCTCGTGGACTTGGAGGGCTACAACGGGCCGCCAATTTCAACCATGTTCCGGAAACCCAACATGGACTGCGTCCGAGGGTCGCACTAGGAACAGGTCTGTTCCTAACAGGCTAGCAGTAGCAGGCCTGGCGATGGGCAGGCATCGCACTTTCCTCCGCAACAAATCTAATCGAACGGACGTTGCTTTCCCCGCACTTCTCGCTGGCTGCATCTGCATCTGCATCCACCAGGAGTCCAGGACCGATCGCTTTGTTTGTCTGCCAAGAACGGAAGGTTGGCGGCTTCCTCAACTGGCCGCAGTTCGACCTGCTTTGATTCGCCCCCTCCCCAACAATGAGCCAACGCTTCGCCGATTGTGTTCGCTTATTATTACTCCGTACACGGGTGGGCGAACATGATTGTTTTTGTATTTTTCGGGCATGTGCGACCCTCGTCCGTGGTTTGCGTCACCAGCGGGCAACGCGTCGAAAATATAAAGGGGGGCCATGATCCCGTTTCTTGGAGGGCAGATGTCGCAGCCGTGGAGGAATACGAGAATATCCAGCAATAGAGCATTTCATCACTCCCTCTTTTATTCATAGCGTTCATCATTCTTGCCGTCACGACGATGAAACGTGTCTCTCTCGTGTCATCTCTTTTGGCTGCGGCCACTGCTGTGACTGCACAGGGTCCGGTGTCTTATGAGGGACACAAGGTCTTCCGTATTCCGGTTGTCGACGACGGGTCTCGCGCTGGAAAGCTCGTCGACCAGTTGAACCTTGAGGTCTGGCAGCCACCATCCAAAAAGGGCGCCTTTGCCGACGTTCAAGTTGGCCCAGAACAGTTGAGCGCCTTTGAGAAGGCTATGAAGGGCCAGGCGTTTGATATTATGCACGAAAACTTGTTCGATTCCATTTGCAAGGAAGCTGCTTTCCAACCGTATGCTGGTCAGTACCGCCAACGCCAACGCCAACGCCAATACCAACACCAACGAGTATGGGATGCGGTTCCATAGGAAAAGACTGACACTGACCTTCTTGCCGCACAGAGGGATCGGCCAACTCCACTTGGTTCGATTCATACCACCCCTACGCTGACCACCTGACCTGGATGCGGGATATCGCATCCAAATATTCCAGCAACGTCAAAGTCATCACGTCTGGAAACTCGGGAGCCGGTAGCCCCATCACGGGACTGCACATCTTTGGCAGTGGCGGTGCTGGTAAGAAGCCTGCTGCTGTTTTCCACGGCACCGTCCACGCCCGAGAATGGATCGTCGCCATGGTGAGCCGGAGGGAGCCCTTCTCGACCACAACCACGAGTGGATCGCGAACTCGGAAGACTATGGGAAGACTGACGCTTTTCTGCAGACCGTCGAGTACATGGCCAACGAACTCATCACCAAGTACAGCACCGATAGCGCCATCAAGGCCGTCGTTGACAAGTATGACTTCTACATGCTGCCAATCGTCAATGTCGACGGTCAGTACTCGCTCGCTCTGACCCATGCTGCCACCCAGCCGGCTGCCCGACGGGATGCATGGCCGCTGACAATGTTTGGGCAGGTTTCAAATACAGCCAGACAACTGACCGCATGTGGCGAAAGAACCGCGATTCCCACCAGGGATCCAACTGTGTTGGTACTGACGTGAACCGTAACTGGCCGTACCAATGGAGTGGCCAAGGCTCCTCTACCAACCCATGCTCCGAAACATATCGCGGATCCTCTCCTGGAAGTACCACCGAGCTCAAGTCGCTTTCCGCCTTCCTTCGGAAGGTCAAGAACCAACAAGGGCTTAAGCTTTACATTGACTGGCACTCTTACTCTCAGCTCTTCATGACCCGTGAGTGGCGATCTTTGAAGACAAAACCTGTGGTGCTCTGTGCCAAAAAGGCAATGTGAACACAGTTGCTGACCGAGATTACAGCCTACGGTTACTCGTGTAGCGCCCGGCCACCAAACGACGGCGCTCTTCAATCTCTTGCTCGGGGCGCAGTCGACGCTATTCGCAACGTCCACGGAACCAGCTTCAAGTACGGTCCCATTTGCAGCACCATCTACCAAACTGCCGGCAGCTCTGTTGATTGGGTCAAGGATGAATTGAAGGGAGACAATGTCTTCACTATTGAGCTACGCGATACCGGCCGCTACGGTTTTGTTCTGCCACCTGACCAGATCATTCCCTCTGGAGAGGAAAGCTTTGCGGGTGCCATGTACCTGTTCCAGAACATGAGTTAAGATGGAGCCAGGTGCGGATTGTTCATGACTGACGTGTTTGTGATTATGACTATGGGCTTGGGATCGCGAGGAGTTGAATAAGGCGACATGATAAAGCGGCCGCACTGTACGTGAGGCCTCTATTGGGGAGATGGCCGAAAGCGATATGCGATCAGTATCAAGGTCGGGGCGCGCCGATAGAGGAAATCAAGATGATTGAGCCGATTAACCTTGCGTATTAAGAGACGAAGAAGGGCGCGAGCTAGCATTGTGGTCTTTAAACGTGTAAGAAATGGCTTGTCCAACATGGCACACAACAAACATGCTACTAGCCACAGCCACTCCATGCATCAATCGTAAAATCGTGTGACGAGCCGTTGCACTAATCGTTATGATTGTTTTGCTTCAACCTTCAGACACGAATATATCTTTGTGTCGATGCGTGACCTCTACAACAGCACTGCAAAGTTTCATATCTGGAATTGGAAGTTAATGACAGACGAGGTGTGTAGGTTTCGGATAGCCTTGAATGACAAATTGCACCTACCAACGTTTGGGCCGAGATCTTTCGCGCTAAGAACCTTGACAGATAAATCAGGAGCGACTTTCCCGATGACTTGGACGGCGTTGCCGTTTGTCAAGTGAGCGTCCTGGAGCATGTCAGCCCTACATCCTGCCGTGTGTGCCAGGTTGGTCAGACAACCGACGCATGCTCTGGCACGAGGCGATGGAAATTTTGTCGGCAACGAACTCGGTTCAAAGATAAAGTCACAACGCCATCAGCATCAATGGTCGCTTGCTCGCCTCTAAGTTGTGTCACCTTGCCGACGATGGTGACGTGGCGGCCCTGGAAATTTTCCAGATACGAGGCCGTGATGCGGGGTGCCGAAAGTTGCTCAGACATCGTGGTGCTTTGAAAGGAGGAAGGGGAGGGATGCCCGACGAAAGATTTCCCTGGTTGAGAAGTTGAGGAGCGGAGATTCGAGACGACCAATGTATGCTCTAAGTCGTTGTCACGGAAGAAAGATTAGTTTCCTAAAGACAGGCTGACCATCAATCATAATACCGGGTGACGTGAAGGTTTCTAGGAACGCGATCAACGCGCTTCCTTTGAGCTACATAGTGGTGCTATCAATGTGCTATCAAGACGGCGTTGAGTCATATGGCAGCAACAACTTGCCGGACCCTGAGCTAGTACAGACAACAAGGAGTGAGTCATTATTTGTTGTATTTGCCGCCCTTGTGTAACTGATGAGAAACCACTAGGCCAAAAACAGGATGCGCACCCTTCAAAGGACTGCGGCTATGATCTCTTTTATTCGACAGCAACAATGATGAGAACTTATTCTTGTTCATGTTTGTTTGATGCCTGTTTGGTGTGAGGTCGTCATGATACGCTGACACGGCCGCTTACCATTGCTGATGAAAAAGAAAAAAAAAAAAAAAGACGGCAAACAGCAGGTTTTTATCCAATACGCTTCTCGATTCTATCCAAGACGTCCCACAAAACACCACAACGTACATCAACCTCTGTCTGGTTCACCGGTGTCGCGCCGGCAGAATGCACACTCCCCACGTCTCCCAGAGAGACAATGTCAAACGGTGCAGAGGGTGAGCCCACGGTTGTCCATCCCGGTCCTCCGCTCGGATCACGGACAAATTTTCCAATGGCTCCGCGCCAATAGGTGAGAAACCTCGACAAGACCGGCGTGTAAAGTCCACCTGCAGACGAGGGGCCATGGTACGTAGGTGAACCGAAGAGAAGACAGATGTCAATGCCGTGAAATTCGCCAAGAAACTGGTATTTCTCGGGGAGCATTTCCTTCATGGATATGTTGAAGTAGTATCGCCAGGTTGGATTATTTATGGACGAAGAGATGGTGGTCAACTTCCTCATGGGCTTCATCCGAGTTAGCCACACGCGAACCAGCAGAGAGGCTAGGGCTAGGACGACAACTCACACACTGCCATAGCAGGTCGGTGTAAATCATACTCGCCAGATCAAAATTGCTCTTTACATTCGGCTGCTTTCTGTAATACTTATAGATAGCATCGCGATTTTGCTTGGTCACCAGGGGCGCTGCGAGATATACTTGATCAAAATTCTCCAAGGAAATGTGCGGATTAACGAGGCTGCGGCCTTCTTGAGCGACTGTGCCTGCCAGCAGAGGCACCTTGGCCACCTTGCCTTGTCTCCATGCTGTCGCTCGACCAGCGGGAACCGCCTTGTTGTCTTGAATCGGCATGAACCTTGCGCCGGCTTTCACGGCCGCGTCGAGAAGCTTTTTGGGTGACAATACTCGAAGACACTGAAACTTGTTGCGGTTGCATCCGGCTGCCTTGGCTATATTTTCCCATTGTGAAGTGTCCTGGGGGTCGGCAGCGAAACCCCATATGCTGAATGAATACTCGCCGCTTGACATGATGGCACCACGAAATGGGGTCTTCTCGACACCGGCATACGCGTGCATGAGCATGTCGATTGACAAAGATCCGGCAGACAATCCCCAGATAGTTACCTTTGAGGGATCGCCGCCAAAGGCCTTCGCGTTTTGTTGAACCCACTGCAGCGCAAGTCGCTGATCAAAAAGACCGAGATTCCTTTCTCCAACAGGTATGTCACCCGCGTTTGGGAAGCCGAATACTATGTGTTCTAACATTAGTACCGCGCCCGGGTCCCAGTGGTCTCTTGGAGAATGTACGCACTGTTCGTCCGATAGTTGAATGTAAAGGCAACGATATCTCCGTATCCCGCAAAGCCCGAAAGGTCGAAGAGGCCGTTGCTCAGTGACCACCCGCCCCCATGGAAGAATAATACCACCGGGCGACCGCCAGGCGGGCCTGGTGTCGCCGGAGCGAAGGCATTTATAAAAAGACAGTCTTCGCTCTCTTTGGGATGCGTACGAAGATAATCAACTAGGTCTTGGTCTGGACCGACATCTGAAAAGCCTCGTAAGTTGACCTATGATTTCATTAGCCGCACCAAGGTCGATGCGAAACATACCAATGGTGACTGCAAGCTGATGGCACGAACTACCAAAGGCAGTCGCATCTCTTGGATCCTTCCATTTCCTGGGTGGTTGCGGAAGCGCAAACCGCTCAGGCTTCTCAGCATAAGGTATGCCTAAGAACTTGTTGACCGGTCCAGGTGCGCCGGGTAAATCAGCAGCAGCACCGAAGATTGGCCCGGAGACCACCATGGCCGTCGGTGGCGACGTCTTGCTGCATGCTACGAGGGCAGCATGTAGGATCGGGAGCTGGATATAGGACAACTTCATGGTCGAGAGGAGAAGGAAACGTTTTCAGTGATTCTCAGTACCTGGCAAAGAGTCGAGTTGTAGAAAACGGTCCAAGTTGCCTACATACCTATTTATACCGACCGGTCAAGTCGTTCCTTGACCTTCCCTCTCAGCTGACGGGTTCCCAGCATGAATTACTACTGCCCGTTGAGCTCCCCAATTCGTCCAAGTTGCTTTACATGCCGCGACAGCCGTCAGCAGTGGACACGACAAAGGACATTCGAGACATTGCAGCAAATGGCGGTAGATGTGAATCATGTGATGCTGTGAAATCGGCCCTGACTGAAGCATCCTGCGAAGGAGTAACTAAACGCGCAGTGGCAACTAGGCTAAGCCTAAACCAGAGGCATCCCCGCACCTATCTATAATATTTGAAAAGATACCTTCTCTGCTTTACATAAGGCGTGAAACAGGGGACGTAATACGGAGTATTATTTTATTTTCGTCACATTATGTACAGGTTCAGGGTGTACCCTTCCGTTTTAGGCCTAGTCGCTACGTCTGTAGTACGTATCGGATCTGCGCGTTTAGTTATTCCCTGCGAAAGTAAGGAACTGTTTAGTCTCTTATGATTAGCTATAAGAAAAATAGCTCTTACAGATATTGGTCGGTGAGTAGTGTTGTGAACCTTGACGGCAAAAAAAATTTCACATCAGGAGACCCTACAACAGGCTCGTCAACATCCACAGGATCGTCAGATCCCTCACATTACAGTAACGTAACAGGCTCGCTAGGGCCCCAATACGGATCCGTACGAACAGGCTCTCCAGACTTCCATGTCCAAAAGTTAGATGGCAATTGGCTCAGTCGGATGCCGACGCTTTCCCTGTCATCGTTGGCTACATATGTGGTGTTGCGCAAAGTGCAGACGGGTCTTTGAGAAAGGGAGCGATTATGCAGCATCCCCTCCTGCGTAACGAGCATCCCTTTATGGCTAGGTTTATGTCACGGCTTGATCCGTAGGGTTGAATGAACGAAGTAATAGCTGAGATTCTTACAGTTACTACTAGATAGATACTAGCTAGGGGTAGGTATATAAAGGTTTTAATCTCTAACCTAGTATTAATAATATTTATAGTCTTTAATAAATACCTTACTTCCTAAGTATATAACTATCTTATAGCTAGCTAGCCTCTTTATTATTTATATAGCCTAAAGGTTTTTTAAAGATTTACTTTAATAAATATCCTATCTCTAACCTTTATACTCCTAATATAATACCCCCTTAATATATAATTAACCTTAATTATAAAATAAGCTACTTACTTAAGGTATAGTTATTATAATAAAGCTTATAAAGAAAAATAAGATAAAGTACCTTATATTTAAATATATAAGTAAATAAAATAATAATAATAATACTGTAAAGGGCTTGGGCTTTGCCTAAGCATTTACCATAGTGTATACAAGTAAGGATAGTTCTAAGCTAGCAAGGATATAAAAAGGGGGCTAATATAAGGTAATTAGGGGGTATAAGGGGCACTAATAGGAATAGGTCTTTTACCTTTCCTTCTTCCCTCCTTAAGTTTCTTAATATTATATTAATACCCTATTATAATTACCTAAAGGCTAGTCTATAATAATTAAGAAACTTTCTTTAGTCTTTATAATAGCTACTAAAAGATATAATAGATATACTAATAGATATATTAATAAATATAATAGGTATGCTTTAACTATAAGATTGACCTAGCTAGGGAATATTAACCCCTCTATCTAATACTATAGTACTACTAGTAGCTTAATAGGCCTAATTTAAAACACTTTAACTTATACTAAATAAGTAAATAGTAAAGCTTATATATCTCTAATAATAAGTAATAGTAAATAGTATAAAACCTTTAACCTAACTACTCTCTATATCCTAGCCTAGTGCCTTTGTAATTAACCCTATATTGCCTCCTATCTCTAACTTAGTCTTACTTATACCTAAAGTAAAACAAAAACTAATCCTTATAAGTAACTTATATAATAGTAATAAAGCCTTATTTATAATATAAAGACTTTTAATAAAGTATAAGGTATAGATAAATAAGAACTTTATTAGTACTAATAAGAATAAATATTTATTTATTTATTAAAACCTATTCTTTAAAGTTTAGTCCTAGGTAATTACTTACTTTAAATAAAGTAATACTATTAGTTTTAATTTTACTAACTTTCTAAAATACCTTAGAACTATATTCTCTAACCTATATAAATAAAAGATAGCTCTTATAAAGCTTAACTAGCTAGAATAAGGCTTAGAAAAGCTATTTTCTATATTTTTTATTTACTTTATAAAGAAGCTATTACTAGTAAGAGAGAAGTATTAAGGGGATAATATAAAGCTAGTAAAGCTTTAATATATACTTAATAAGTATTTAAGAGAGATTAGTATAAGCTAGGGTATTAGCTAGAGTATTTAGTATATAGCTATTATATAGTATTATAAAATTATAGTTAATATTAGGGCCCTTACTATAGAGAATAAGTACTAGTTTTAATATAAACTATAGTAAGCTAAACCTATACCCTAGACTAACTATAAGGGTAATATACTAATAACTAGGGTTTATATAGCTAGTACTTAGCTAGGAAAGTAAAATAAGCTAGCTAAGAAGGAGAAAGGGCTAAAGCCTACTATAAATATATAATAAGTAAAATAAGTAAAATAAGTAAAATAGGTATTAGAAGCAGAGTATTGCACTACAATGTGTATTGTATTGTATTGTTTGTATTGTATTGTATTAAATACAATACAAATAAAATACAATACAATACAAAGACCTTTGTAGTAACTACACTAACTACAAACAATACAAATGTATTATTAGGTAAAAAAAAAAGTAGGAATTTTTATTAACTAAGGTTATTATTAGGATTAAAAGAGAATTAGTTAATAAAACCCTTATATTATTAGCTATTTTATTAAATTAGTTATATAATTTATAATATTATACTATTTTAAGGATTTTACTATAACTAGGGTTATATATAATATTATAACTTTTTAATAATACTATTATACTTTATACTTTATTTTACTAATATAACTTTAAGAAAAACCTTCTTATTATATTATTTACTATTACTATTAATTATTTTATATTCTTATGAATTATAATTATTACTTTTAATTAAAAAAAACCTTAAACTAAAATAAACTACTAATAAACTTAATAAGAATAGCTTATTATAACTAATAATAGCTTATTATAGCTTATAATAGCTTATACTAGCTTATACTTGCTTATACTAGCTTATACTAGCTTATACTAGTTAATAATAGCTAATAATAGCTAATAATACTTTATAATACTTTATAATATTATAAGTGTTAAAGTTTAATAAAAATAAAATAGTAAATAAATAATTTAAATATAAATATAAGGAAGTATAAGGAAATTACTATAGAAAAAGCTATAGTTTTTAATAACTTAGTAATTTAAGGTTTTTAAAAATATTTATAATATAAAAATGTTTTCTCTTGAATATTTTTTAAAATAATTATTATTAATTAATATAATAATATTAAGAATAATATTAAGAATAACATTAGTGTTAAAGTTTAATAAAAATAAAATAGTAAAAATATAACTAAAATATAAATATAAGTAAATATAAGGAAATTACTATAAAAAAGCTATAGTTTTTAATAACTTAGTATTTTAAGGTTTTTAAAAATATTAAAAATATTAAAATGTTTTCTCTTTTATGTTTTTTAAAATAATAATAAAAGTAAAATTTGGTTGTTAATTGTTTTACTAGCTAGGTATTGCTAGTAATAATTGTGTGTTATAATAAATTAGATGCATTAGCTATAACCAATAATACTAAAAAAATTATAAAAATCAATATATATATTTTTATTATTTTTATATTTTAAATACTAATTTCTTTTGTAAAAAAAACCTATATTAATTTCATAAAAATTTTAATTTAAATATTTATAAGCTTCTCTTAGTAATAATATTATACTAATATAATATTTATTAGTTTTTTAATTAAGTTAATTTAATTATAATTAAATTAGTATTTTTTTATAATTAGAATTTATTTTTAGAAAGCTTTTCTAAGATCTTTAACTAAATTTTTAGTTTAAAAAAACTATAAAGTTAAAACAATTTATTTTAATTCTAGGAAAATACTTATATAGCTAAGAGACGTATTATTAAAAAGGTTAAGATTTTCTTAAATATATAAGAAGTTAAAACTTTTAAAAATATTTTTTTAAGAATTTATATCTTATTTATTTAGAATATTAAAAATATTCTTTAGGGTAAATATTATACTTTAAGCTAAAAATATATACTAAAATTTATAATAAATTATTTAAAATAGGTATTTTAATATAAAAACCTCTAAAATATAGGAAATAAATTATAATATAAGTTAAAGTTAAAAATAACTATATTAAGCTATTAAATATATATAATTAGCTTATTATTTAGAATTTATTTTTAATAAGCTAAAACTTTATAAATTTCTAATTAAATAGGGAAAATATAAAAAAATAAGGGTATAATATTTAGATTACTAAGAAAATCTACTATATAATAGGTATATACCCTACCTTACTTATAAAAATAATACATTGTATTGTATTATATTATTATTTCTAGAATAGAATTCATAATAAATTCTATAAAATAGTTAGTAAAATAAAAAGACCTTTAATATATAGGTAGAAAATAACACTATAAACTATATTTTAAAAAACTATACTAAGTTCTTAAATACCTATAATTAGCTTATTCTTAGCTTATTATTCTAAATAAGCTAAAGTTTTAGAAATTTATAATTAAATTATATATAAAAACTAGATTTTCTTATTAAAATTTGTTACAAGATCTAGTATATAAAAGCTATATATAATACCCCACTTTTCTTTTTACCTAACAATACATTATATTGAATGTATTGTATTATATTGTATTGTATTTTTAATACAATACAATACACAATACAATACATAGGGCAATACAATATAATACAATACATCGAAGGGCCAAAAAATACAATACAATACAATACTACAATGCTCTGTCTACGACTGTGTTTGTTATATCTTGCAGAGAATATATATAATAGTAGTAAAGAAAAGGTTCCTTTCTAAAGCTTAAAGTAATACTCAGTCCTAGTCTATAATAATAACCCTTAGTGGTTTAATAAAATATACTATAATTAGGGCTTAAATACCCCTAATAGCCTAATTAAAGTTATTAATAGCCTTAGCACTTAGGAAGATAGCTACTATATAGAAAGACCTCTTTAATAAGGTAATTCCTATAGTATTAAATATTAGTATATTAAAGCAATTTGATTTATAAGTGCTATTAAGGAAGAGAATATTAGGAAAGCACTTTAATAGTTAGATTCTAGTCTTTAGAGCTATTAGGAGCCGTATAATATAGCTATTAGGACTTTAATTATTATAATAGTAATAATTAGCGTTATTCTTTAGCTAGTTATAAAGCTACTATATGTCTATATAGCCTACTAATTCCTCTTAATAGTAACGCTAGATTAGATTATATATATTATGCCACGAGATGTGCAATATCTTATAAGAGTCTTTAGAGCTTTTAATATAACCTTTAGTATAGAATTTCGCAAAGATTTAAATAGGAGAATGCCTACTATTATATATTATGTACGCTAGTTAGCTCTATGTATAGCTAGTACTAGTACTCCAGCTGCTTTATTAAAGGGGAAAACCTATAAATAGGAAGAAAACCCCCTTATATTTGTAATTAGGTTAGAGTTAGTCCTATTATAAACCTATGCTACTTAGTAAGTAGCTATTTATAGGTATTTATAGGTATTTATTACTAGCTTCCACTAGCCTTATCCTATATAAATAAAAAATAAATAAAAGAATTACTATTGATTTTTATAATTTTTTTAGTATCATTGGTTATAGCCAATGCATCTAATTTATTACAACACATAATTATTACTAGCAATACCTAGCTAGTAAAACAATTAATAACTAAATTCTTATAGCTATAGTAATAAATAAGCTTTAAGGTTATAAATATAAGGGGCTATAAGGTTAGAGCAAAGTTTATAATAAACTTTATAGCTATATTAGTATAAGATATAGTTATAATTTATAACTATAGTTAAACTTAAATTTATTTAAGTTTTGCTTATAGTATAAATTAATATAATTCCACCTTCCTTTATAACTATATTTATTCTATCTCTCTATATCTTTTCTATCTTATAGCTTATTACTTATGCTTTAAAGCTCTAAGGCAAACCAAATATAACTTATTCTTACTTATCTCTAATTTAATTTATGCACCTATTATAATTGCTTGGTAGGTTTTATGTAACTAATTAACTAATTAACCCCTAACTAATTAAATAATAGCATAGCTAAGGGTAACTAAAAGCTAGGGGCAATAACCACTAGGCTATAGAACCTTTAGGCTATCTAAAAAGCTAATAAAAATCCTAATTAAAAGGAAATTAAGAAAACTAAAGAAAATATAAAAGAATTTTAAAAAAGTAAGAATAAGAAGGGGAATAAAAAACTAGAGAAAAAGGCTAGATATTTAGAAAAGATATTAAAAAATATAGAACTTTAATTATTTAAGCAGTTTTACCTCGTGCTTAGGAGAGGAAAAGAATTACTATAATAAGAGTTTCTACCCCCTTTCTAAGGCAAAACTAAGCTTACTATATGCTTATCCTAAGTCTCCTTATTTTATTTTATAGTAAAGTAAATTTAGGTTTTACTTAAATTTTTACTTCTTATTTACTTCAATACTTATATCTCTAGTGCCTTACTTTTTAGCTATTTCTAACCTATTTCTAGCCTATAAGTATTATAAAGCTTAAGCACCTAGTTTTAACTATATACTATAGAGGGAGAGTAGTATTTACCTAAATACTACCTAGTCCTAGGTCTAAGTTACATAAGGGTTATTTGTTAAACAGTCTTTGCTATGCTTCGTTTTTCAAGCTGCAATTCAGATTCATGCCCCCCCCTCGAATGCCTACTATTATATATAGTAATAATCTCTTCCTTAGGGGGAATCGCGTCAATTTATGCTGTGAGCAAAACTCGAACGAATTTAAGTTTAACTATAGTTACGAATTATAACTCTTACGCTAATATAGCTATAAAGTTTATTATAAACTTTACTTTAACCTTATAGCCCCTTATATTTATAACCTTAAAGCTTATTTATTACTATAGCTATAAGAATTTAGTTATTAATTATTTTACTAGCTAGGTATTACTAGTAATAATTATGTGTTGTAATAAATTAGATGCATTGGCTATAACCAATGATACTAAAAAAATTATAAAAATCAATATTACTACTTCTCTTTGCTTATTAAGCGTTAGATATAAAATTTGCTATTAATAACCTTAATTTAAATCTTATACTTATAGTCTAATATCCAGGATAATTATTAAGTATAGTACTAGCTAGTATATAATTCCTTAGAAGGATATTTATAATAGATATAACCTTTATAGTATTATAAGATAATTTATATTAGATTTCTTGCGTTTAGGCACTAGGTATAAATAATAAGGTTAAATCTAAGCTTAATTATAATACTATTAAGAGCTTTATATGTACTTTGAAGAGAGAGGAATTTATAGTTAAAAAAGGCCTTTATATTAATATAAGTCATATATTAATAGCTTAATAGGAATAGCTTTAAATTACTTTTAATATTTTTAATAAGGTACTATTTATAAATTCTAGTAGTAAGGGCTTTATGTCCTCATTACCTTACTAATTTATAGCAGAGCCTAATATTAGGCACTCACACACGTAAGCCACACAAAGGGATGCTCGTTACGCAGGAGGGGATGCTGCATAATCGCTCCCTTAAGAAAGTGCCGTAAGCAGGGTGCGTTGCTTTCCCAGTGCCAAGTGCATCGGTCTTTGGTCCCGCTCGAACAACTATGGCAGCGGCCTTTATTACTAGCATACTTACCCCTTCTTTGCATATCGGGACGGCAGATCGTCAAATTGACTCGCGTGTTTGCATTGTCGCTCTCGGTGGCAAGATTTGTCCTTGGAGGTCATACAGTAATAAGCTTTGTGGAGTCACGTTAACCAGGGTCTGTCTGTGGTAAATTAGATACAAGTGGACTACATGTAGAGGTACGGTTTACTTTTGCTTATATGTGAATAGGCTAATAATAGATGTACTAGTAATTTTGCCTACGTATCTCCTGTAAGGGCTTGGGCTTTGCCTAAGCATTATATGTGGTTGTAGTGCATAGCAGTTGGGGGCTAATGTAAGATAGCAAGGAGATAAGAAGGGGGCTGACATACATAAGATAGCTAGAGGGTGTGAGACGGTGTGGAAAGTGATGATGATGAATTCAGCTATCTAAGTATACTATCCACCTGTGGAACAACGAGGCTATACATACGAGGGCAAAAGAGGGTTTTTGCCCCAAGTGCCGAGGTCTCGCAACAAGGCCTCGAAGAGGGAAGACATCGCAATAATAGTGATGCCTAAGATGTGAGGCTGCTATATCCAACATAGGGTATCCCCTTGAAGGGCATAGCAAGGGACAGGTATCCTAACCTTCCTTTCTTCCTCAAAGTTTCTCAATACCATATCAACGCCTAACAGCAGTTGCCTATCTCCTTAGAGGTCATGCGCCTTGTGGAGTCACGTTAGCTAGGGTCTATATCCAATTAGATAAAAGTGAGCTAGAGGTATATTTGCTTATATGTAAATAGGCTAATAATTAATGTACTAGTAATTTTCCCTATATAAATTACTATACTATATTTCGCGTACTTACGCGGTCACTAACCTTCTGGCAGGGGGCTTGTGGGGGCCTCACAGACTCACAAGGCTAAGGCTTATAGAGTCACATTAACTAGGGTCTATAACCAATGAGATAAAAGTGAACTAGAGGCAGATTTACTTATGTATGTGTAAATAGGCTAATTTTGATAATCCAGGCTTTGCCTAGACCTAGCAATATAGGTGTTAATTATATAAGTAAATGATAACTTGTACAATGCGTATTCTTTTGTTACCTCTAGCTTAATTGGATCGGGCACATTACCCGTACAGTGGCGCAGACACCCGCGAATAGCCCTGTGAGCTAGACTGTAATATTATAATAAATATACTACTGACTTTCCCTATATACATAAATTAATACACTACACTTTCGCGTATTTACGTGGTTACTAACCTTATATTAAGCCTTAGCACGCTTAAGGGGATCTCCTTAGAGGTTAGAAGCCTTGTGGGCCTATGGGGCCCCACAGGGGCCCTGCCACAAAGTGAGAGACCGTGTAAGTACGCGTTCCTTATCTAAAATAATTAATAAGCGTAATGTGATAACGTGTATAATAGAAAATCATAGTATAACTACTATAGGCTAATTTACACATAGATTAACATACTTCTAATATACTTTTATCTGATTGGATACATACCTTACTTAACGCGACTCTACAAGGTTTATAAGCTTTACATAAGGAGATATTAAACCTTGGCGTGCCACGTGGTCACTAACCTTGTAGCAGGGAGGCTGTGGGGCCCCATGGGCCATAGCCCCACGATTCTCAGCACGTCTACGGAGAATCCGTCAGGAGATACAAATTGCTACATCTCACTTTCGCGTACCTACAAAAAGCTTGGGGGTTCTAACTATTGAAATGTAGGGAGCTAGTTGCTAGCTAGCAACAGCTATACAAGTGTAAGCTCTACGGTTAGGGACTAATAGAACCATCACGTTAAATTGATTTACATAACATAACAAAAGGTTATAGCGAATATTACTATTAAATTCTTTTTAAATAGCTTTTATAATAGCTTTTATAATAACTAATAAAGCAATATAATTAATTTTAGTTACGTTATATAGGTAATATAGCTATTTAGATTCAGAGGTCTAGCTAAGTTAGCTAGTTTAAAAAGATTTTCTTTCTTTTATATACTTACTAATTATATTAGTAAATCCAAACTACTAGTAAGATCTTAAGGGTTAATTTTTGTTTTCTATAAAATTTATTTGTATATAAAATCTTAAAACTCAACTCACTGCCAGAGTATTGTTTGTAGTGTAGTTAGTGTAGTTTTTAGGAAAAATTTGTATTTATAGTGTAGTTTTTTTTTCTAGTAGTTAGTATAATATAGTTCTTTTTTGTAGTTAGTGTAGTTACTAAATACACTAAGTACACTACACTATAAAAACTACAAATATAGTGTTAGGTGGAAAAAAGTGGGCCTTTTTATTATATAAGGTTATTATAAGAATTAAATAAAGGCTAGTTATATAGAAGCTTTTATCATTACCTATTTTACCTAATTATTTATATAATTTATAACATTATAATATTTTAAGGATTTTACTATAACTAAGGTTATATATCATATTATAACTTTTTAATAATACTATTATACTAAATACTTTATTCTACTAATATAACTTTAAGAAAAACATTCTTATTATATTATTTACTATTACTATTGATTATTTTCTATTTCTATAATTTATTATTATTATTCTAATTAGAAAATACCCTAAATAAATATAATGAAATTAGTAAATAAATCTAGAAAAATAATAGGAAGTGAATAAAGTATATACTTAGTACTTAAAAATTATTAGCAATATAATAAGAACTTTAAAAAAGGTTTAACTATTTATTTACTATTTAAACTAATTTAATATTACTTTTAGCTTTATAATTCTAAAGCTTTGAGAAGTTTTATATAGTAATGTGAGGCCCCACTTATAACACAGGCGCACAATGTTGCCCGATGGCGGATACAGCGTCTATGACGAATAATATATGCTCACCACTGTATTAGGGAAGCTAAAGATATACGTTACTAAACATAATTATTATAAGAGAAGTATATAACTTCTAATATAATAGCTTTCTTTATAAAAGAAAAGCTTTTATTCTTTTATTTATATACTAGAAAATAGCTTTAATTTAATCCTTTTTTCTATATCTTTATCCTACTAGGGGATATCTTTTCTAAGTTTATACCTAAGCATATAATAGTTATAAGCCTAGAAGGTATATACCTATAACTTTTACTAAGTCCCTTATATATAAGATATATATATACACTATGCTTTATATATTACTTAAGTATATAATAGATTTAATTACTTCTCTTTACTTAAGTTTTAAGACTAATATTAAGTTAGTCTTATTTAATAAATAAAAGAAATAGTATAAAGTATTAAAGTAAGTTACTTAAAGCTAAGAGATCTAGGAAAGAGTTAATTTATAGCTCCTAAAGCTTAACTCTAACTACCTAGAAAAGCCCTCTATTATTATACTAAAGGTATATAAAGCTTTTATTACTAAGAACTAAGGAAATAATACTATAAAGCTTACCTTTTAAGAGGCTTTATCCTTCTTATCTTATAAGTTTATATCTAAGTACTAAGTATATAAGGTAATAAAGTCTAGAGAGAGGACTATTAGTACTTAGATTACTAGTATTATTAACCCTAATACTTATATAATAGTTATTAATAAGATTAAAGAAAGTAATAAGGAAAATAAGAAGCTTACTCTTTACTAAATCTTTATTAAGCTTAAGAAGAGGTTTTCTCTAGGGTAAGTTATTATTAAATTAGAGATCTTGGCTAAGTATATAGCTTACCTAAATAACACTAAATATATAAATATCTAATTTAAGTATTTAATTAAGTAATAAGGAAAGCTATACTAAAAGGTATTTATATATAAGATTAATAAGATTTAGGGTTCTAATATAATTTATAACTTTATTATAGCTATTAGAGTATACTTTAACCCTAAATAAGTAAAGACTAAGATTATATAGCTAGTATAAACCTCTAACTCTTTTCCTAAAGAAATAACTCTTTAAGGAATTACTTCTAAGTATATAAGATACTATAGGGTAATATAAGCTATAAGCTTAGCCTTTAGTAAAGAAAGCTATATAATAACTCTTAGGGATTACTCTAACTAAGGTAATAAAGGTTAAAAGAATAATAGCCCTAAGAAGTACCCTTACTATATAGGTAAGGCACTAACTATATACTTTTAGTTTCCTTAAGTATACTATAGCTTATACTATATAGTAACTAGTAAGAAAGCTTTAGGATTTAAGCCTTTTATAAAAGTTAACTATAAAAAGGTTAAGGAATACTATAAGAGTGCTAAATAAAAGAACCTATACTTTAAGGTTATAGAGAATAAGTAAATAGTAAAAGGTATTAAAGATTATAAAGGACAAAAATTACCTAGTGCTATTACTATAGTAATTATTAATACTACACTATAGACCTTCGCATAAACTTCCGCACCGCTCTAAAGGTCCGGAATCGCCTCTAAAATACAAACCATATTAATATTCAAATTCCTTACCTTTATTTACCCCCCCCTATAATATTATATTATAATAAAGGTAGAGGTAAGTATAAGGTTAGGACACTAATAGTAATTAATATAGGAGAAAGAGGGCTAGCATAGAGCTACTACTACCTAAATATAGAAATTAGATAGTTTAATATCTAGAGCAGTAAGAATAACCTAATAATAAATTAAATCTAATTTAAATACCTAGATAACACGAAATTTTATAATAAAATTACAAGCCTTATCCCTAGTAATAAAGTTACCTAGGTATAGCGTATTATTAAAGCTATTACTAAATAGGTAGTAAACTATACCTAAGCTAAAGTAAGGATAATAAACTATAATTATAGTAATATTTACACTACTAAGGAAGCCCTTAAATAAGCCCTTAAAGAGGCTATCAAAGAAGAAGCTAAGGAGAGTAATACCCTAACCTAGGCTAGCATTACTACTAGCCTAGCCCCTAAGTAACTAAATACCTTATCTCTCTCTCTTTAAATCCCTAGTAAGTAAAACTAGGAAGTACTTATTAAAGGGAATACTATTTAGGAATTACTCTAGTTTAGAAGTATAGAAGATATAGTAATAGTAGTTAATAAAGCTATAGGCTAAGCTATAGTAATAGTAGCTAGGAGACTCCCTAGTTAAGATACTATTATTACCTTTAAAGGAAATACTACCTAATATAAATAAGACTAAAAATAGATTACTAATATATTTAAACTAGAAATAACCCTTTACTAATATATACTTAGTATTATTATTAAGAGATTCCTAGTTAAATATATTTCTACTAAAAACTTAGTAATAGAAATTAGAAAAGCTAATAAGGTAAATATAATTAAGGTAATAGTAAGGTAACCCTATAGTAAAGGTACCTAAAGGACTACCCTAATACTAGGCTTAGCTAAAGTTAAGAATACTAATAAGATATATTATAATAGTATAGTCTTTAAAGTAAAGCTATTTTAAACTAAACTATATAATAAGACCTAATAGCCTTAATAATATTATAACTATTTCTATATAAGCTATATTACTAAGTTCTATAAGGTAGCTCTAAGGTATAGTAAGTATAGTATTAGCTATTATAAAAATAAAGAGTTCTCTTACCTAATAAAAGATAAATAAGTAAAAGAAAACTATATTCTATACTCTAGACTATACCTAGCCTAGTTAAGAGACTACCTTATTTTAAAAAAGAAATAAAATACTACTAAAGTAAGATATCTTAAATAACCTTCTTACTTTACTACTTACTTCCTAAGTAAAAGCCTAACCCTTTCTTATAAGAGATTTAGGATAGCCTTAGAACCTATTATTATAGTTACTAGAAAAAGAGAATATCCTATAAATATAAAATATAGCGCTAAATAACTAAGATTAGGAAGTATTAGATAGTATATAAAGTAACTTAAAGCTAGAATAAAACTAGTATAAGATAGTAGTAACTAATAACCCCCCTAATTAATATAATAATACTATAAGTCCTTTTCTAGAATATAAATAAGAAGAATAAACTAATATATATAGCGCTTTACTACTAGACTAATATAGATATAATTATAATCTAAGAATAGGAATATATAAAAAACCTATAGCCCCTAGCGCTAGGCCTAGCCTAATTTTAACTTATATACTATAATAAATATAATATAGTATATATAAATAAGAAATATAGTATAGGATTATAGTTAGCCTAGGGAGAAACTAACTAGTTACTAGTAAAACTATAAGAAGTTAATATTTACTCCCTTTATTTAAAGGGATATAGTAATAACTAGAATACCCTTATTTATATAATTAACTTAGAGAAGCTATATAACTAAAGTATAATTATTAGTAACTTTAACTAAAAGCACCCCCTTTAAAATAAGCTATATAGAATAACTAATAAAGTAAATAAACTACTAGAGTTTATAAGCTAGTAAAGACTTAGACTTATTATACCCTAGGGTAAACCTATAAAATAGTATAAAGATAATAAGGATAGTACTATTAACCTAGTATAAGCTACGCTAGATATTAGAGTTTACTATAATAGTATAAAAAACCTTACTAAATCTAACTATATCTTATAGCTAATTAGTATCTTAAATAAGTAATAAAAAGCTACCCCCTAAGCCCTTAAATATATATAGAAAGCCTTAAATAGACTATATATAAAGGTAAAGGCTATAATCTAACTCTAACCTAAAAATATATTAAACCTTTATAATAAAGAGAGAATTAATAATTATATAACCTAACTTATTATAAACTTATAGTAAATTATAGATAAGGTAGCCCTAAAGAAGCCCTAGGGACTACCTAGCCTAGAGGTATAGTAATTAAGAAGGGTATAAGAGTTAGTTAGTAAAGTAAGGTAAGCTAAGAGATAGTAAAGATATAAGAGAACTAATATAAACTATTAAGCTTATACTAAGGTAAATAAGAATTAGGAATATATTATTAAAGAAGAAAGGAGAAATATATAAAGAGATACCTTATAAAAGGCTAATATATAGGAGAAAGATAGGGAAGTCTAAAGGCTAGAGAGATAGGCCTAGCTTTAAAGCTAGGCCCCCCTAGAGCTCCCTAGACTCCCTATACTAAAAAGAAGCAAAAATAACCCTAACCTAGCTACTATATATAATAATAAAGCTAGTATACTAGCATAAAGATTCTTCCCTAAACCTATAGTAAACCTCTTTTATATCCTAGACCTCTCTTTTTTAGAACTTAAAAATATACTATTTTTAAATAAAGAATAATTTAAATAAGATAAGATTATAAAAGTCCTATTAAATATAGCTAGTTAGAAAGCACTAGGAAATAATAAACTCCTAGTAAGCCTTATTAAAGCCTATAAAGACCTAGCTAAGAATACTATAGCTTAGCTCCTAAATATAGTCCTAGAAATAAGCTACTTCCTAGCTTATTTCTAAACTATAAGAGTAATAGTAATTAGAAAACTAGGTAAAATAACAAAGGAAATAAGGAAAGCTAATATATAAAGACTTATCTTACTACTTAATATAGTTAGAAAAATTATAGAAGTAGTAATTATAATATAGCTTATAGCCTTTACTAAGGCTAAAGAATTACTCCCTAAACTATAGATAAGTAATAAGGTAAATAGATTAATAAAGACTATAATAAGAGTCCTTATAAAGTATATTAAAAAGGCCTAAGGAAAGGGTAGTATTACCTTACTAGTATAAATAAATATATTAGTAGTATTTAATAGAGTTAGCTACCTATAGCTAATATATTTACTTATTAAAATAGGAGTCCTATAATAGCTAATTATAGTAATTTAAAGCTTTCTTATAGATAGAATAAGCTAGCTTAGCTTTAATAAAGAAATCTCTAGACTATTTATAATTAAGGCTAGTACCTTATAAGGCTTATCTCTTTTACTAATTCTTTTCTTACTTTACTTAGTAAAGCTTTATATTTATCTCTAGGCTATACTAGGTATAGTAACTATAGGATTTATAAATAATATAAATATAGTAGTATTTAGTAAAACTACTACCTAGACTTAGAAGAGACTTAAAGCTATATAGAAAATCTATAAGAAATAAGTTAAGTAAGTAAGAGTTAAGTTTAACCTAGCTAAAACTAAACTTATATACTTTAGTAAGTCTTATAAACCCCTTTAGACTAGGGTTTAACTTAGTATAAAGAAAATAGTGCTTATAAAGTTATATAGATTCCTTAGAGTATAGGTTAATAAAAAACTTAACTAAAGTACTTATAAGAATATTCTTAAAGATAAATTTACCTAGTAATAACTTATACTATTCTTACTAGTAGTATTAGTATAAGGCTATAGCTTTAGGGATACTAAGCTTCTATATATATAAGTAGTTTAACTTATTCTTACCTATAAAGTAAGTACTTACTATACTCTTACTAAGAAGGAAGGAAAGCTAAGAGAAGTAGTAAAAAGCTTTATAGTAAACTAATTAGCTTACCTTTAGATTATTATAGGGGTATTTAAAGCTACCCCTATTATATAACTAGAAGTTAAGACTTATATTCCCTCTCTTAATCTATACTTAAATAATATAAAATAGAAGTTTAAGGATAGGATTATAAATAATAGAATTATAAAGAAAATCTAAACTATAGCTAAGTTAGTAATAATAATACTATACTATAGAAGAAAACCCCTCTTAGTAAATAATAAGCTAAATATAGACTTATATAAGGAATAGAAATATTACTAGAAAGACTAGTATAATAAAGAAAGGCTAGCCTAGAGTAAATATATAAGAGAGCTAACTAAGAACTACCCTCTTACCTATAACCTAAAGGAGATATAAAAGTTCTATATAAGGCTAGATAAATATATCTTATTAGTAATAATCTAATTATATATAGGGAAGATAAGCCTTAATAAATTCCTATTTTATAGGAATATCCCTAGGGTAGTTTTGCCCTTATATAGCTATAGCTAGGTAGTAAAGGACTAATACTATATATTAGTTAACTATAAATAACCTTAATAAAGATAGCTTACTAATACATAGGAAGTAAGGCTAGCCCTAAATAACCCCCTAAAAGTAAGATTCCTAGTAAGATAGTTCCTAGGTATAAGAAGACTTTAATACTAGTTATTAGTATAAAAGCTAGCTATAAAATAGCTTAGAAAACTAGAGAATCTAGGTTAATTTTAGGGATATATAGAAAACCACCTAAATATAGATATAGAATAAGAGATAGATTAGGTAATATAGGAGCGCTAGTAAGCTAGAGGTAGACCTAATTTTATAGTTATAATAAAGAATATTAATATCTAAAATAGTTATTAGATTAATTTTAACTATAAACTCTAGGTATCTATATCCTACTAGCTTACTATTATTCTTACTTTAAACTAAAATTAAATTACTATCTTATTCCTTCTCTAGGATAGAAATTACACTCTTTACTACTTTATTATAACTCTTTATAGGGATAGTAATAAGTAGGAGATAGTTTATCTTTACTATATATATATTAAGGTATATAAGCTAAAAGATAAGCTTAGTATATTATTCCTTAGTAAAACTAGCCTAGTCTTGGCTTACTACTAAGGTACTTTATTTCTTCTTTACTTAATTACTAGTATAGAGTTTCTTAACCTAATCCTAGAAGCTATCTAGAATCTATTAAGAAGGAAATTAATGCTAGAATAGATCTATTACTAAGTTAGAGTAAACTTATATTACCCCTATTAGCTATAAAAGCCTAGGTTTTAACTAGCTACTAGTGCTTATTTTACTAACTAGATAAATTTAGCTAAAACTGGGTAAATTAGATATAGATCTAAGTTAGAATAGAGGTAATTACTACCTAGTAATATTAATAATTTTAAACCTAATAGTTAAAATATATATTAGTAGCTACCTTTACCTAGTAAGTTAGCTTTACTACTAAGCTAGAAAAGGACTAACCTACTAATAATAATATAGCACTAATACCTAGGATCCTAAACTAAGCGGGATTTATAAGAAACACACTAAATATCTCTTAGTTTACTAAGCTAGTATAAATTAGTAGTAAAGTAAGCCTAGAATAAAGGTAAATATAACTTATAAAGAGACCTTTTTTCTTAACCTATATATATTACTTAGTAGTTATAGACTTTCTTAGTAAGTCCTTATATTCTATAGATTTCTAAGTAAGTTAAAGCTAAATATATAGTAATACCAGAGAATTTATAGTCTCTAGCGCTATTATACTAGATTTGCTTCTAATTTATAATAAATATTAGTAAATAATCTAACTTTAGCATAGAATAGCCTTAAGTAGCTAGAGATAAAAGAAAAACCTATAGGAAGTTTAATATAAAGAGAAAAAAGAGACTAAGGCCCTAAGGGGGGGAGAGCTCTTTTTTATACCTATAAAGAGAGAAGGGGGAATTATTTAGATAACTTACTTAAAAAACAAAGTATAATATAATTAATAACTCTAATAATATATAAACAGATTTAACCTAGAACTATACTAGTCTAAGACTATAAATACCCTCCCCCTAGAATAACTAAATAAAACTAAGTGCTTAGACTTTATTAGACTTATAAGGTAGGAGTAAGCTAGAGATAGCTAAAAAGTAAAGCTAAGGAAAAGTTAGTATAAAAGTAAATAAGAAGTAAATTAATATTATAAACCTAGATTTACTTTACCCTAGCCTAAAGTAAAAGGACTTAGAATAGACTTATTATTACACTAGAATAGGGTTAGAAAGGGCCTAAGAATACTTACTCTATATATTTATTTTATTTTTCCTTTCTTTTCTTATTATTAGGATAAAGCTAGCATAAGCTAGTAATAAACACTTATAATAGGCTATACACTAAGCAGCGCAAACCTATTATAGGGCTAGCGCTAGCTAGAACATAGATTTAAGGAGGTTTTCCTTCCTAGTATAGGGTTTTCCCTTTTAACTTAGTAGTAGGAGTACTAGTAATAGCTATCCATAAAGCTATCTAGCGTAAATAATATATATATATATATATATACTAACTACTAGGTAAGATAGGATAAATACCTTAAGGAATAATAGGCTAATAGCTAGGATAGCCTTAAAGATAACTAGGATATATTCTAGACCTAAATACTTATACTACTTAGAGATACTATAAACTATAATATATAAATAGCTATATAGCTAGAGAATATAAAGTAATATAAGGGCTAGAGCCTTATTAAATTTAGTATTTACTTAGATTTACTAGAGAAATACTTACAAAAAGCTACTAAAAAGTCCTATACTCTTATATTCTTTATAAAACTACTCCCTTACCTATAGGACTATATTAATTTATACTCCTTTAGTATAAGAAAGACTTAGGAAGAGATTATATAACTTACTTAGTAATTTTAGAAGGTAATACTAAAAAATAAGGAAAAGCCTAAGTATTTAGAAGATAAAGGCCTATATAAGACCCCTTAATATTACAAATATAACTTTTTATAAGGTTATAAACCTTATAAGGATTAAAAGAATAAGGATTAGAAAAAGAGTCTAGCTACTTACCTAAATAATAGTAAAGTAAGGGGTAAAAGATAATATTATAACTATAGTAGTATAGAATATCTTATTTATAATTATAATAAGCTAAAGAAAGAGCCCTAAGAAAACTAGGGAAATATACTAAGGTAAAAGTAAATACCCTTACCTTTACCTTAAATACTAAGGTACTAATAGGGTATTGATTTTATATATTAGTTACTATTTATAAGTATAAAGATATTAAAATAGTAATAAATCTTAATAGCTATACTAAGATTAATATTATTAGTGCTAAATTTATAAAGAACTATAAACTTAACTAAGCTAAGGCTATAGTACTTATTCTTAAGGTAGTAAGGGCCTTTATAGTCCCTTAATATAGTATTTATAAAGTACTTATTATAATCTAGAACTTAAGACAAAAAGAAAAGAATATTAAGCTACTATATATATATAGCTATAAATAAGGACTTAAGGGTAAGATAAAGTTCTCTCTTAATTAAAATATAAAAGAATATATATATCTTTATTTATACTTATAAAAGTAGTAGTTTAAGAAAAGAAAAATAGCCTTTTTACTTAAAACTTCTTATAAGTTTATAAAGGTAATATAGAATAAGACTATTATATATACTATTATAGAAGTTATAAAAGATAAGTTTATTACCCTTAAAGATAATAAGGAAGTAAAAGTATATAAAACTATTAAAAATATCCTTAAGAAACTATATAAGTTTAAAAATATATTTATATTAGATAAGGGAAGAAGCTTACTATTAAGAAAGAAAACTAATTATATAATAAACCTAATACCTAGGGCTATATCCCTATATAGACTAATTTACTCTCTCTCCTAAAGTAAGCTATAGAAGCTTTATAAATATATTAATAAAAACCTATAAAAAGGCTAAATAAAACTCTTAAAAAGCCTTATAAGTATACTTATTCTATTAATACTAAAGAAAAATAAAATACTTTAACTATATATAAATTATTAAGGACTTAATAAAGTAATATAAAAGAATTACTATACTTTTCCCCTAATTTTAAAGATTTTTAACTAGTACTAAGAAGCTTACTATTTCTTAAAGATTAATATTAAGAATACTTACTATTAAATTTATATTAAAGAGAGTAATAAGTAAAAAACTATATTTTATACCTATTATAAACACTATAAATATCTTATAATACCTTTTAGGTTAACTAATACCTTAGTTACCTTTTAAAGCTATATTTATAAAGTGCTTTATAGGCTAGTAAATACTATTTATATAGTATATCTAAATAATATTCTTATCTTTTTAAAAATATAGGAGAAGTATACTATATATATTAAGAAAGTCCTAGAATATATAAGATTAGTAAAGCTATATATAAAATCCTTAAAGTATTCTTTTTACTAGAAATTAGTAAAATTCCTAGGGTTTATTCTATTAGTTAATATAATTTCTATAGATATATATAGGGTTAATATAATCTAAGATTAAAAGAAGCCTAAGAGCTTTAAAGATATATAGTTATTCCTTAGGTTTTATAATTTTTACTTATAGTTTATTTATAAATACTCTAGGATTATAGTACTCTTATATATATTAATAAAAGGTAGTTAAAATAGTATTTAAACTAGGAAGTTTATATTTAAAGTAAAGGAATAGCTAGTATTTAGCTAGCTAAAAGATACCTTTTAGTAAGTGCCTTTTCTCTATTATTATAACCTAAGTTAGCTAGTATATATTAAGATAAAAACTTTAGTCTTTATAATAGTAAAAATCCTATCTTAATAAAATAATAAGGGATACTAGTACTTAGTAGCCTTTTAGTTAAGAAAGTTCATAAATACTAAGTATAATTATAGTATAGCTAATTAAGAGTTACTTACTATAATAAAGTTATTTAAATACTAGTATTACTATATTAAAGGTATAGTAACTTTAGTTAAGATTTTATTAGACTCCTATAACCTATAGATTTTTATAAGGTAATAGAAGTTAAATAGAAAGTAAGCTAAATAGTATATATTCCTTTATCCCTTTTACTTTATAATTAGGTATAGGCTAGGGCAAAGTAACCTAGTAAATATACTATTAAGAAGGTCTAATTATAAAGCCAAACCCCTAATAAATAAAGCACTTTTACTAGAACTTTAAAAGAAAATAATAGCTACTAAAGAAGTAATAAAAGAAAATATACTAATATATTAAAGAAAATATAGTAAGATACCTTTAGGGAAGGAAAATACCTTAGCCCTTATAGAGAGAGCTTAAGAGACTAGAGTAGCCTAGCTAAGAGACTAGTTAGCTACTATAAATCTAGTAAAGGATTAGCTAAATAAGGGTAATTTCTAAGAGAAAGTAATATATATTTAAGATATTAGTATAGTATAAGAGATATAGGGGACTATTAGATTACTAGATCCTTACTAATATAGGCTAAAGAAACTATTAGTATTATTACTATAAAAGATATAAAGTTAAGACCTAGATTTATAAAGGTGAAATAATAAAATAAATAAATCCCTAGTAAAAGGGGAGAGAAAAGCTAGTTTATAGTTATATAGTATAAGGGGTTTCCTTATATACTAAAACTAGGTAGTTATTCCCTAGGAGCCTATCTTATTGATTTTTATAATTTTTTTAGTATCATTGGTTATGGCCAATGCATCTAATTTATTACAACACATAATTATTACTAGCAATACCTAGCTAGTAAAACAATTAATAACTAAATTCTTATAGCTATAGTAATAAATAAGCTCTAAGATTATAAATATAGGGGGCTATAAGGTTAGAGTAAAGTTTATAATAAACTTTATAGCTATGTTAGCATAAGATATAGTTATAATTCGCGACTGCAGTTAAACTCAAATTCGTTCGAGTTTTGCTTATTCTGCTATTAGCAACTTAGCGCACACACAGATAAGTAGGTTTAGCAGCCGCCAACGCATACCTCACAGCATAAATTGACGCGATTCAATAAGGGGAAATATAAAGTAAACTTAATTCTATAACTTTCTATATAAATTTACTACTAAAAATAGTTAGTATACTTATTATATATAGTTATGCACTTTGCTAACTTTGCAGAGTTTTCGTGGATCACACCCCTAGATTTATCTGGCTAATAGATTCAAAGCTTATAATAGCTTCCCTTTCCTCTCTGTTAGATTTCGCAATTCCTAGATAGCAATTCCATCATCATCATCTTCTCTTCTGAAAACTCTTTGCCACCGTCTGCATCCTTCCACAATATGTCATGGGTACGGAATGCCGTCTCTTTTACGGACTACAACCTCTTTCATTCCTTTCTAGATAGCCTAGAATAGATAAGTCATTGCAATGCATACTATTATAAGAACCTAGGAGGTGTGCTGAATTCCCCAATAGACCAAAAGATCCGTCAATGCTAGCCGCTGCTAACATTGCACCTTGCAATTGATTATTAAGGCCTGTCACATTATGGCTTACTTTGTTAGCCCCTGTGCACATTCTGCCTCTATGCTCCTAACACTTTTTAACCTCTACACCTCCATACTCCTAACAAAGCAAGCTAACCCGCAATTCAAGGCGCGTAGCATAGTTAATATTATGCTTGTTCTAACAGCTATGGAGCTAATTCCTAATTATACAAAACTACTATTTCTCTAATATATTCATACATAAATCTTAGTCATATTATTATGTCTTGATTAGTGACTAAGCTTTTAAAGTTCTTATCAACTTACTTTTCAAGCTTTTATTATAGAATAGTTTAACTTTTGCCTGTTCTTAATTTGTTTGTTTTAGCGCTCACAGTCCTCCTCCAGACTCGCAGCTGTTTCGGACCGCAGTTGACTCTTGGCCAGCCGACACGTAAATGTCTCTCTGGGAGTCGTTCTTTTCCCGCAGGTCTTTGAGCCGATAACTTGCTGGCCGCTCCCACTTGAAGAATGGCTCGTTCATTTGCACCAGCTCGGCGCGAATCAGGACCGGGACAGACCTCATTTCCGTGCCTGCAACAGCTCCATCCGGCCCCTTTTTTGCCAGCACTGGCGCTGGGGGCTCCTGCGGCATCCACGGCCACTCTATACATGTGTCGACAACCTTGAATTCTCGCCTTCTTCTGTTGGTAACCCACGTGTCTAGCACTTGGCGAAAAGCCTGCACGTGACTATCCAGTTTCACGTCCGGGTGCTTCACCCACTCTAGCCGCAGCAAAGCTTCGGCGTCTTGCTGCGCATGAGGCACTTCCCGGAAATGCTCATCCAGAGTAATAATTTCGTATAAAGTAAAGACAACGCCTTTAAAGTCATCGCGATCCGGTGTGTAGTGCTCCTTGATCATGACTGAGAAGTTAAAGTCAAAGATGCAAAGATTCTCCTTGTCGTTGATGAGCAGATTGCGTGCGGCAATATCTTGGTGCATGATGCCATAGCGGTAGTTGAGATCGTCTACGACAGACAGAAGCTGCTGCAGCCACACCAAGCGAAACGGCCGAGTTACAGCGCTGTCTCGAAGAGTCCCGCCTGGAACATAGAGGCTCGTGAACCCGACAACACCCCCCCTGACGTCGTCCAGCACGACGGCATCGAACGGGACGATGTGCGGATGGTCCCGCGGCAGTCGACTCCAGCATTGGAGCTCGTACCATTTTCGAAACATGCCGTTTGCTATGAACCAGTATTTGAAGGCAGCTTTCGTGTTGTCCGCGACGCCGTTGACCGTCGGATCTCCTCCGTACGTCACCAAGTCCACCTGCGGGCCCAATCGGTCAAGCTCACTTAAGCTCCCGACCCCGATAGTCTTGACTGGGAAAGGGAGCTTTAATGCTGACAACGGGTGGCAGTTTACATACCAAGTCACATCGTCCTTTTCGTCTGTAGATACCGTGATCGGCCCATCCGGGTCTGAGAAGCGAATTCCCAAAACATCCACGCCAAGATCGTCGAGATGCTTTCGTAGCTTTGCCAGGCAGATGTCCTCTGTTTCTTCGACGTCTTGTACCGGTACTGGCGGGCTATATGTGACTGAAAAATGCCTTCGCTGGTCAAAATCCGTAATGTGCCATGTGTACGGCCCTCCGGCGAGCAAGCTGCCGCCTCCAGCCCAGAGCCGCTCCTCAGGATCGATCATAGTCAGGACCCCAAGAGAGGTTAATGAAGAAAAAAAATTGAGAGCAAGAAAATTATTGACAAGTGAAACAAAGGGCGACAGAGGGAACTAGTCAAGTAGTCCAGGTGCCGCTCTGGGGTTTATACGAGCAGGATCAGTTGGGTGATGAAGGTCCACCCAGGCAAGAGGCAACAAATGTTGCACGAAAAAAGAGGCGCAGCCAACTGGCCACTACGGAGTAATTTGTGCGTGCATTACCCCACCCCTTATATTGCCTTGCGACACACCCCCCCTGTTAAGGGTGTGATCCACGAGCCAGTGCAAACTTTACACAAGTGTAAAATGCATATAACTAGACACACTAGCTATTGTTACGTGCAGGTTTGGCACGATGCTTGGCGAATCCGTTAGAGAGGCTAACAGATTCGCGGTTATAAAGTTATACTAAGTTTACTTATATAAGCTACTATTAGGGATATAGTAAGATATTAGAAGTAAGTTAATTCTATACTTATAAAGTCTAAATCTAGCCTTATATTAGCTACCCTTATATTCTACTATATAACAAGTGCTAGGCACACTATAAAGATAACTATCCTAGTTATTATTACTTAAACTATAACTAGATTTAGCCTTTATTTAGCTAAGCTTATTAAGAAAAAATTATCTATTAAAATTATATAAAAGGAAAAACAGACTTAGCATATCTATTACTATATTTATACTTCCTTTTGCATAGGCTTACTTAACTCTATAGTAATTTCTTAGTAACTTTTATCCCTTAATTATACTTATAGAATTATTATATTAAATAATATATTCTCTCTATCTAATATTAAGTACTTAATCTTTACTATATTTTTATTATTTCCTTTTAGTAAAATATTAAATTCCTCTATTTCTTTATTTATTTTAATTTTATACTTAGTCTAAATCCTAGCTTTTTACCTTACTATATACTATATTCTAACTCTATACCTTAATATCTAAATTTATTCCTTTAATCTAGTAATCTAGTAAATTTATTCTCCTTAATTTATAGCTTAATTATATTAGTGGTTAGTGTATATATAATTAGGGATACTGTCTATCTTAATATCCTTATTATTTATTTTCCTAATAATACTATTAATATCTCCTATAGTTCTTATACTATAGGTATATCTAGTATTATTTATTAAGTATTAATCTAAGCTACCTTTAAACTAAGCTTTTCTAGTAATTTAGGCTTTTTACTTAGTATTACTAGAGGTTTTATCTTACTATAGAGTTACTTATTGCCTATTTTTAGTGTTCCCTAATATAATTTACCTTAATACTTATTAGTTTTACCTAAAGCTAGTATTACTAGAGCTAGTGTTATATACGCTAGTGTCTCTAAAGCTAGTATTACCTAGTTTTATATCTCTAGGGTTCCAATTATTAGAATTAGCCTTACTAAAGCTAATTTTATTTTCTTTATATTCTCTCTAAACCTTTTTCACTTATTTATAAGATTCTTAATTTTTACCTTCTAAGCTTTTATTTTATTTAATATCCTTATTATTATAAATACTAATTTTACTATTTTCTTTTAAAATTTAGTTCTCTTAACTATATCCTATTTTAAAATATTAAGTTATTTATTAATATTCATAGATATTTTACCTAACTTAAGGTTTATAATCTTCTCTTTCTAGGCTATTAATATATCTATAATTTATTTAAACTTATTCCTAAAACTTTCTAACTCCTTTTCTATTAATTCTATTAATTCTATTAATTTATAAATATTATTTACTAAGTCTCTAGTAACTATATACTATTTTTACTTACTCTTTAACTATATTAAAATCCTTTTTTACCCTATTAACTTAATTAACTAGGTTATTAATCTTACTCTTTTTATACTATTTGCTTCTCTTTTTATCTTATTTAGATTTAGATAATCTTTATACTAACTCCTTTTCTATACTAATATAAAGTAAATCCGCTTATCTAATACTAGCTAGTATACCTATAATTATAGTATTTACTATACTATATTTATTTATAAAATAAAGAGCTAAAAGATTAGCTTATAGTAGTAAAGATAATATACTATTATAAGTAGCTATCTATTATCTATATTTAACTATAATACTATTATAAAAAGCTACTACTACTATTTTTACTTAGTTCTTTACTTTTCTAGTTACTTTACACTTTATTAGATTAATAGTAGTCTAGAGTATAGTCTTTCTTGCCTATTTTATTACTACTTACTTTATAATTAATATAGCCTTTTACTTCTTAAATATAGTAAATATTTATATAATTATATTTTACTATAATATAAAACATATATCCTTTAAATTAACTTCTAAACTATTAAATACTATTATAGTCTCTTTAAGGGTAAATTTATATATATAAGCCTATATTATATATTTAATATCCTAATTACTATTTTTATAGCTTACTTTAGTATATTTAAATTTACTAAAGTTAACTCCTTTATATTTAGTATTAAACTCCTCTATTACTCTCTTATACATTACTACGCTAATGTTAGGTATTAGTATTTAAGCGTTAGTACTAGATCCTAGCTTTCTAAATCTAAGAAATAATAGCTTAAAATTAAAAGCTTTGCTATTTATATATAAACCTATATATATATATTATTTACGCTAGTTAGCTCTATAGATAGCTATTACTAGTACTCCTACTACTAAGTTAAAAGGGAAAACCCTAAACTAGGAAGAAAAACCCTCTTATATCTGTGTTTAGGCTAGCGCTAGCCTTATAGTAAGCTTACATTGCTTAATAGGTAGCTTATTATAAGTGTTTATTACCCTCCTAAGCATGAGGTAAAACTGCTTAAATGATTAAAGTTCTATGTTTTTTAATATCTTTTCTAAATATCTAGCCTTTTTCTCTAGTCTTTTATTCCCTTTCTTATTCTTTCTTTTCTTAAATTTCTCTATATTTTCTTTAGTTTTCTTAATTTCCTTTTAATTAGGATTTTTATTAGCTTTTTAGATAGCCTAAAGGTTCTATAGCCTAGTAGTTATTGCCTCTAGGTTTTAGTTACCCTTAGCTATGCTATTATCTAATTAGTTAGGGGTTAATTAGTTAATTAGTAATGCAGAACCTACCTAGTAATTATAATAGGTACAGTGCGTTAGTTAGGTTATACGTGTCTTGTAGAAAGTATTAATTATGTTTACTAATTTTAAGTAAAGCAAATTAAATTAGAGATAAGTAAGGATAAGTTATGTTTAGAGAGAGATAGAATAAACATAGTCACAGAGGAAGGGGGAATTGCGTTAATTTATACTATAAGTAAAACTCAAACGAATTTAAGTTTAACTATAGTTATGAATTATAACTATATCTTACGCTAATATAGCTATAAAGTTTATTATAAACTTTGCTCTAACCTTATAGCCCCTTGTATTTATAACCTTAGAGCTTATTTATTACTATAGCTATAAGAATTTGGTTGTTAATTCTTTTACTAGCTAGGTATTGCTAGTAATAATTATGTGTTGTAATAAATTAGATGCATTGGCTATAACTAATGATACTAAAAAAATTATAAAAATCAATAAGTGTTTATTACTAGCTTACACTAGCCTTATTTTATAGAAAAGAAAAAAAAGAAAGGAAAATATATAGAATAAGTATTCCTAGGCCCTTTAGACCTTATTCTAGTATAATAGTAAGTCTATCTTAAGTCTCTTTGCTTTTACTTAAGGTAAAGTAAATCTAAGTTTATAATATTAATTTACTTCTTATTTACTTTTATACTAACTTTTTTATAGCCTTACTTTTTAGCTAACTCTAGCCTAGTCTTACCTTATTAGTCTCATAAAGTATAAGTACTTAGTTTTACTTAGTTATTATAGGGGGAGGGTAGCTTTAACCTAGGACTAGAATAGTTTTATATTAAAGCTAGTTATATATTATTAGATTTATTAAACCTATTATACTTTATTCTTTATATAAGTTATTTAATTTATCCCTCTCTCTCTCTTATTAAGTATAAAAGAAAGCTTCCCTTCCCTTAGGGACTTAGTCTTTTTTCTCTTTTTATATTAAACTTCTTATAGGTTCTTCCCTTTTTCTAGACTATTTAGGGCTATTCTAAGCTAGATTTAGGTTAATTATAAATATTTATTATAAATTAGAAGGAAACCTAGTATAATATTAATAAAGCCTATAAGTTTTCTAATATTACTGTGTTTCTAACTCTAACCTACCTAGGAATCTATAGAGTATAAGGGCTTTCTAAAGAAGTTTATAACTACTAAGTAATATAAGTAAGTTAAGGATAAGGGTATCTCTATAAGTTATATTTGCTTTTATTCTAGGCCTATTTTACTACTAATTTATATTAGCTTAGTAATCTAAAAGATATTTAGTGTATTTACTATAAGTTCTATTTAGTTTTAGAACCTAGGTATTAGTGCTATATTATTATTAGTAAGTTAGTCCTATTCTAGCTTAGTAGTAAGGCTAACTTACTAGGTAAGGGTAGTTACTAACACTTATTTTAACTATTAGGTATAGAATTATTAATATATTAAGGTAATAATTACCTCTTTTCTAGCTTAAGTTTATAGCTAACCTACCTAGTAGCTAAATATAACTAGCTAGTAAAATAAGCACTAGTAGTTAGTTAAGACTTAGGCTTTTATAGCTACTAGGGGTAATATAAGTGCTTTTAATCTAGCTTAGTAATAGTTTAGTTCTAGGGCTAATATCTTTATTCTAGGTCCTAAATAGCTTCTAAGACTAGGTTAAGAAACTCTATACTAGTAATTAGGCTAGAAAGAAGCAAAGCGCCTTTATAATAGGCTTAGACTAGGCTAGTTTCTCTAAGAAATAGTACTCTAAGCTTATCTTTTAGCTTTAGTACCTTAATATATATATAGTAAAGATAAACTATCTCTTACTTACTACTATCCTTATAAAGAATTATATAAAGGTAGTAAAGAATACTATCTTTATTCTAAAAAAGAAGTAATATAGTAGCTAGTTTTTAGTTTAAAGTAAGGGTAGTAATAGGCTAGTTAGACTTATAATACCTAGAGTTTTTAGTTAAAATTAATCTAATAACTATTCTAGATATAAATATTCTTTATTATAACTATATTATTAGGTTTATTTCTAGTTTACTAATACTCTTACACTACCTAATCTATCTCCTATTCTATATCTATATTTAAGTAGTTTTTTACCTATCTTTAGAATTAGCCTAGATTCTCTAGTCTTCTAAGTTAGTTAATAGCTAGTTCTTATACTAATAAGTAGTATTAGAGTCTTCCTATACCTAGGAACTATTTAGCTAGGAATCTTACTTTTAGGGGATTATTTAAGGCTAGCCTTACTTCCTATATATTAGCAGGCTATCTCTATTAGGGCTATCTATAGTTATAGTTACTATAGTTAACTAATATATAGTATTAGTCCTTTACTACCTAGCTATAGCTATATAGAGGTAAAACCACCCTAGGGATATTCCTATAAAATAGGAATTTATTAAGGCCTATCTTCCCTATATATAATTTATTTATTATTAATAAGATATATTTATCTAGACTTATATAGAACTTTTAGATCTCCTTTAGGTTATAGGTAAGGGGCAGTCCTTAGTTAGCTCTCTAATACGTTTACTTTAGGCTAGCCTTTCTTTATTATACTAGTTTTTCTAGTATTATATCTATTCCTTATATAAGTCTATATTTAGCTTATTATTTACTAGAGAGAGTCTTCTCCTATAGTATAGTACTATTACTACTAACTTAGCTATAGTTTAGATTTTCTTTACTATTTTACTCTTTATAATTCTATCCTTAAACTTCTATTTTATCTTATTTAGGTATAAATTAAGGGAGAGAATATAAGTCTAAACTTTTAGTTATATAATAAAAGTAGCTTTAAATACCCTTATAATAATCTAGAGGTAGGCTAATTAGTCTGCTATAAAGCTCTTTACTACTTCTCTTAGCTTTCCTCCCTTCTTAGTAAGGGTGTGGTAAGCACTCGCTCTATAGGCAAGAACAGGTTAGACTACCTGCGTGTATAGGAGTCTGGCGTCTCTAAAGCTGCAGCCCCATGCTAATGCCGCTAGCGTATATAAACCTATAATAGCCTAATAAGAAATTCTATAGGTATCTTACTAATATTCTTATTATTTTTGCTTTTAAAACCACTATCCTTATTGATTTTAGGTTCAAATTCTAGTTTAAAAGATTTTACCCTTAACTATATTAGATTAACTCTTACTACCTTAATATCTTCTTTATTTAGTATACTAATAGATTTATTATCTTTCAACTTTACTTTTACTTACTTTAACTACTCTTTTCTTATAGCTCTTATATAATTATCTTTAATTAACTCTTTTATTACTTAACTATACTTCTGCTACTCCTTATCTAGGTTTATTACTATACTTATATAATTATTATTATTATTACCTTATTCCTAAGTCTTAACTATCTTTTAAATAACCTTAGCTACTTAATTAGCATTTTTATTACACCCCTTTACTAATTATAATAGTATATTTTCTTTATCTTATCTTATTCTTAGTTAGTCTAAATACTACTATTACTATAATTATATAATTTATTATATAGAGTGTAAATATTTTTATAGCTAATTATATTATTTTACCTAACTTAAAAAGTATTTAAAAAACTTTATCTCTTTATAATAGGTTATAGTTCCTAATTTTACTAAAAGCTTATTACTTTACTAGATATATTTAGCTCTTTCCTTATTATCTATAGATTATTACTATACTAAGTTAGTAACTATAAGCTTCCCTAATATCTGATTTTATTCTATTATAGCTAGTACTTAAATATATAGATATACTGCTTATATTTGCTTATAAAGTGTTTAGTTATATATATATACCTTATTATGAAAGAGAATAAAATCTAGTATAGCTTCTTAATTATAGTATAGAGTTATATAATATCTATAATACTTATATTTAACTTCTAGTGTAATAGTTTTTTTTTTACTTAGTATTTCTTATAATTATTATAATTCTATATTTCTTATAGCTAGTTTAGTTCCGCGTGCTATAATTTTTAGAACTCTTTATTATTTACACTATTATCCTTAGAATTAGGTGCTATAAAGCAAAAATAGGGTTAAAAATAAATTTAACTACGCTCTTACTAGATTTAACTATACTAAGCTTATAGTAGTTTTAAGGATAATATAAGGTTTAAGTAAGAGGGCCCCTTTTTAGTTAGTATAAAAGAGTAATATATATAAAAGGGTTTAGTGGCTTTAATCTAACCTATTAAATCTAATAGCTTACTATTACTTTTCTTTCTTTACTATTACTATTCTATAGGCAAATTAATACCTTTCTTTATATATTATTTTTGCTAATTAATTAGGTTTTTCTTAAGATATTCTTTTACTATCTTAGCTATATTAATTTTTTTACTTTTGCTTATCTGATAGTTATCTTTAGCTATAAATCCCTTTTATTGATTTTTATAATTTTTTTAGTATCATTGGTTATAGCTAATGCATCTAATTTATTACAACACATAATTATTACTAGCAATACCTAGCTAGTAAAATAATTAATAACTAAATTCTTATAGCTATAGTTATAAACAAGCTCTAAGGTTATAAATACAGGGGGCTGTAAGGTTAGAGTAAAGTTTGCAATAAACTTTGTAGCTATATTAGCGTAAGAGTTATAATTTGTAACTATAGTTAAACTTAAATTTATTCAAGTTTTACTTATAGTATAAATTAACGCAATTCCCCCTTCCTCTATAACCGTGTTTTTTCTATCTCTTTATATCTCTTCTATCTTATAGCTTACCACTTATGCTTTAAAGCTCTAAGGTAAACCAAACATAACTTATCCTTACTTATCTCTAATTTAATTCATTATAATCGCTAGGTAGGTTCTGCATTACTAATTAACTAATTAACCCCTAACTAATTAGATAATAGTATAGCTAAGGGTAACTAAAAGCTAGGGGCAATAACCACTAGGCTATAGAACCTTTAGGCTATCTAAAAAGCTAATAAAAATCCTAATTAAAAGGAAATTAAGAAAACCAAAGAAAATATAGAGGAATTTAAGAAAAGTAAGAATAAGAAAGGGAATAAAAGACTAGAGAAAAAGGCTAGATATTTAGAAAAGATATTAAAAAACATAGAACTTTAATCATTTAAGCAGTTTTACCTCGTGCTTAGGAGGGTATAAATCCCTTTTATTAGATAAGGAATTTTACTCTTATAGTCTTATTTTATTTAAAAATCTTAATATAATAACTATAGATTTATTTAATTTCCTAGTAATCTGCTTCCTCTAGATTATTAAATATAATTAGTAGTAAAGCTAGTTCTTCCCTACTAAATAGGTTCTCTCCCTAAGCTAGCTTCTATATTTATACTATAGAAATCACTAGATAGACTTATAAATCTAGGGGGAAATCTAATTTATATACTAATAGGTTTACCTTTTCTAGTACCTTATATAGCCTTGCCCCTTATAGTAACTATTTCCTCTTAGGCTTCCTAGGTAATTTATACCCCTTATATAATTATAAATAAACTATATCTCCTATATTAATATTAACTAGTTTATAGCAATTATTATACTAAATCTTAGTAAGGGTAGCCACTATTATAATAGCTAATTAAGCCTTATATGTTAGGAGCGCAGAGGTCAGAGACAGGACGTTCATTAGAGCGAATCTTCGGAGGACCTTTAGGCCGCGTGAATAACAAAGAGGCTAGCTAGCTATAAGATAGCTATATGCTTATAGAGTAGGGTATTCCTTAAAGACTATATATATTATTAGTACTAGGTTAGAGATTAAAACCTTTATATACCTACCCTTAGCTAGTATTTTCTTAGGAGTAACTATAAGAATCTTAGCTATTACTTTATTTATTTAACCCTATGCTTAAGCTATAATAAATTAATCTCTTTAAAACCCTTTTAAGGATATTGTCACGGCTTGAACGTAGGGTTAAATAAACGAAGTAATAGCTAAGATTCTCGCAGTCGCTACTAGGAAGATACTAGCTAGGGGCGGGTGCGTAAAGGTTTTAATCTCTAACCTAGCACTAATAATATATATAGTCCTTAAGGAATACCTTACTTTATAAGTATATAGCTATCTTATAGCTAGCTAGCCTTTTTATTATTTATATAGCCTAAAGGTTCTTTAAAGATTCGCTCTAATAAACATCCTATCTCTAATCTTTATGCTTCTAATATAATACTCCCCTAATATATAATTAACCTTAATTATAAAATAAGCTACTTACTTAGAGTATAGTTACTATAATAAAGCTTATAAAGAAAAATAAGATAAGGCACCTTATAACTAAATATATAGGTAAATAAAATAATAATAATAATACTACTAATTATAAATAACCCCCTTTATTATAAGTAGTAGTATCTAAATAGTAGCTCTTATATAGCTTTAATATAGTAAAATAAATATTATTACCTATTATATAGCTAGACTAAAAAAAATAGATAACTTATATTAATTTTTATAATTAGTTTAAATAAATAAAGTACTTAACACTATAGTTCTAAATAGTCTAACTAAAGGGCTTATATTATAGTTACTATAAGTTTATAGCTATTAGGTATATATATAAGTAGTAAAGCTAATAGTTATTATCATAATTTATAGATTACTTATATATAGTATATTAGATTACTTAAGGGGTCTATAGTTAATATAAAAGAGACTAATTTTTCTCTCTTTCTATACACTTCCTTTCTTCTATAATAATCCTTAACCTTATAAGTTACCCTTACTTACTAAGTAGTAGCTTTCTTACTACTATTATACTATAGTTACTAACCTTTTTAGTCTCTAAATATTATTATTATTTATTACTACTTATCTTAGTCTTTTATCTTATTCTTAGTTATTAGTTTATTTGCTTCTAGTTATAATTTATATCTAGTCTATTATAGCTAACTTATAGCTAGTTTACTATATCTAATACTTATATAGGAACTCCCTCTTTATTAATAGCTTCTAAAGGTTAAGCTATTAAGAAATCTCTTTTAAAGTCTTCTAAGAAGTTATCTCCTTAGAAGTAAACTACTTCTAAAATTTTAATATAAGTTTACTATATCTTTATAGTATCTCTATTACTAACTTACTACTAGTAATATAATAAGTAAGAAGATTCTATATATATAATGCTCTTAGTAAGTAGTAATATAGAATATCTTACTAAAAAAATAGTACTTATAATATTCTAGGATATCTTATTAATAATAAGACTTTCCTTATAGAATATAAAGAATTTATAAGTATAACTTCTTTACTTACTTACTGCTTCTTTATTACTAATATTCTAATAAGTTACTTAATAAAATATACTTACTACTTCTAAAATAATAAAAACTACCTTATAGTATATCTTTCTTATCTAGAATTTACTTACTTATTACTAATATACTACTAGTATTTAGCTTAAATTATATAGCTTTATAATAGGCTATTTAAACTTATTAAAGCTACTCTAGAAGGTAGCTATTACTATTAGAATAAAGTAAGTATAATTCTACTACCTAGACACTAGATTATTACTAACTTACTAGTAATTTATTATAAAAGTAAAGAAAAAGCTATAGAATACTATTTTATTCTATAAAAATTCTAATAAGTATAGATATATTTATTATACTTAAATAACTACTAATACTACTTATAAAGTAAAGAGTAATAAGTATATTATAATAGCATTACTAAGTAATACTATAAACCTTAAGATATAGATTAATATTTTAAATAGTTTTTACTTTATAGCCTAGAATATCCTAATAGTAAGCTTTCTTAATATATATAGCTAATACCTAACTAACTTACTAGTAGTTTATACCCTATACTACTAACTTACTTAATTATATTAGTTTTATTAAGCTTCTTAGTAAACTTTAGGTTTATATATATAAAGAAAGGGATTCTAATAATAAAGATACTTCTAAGGCCTTTACCTTTATAGTTACTATAGCTATTACTACTACTAAGGAACTAGTAGTCTTAGTAACTAACTTTATTATAAAGGGGTAGGTACTTAGTAGCTATATAATAAATTATTTAAGTTATTTAAGTAAATTAACTTTATTTTCTAATATCTTACTATATTAACTTATAAATTATAACTATCTTATATTAACTTTATTACTTAACTATTACTTATAGTTATTAATAATTTCTTTAGTACTAAAATCCCTTTTTAATACCTAAGAATTCTTTAAAGTATTATAGCCTTTCTATTTAACTAGATATTTATAATACCTTCTATTATAATAATATAAAATAATTCTCTTAACTTTAAACTCTTATTTATTATCTTTAATATTATCCTATAGTAAGGATATATCTTCTATATTAGTTAAGTCCCCTTTAAAAGGCTTAAGACTAGTAATATTAAATATATTATATAATTAAGTCCTAGGTAGTAACTTTAATTAATATACTAATTTATAACTCCTAATTACCTTTTTAATCTTATAGGGGCCTAGATATTTTATAGCTAGCTTCCTACTAGGTTATCTTAAATTAATATTCTTTATTAATAGTAAAATATGATTACTAACCTTAAACCTTATTAGAGTTCTTTTCTAGTTATAATATTTCTTATACTAAGTCTATAAATTACTTAAAAGCTATTTAATTATAGTATATTTCTCTCTTAGTGCTAAGACTTTACTTTTAGCTTAATTATTTACTAAAGGGATATTTATAATTACTTATTATAAACCTCTAGGATTATAACCTTATAATACCTTCACTAGTGTATAGCTATATATTATATAATTGCTTATATTATATATAAACTATGCTAATAATAGGTTATTTGCCTAATTAGTCTATTTAGTATAAGCAAAAGCCCTTAAATAATATTCTAGAACCTAGTTTAAACATTCTATCTAACTATTTATCTAGGGGTAAAAAGCAGTGCTAAGTAGCTACTTAGTTATAAGAAGATAATAAAAAGTTATCTAGAAACTACTAGTAAATATAGAACCTTAGTTTATTATAATACCTTCTAGAGCTTTATAATCTCTAAAAATATATTCTAAGAATATAGTTACTAGCTTATTACTAGTTAGTTATATTAATATAGGAATATAAATACTATATTTTATAAATTAGTTAATAATAACTAAAATTATATTATAAGTCTAGTTTAAATCTTTTACTAGTAAAAGTCTAGTAATAAAATCTATTAATAATTCTTAAAAAGGGTAATTAAGCACTAGTAGTATAGCTAGCTTACTATATAGTTTATAATACCTTAGTTTTAAAGTTTAATAACTTATATAAGTGCTAATATATACCTTTATATCTTTCTTTATTATTAGCTAATAATATTAGTTTATAATCTAATAAAGAGTTTTACTTACTCCCTAATACCTAGTAGTAAGGTTATTATAAGTTAGTAATAAAATTTCTTTTCTTATTCCTAAAGGGATAAAAATATAATTCTTAAATATTAATAGCTTAGAGAGTCTAATAGACTATATCTAGAACACTACTAAATTACTACTTTTAAGTAACTTTAATTAACCTATAGTAAAGTTATTCTCTTACTATACTTTATATAATAAGACTTAAATTAGGGGTTTAAATTCTAAGCTCTTTTCTAGAAAGTTAGAGATAAACTTAGAAGAGGTTCTCTAAATAGATTAGATCCTAGCTATAATATCTTTATAAGTAATTAGTTTAATAAATGCTTCTAGTCTTATAGGTATATAAATAAGTAATATTTTTAAGGGGTACCCTTACTGCTTACTAGTAATAACTTATGCTAGTCTACCCCTAATAGTAGTAGCTAGTTTAATAGGAAAATTAAAATAACTAAGTAATAAACTAAATATACACTAGGTACTAGTAGTACTACTATAGCTAGCTTATTACTTATTAATAAAAGAATTAAAAGTATTAAATAACCTTACTAATATAACTCTTTTAAGATTATCTAGATTATTAGGTTCTTTAGGAATATAGTTAAGTTATAATTTTTAAAACCCTAGATATTAGTAGTATTATTATAGTATTATTATAACTAACTATTAGTTACACTAAGTAATATTTTTATAGAACCTATAGTACTAATAGTATTACTAGGGTATTCCTATTACTTAGTATCTATAAATTTAGATAAAAAGGTAGAAAGTTATATAGTTACTACTTTTGCTTTCCTTACCTTACTTATAAAATCTAGTTTTCTTAAAAGTAAGTTAGTAGGATTTAATTTCCCTATATAATATATAATCTTAAAGTTAAAAGAATAAAGCTTATTAAGTATAGTTACTTACTTACTAGTAAGCTTAGGCTTTATAGCTAGGTACTTATAGTTTAAATAGTCTATAATAACCTTAATTATATAAGCTAAATAAGCAAGGTAGTGTCTCTATATATAAAAAGCCTCTTAGATAGCTAATAATTCACTATTAGGTATTAAATAGTATAATTTAGCATTAGTTATCTTCCTTAATATAAACATAACTAGGTACTAGTAATCTAGCATATAAATTATAAGTATAGCCCTAATTATATATCTAGATATATCTATCTCTACTCTAAGATAGGCCATAAGGCCAGAGTTCATGACGTTTACCACCGTGATTCCCGACGCAGTGAGCTTCTTGCGGAAGTTGGCATGCTGGATCTCCCCAGTCTGTTTCCGAGGAGCTTCCGTGACGATCAATACGGTAAATTTGCGCTTTGCTGCCGCTCGAAGAACAAATCGCTCCACAGTAGGCGACGGCTGATGGACAACAATGTGGTCCCCCGGCCGGATTTGAACCTCTGCAAGCGCGGCAATTTGGTCATCCACCTGGCTTATCTCATCCTTGATCTCCTCGATTCCATCAATGACCTCGGATCTCAGAGCATGTGCTTGACTATTTGTCTGGTATGCAATGCGTGTTGGAGTCGAAGTACCCGAATTGCGATGCGGCGAGGAGGATCCATCGCCGAGCGAGGGCGGCGAAATAGAGAGGAGGTGGAAGAGGGACTTCGGGACGTTGACGGAGCTGTACGACGGCATGGGTCCCAGTCGCGGAGGCGGAACAGCAGGGCTCGACAAGTAGCCGCCCGCTGAGTCTTGCTTTGCGTATGACGAGGGAGGTGACTGAAGGAGGCTCGTGGGATGTGCGGTATGAGGTGGTGTCATGGGCGCTTCGCTCGGCGTCTCGCTTGATGCTTCGTTTCGGTCTTCGACTGCCTCGTCGCGAATGAGGGCGAGAATCCTGCGCACAATATTGCCGATGACAAGCTCCTTTGGCTGAGCCTCTACCAAACGACGGCCGATTCGAGAAACATTATCTATGAGTCCATCCACATCCTCCCACTTTGAGCGCGCAACAACTTGTAGGAGGATATGCGCGGTGGCAACGGCGCATGGCTCCGATCCTCGTATTTGCCGTCTCTTGAGGAGACTGCATAGTGATGGTTAGTGCTGCAGGTTTTCAAAGGCGCTGCGAGGCACTGGCAACAGTGTGCTCCGTGGTGACCACTCACGAAATGAGGTTCTCGACGGCTGCCTCCAATGGTCGTCCTCTAAGGGATTTGAGGTATTTCTCCAGGTTGGGCGCGTAGCCCGCAGTAGCAGGGGGCATCTTGACAATGTTGGAGAAGAGCCCAAGGGATTTGAAGCTGGGGGTGGATGACTCGGAAAATGATGCTCACACTGCTCACACTGCTCACACTTGCTCACACTTGCTCACAGCATTTTTGTGAGGCGGGACAGGTGGGGCATCCGCTTGCAGTCAGGGCCAAGCAGAGGCATGTAATCATGTAATCCAAACCTCCAACGCGGATGTTCCTCGGCAAGTGGCAGGTCAGTTGTCGCTCGCCGTTGAGCGCAAGTGTCTGGCCTGTGGACTGGCCTGTTGACTGGCCCTTCTCACCCGAGTCACCCCTCAAACCATGCCAGCCGTCGTTTCTCAACATCAGACCGTTTTTGCGCATGGCCATTACATCCTGAGGCTCGTCACTCCCCCAGCGTCCCGACTTGCCATCAGCCAACTCAATGCAAACTCCTGAACAGCCCAGCCGGACCTCGACACTCATTCCTATCGTCCGTGATTGATTGTCTTGAACCCTGACCCAACCGACACCTCCACCCGAGCTGACATCATTTCCAACGTCCAGTCTCTTGAGGGGACCTCAGCTTCTCTTCTCCCCTCCCTTCGCGACGCGCCCGCGAACCTCCCAGCCAGCCCCTCCATCCACGTATCCCGCACCTTGTCACCTTGACCATTCGTGGATTCGTTCAACTTCATCATCCGGACAGCCTGAGATAGCCTCATGGCTGGCTGTCCGTGTCCACGATGAACTCTATCAACATCATTACCTCCCGGGTTTCGCCTTCCTCAAGTCCCAACGTCTCCCGGTCAAACAGCTTCGGCAACATCAGTGGTGGCTTAGCTTCAGATGAAAAGTCACACGGCTCTGCTGGTAGCAAGCACCATCACGATTCCGAGTCGTTCCCGGGATTCGACGACGACGAAGAGGAAGACGACGACGACGACGAAGAGGAAGACGACGACGACGACGACGACGACGACGAAGAAGACGACGAGCAATACCACGAAAAGTCCGGCCCTACAATTGGCGAGAACACGTCGTTGCTCGACGGAAGTAAGGATGGCAACAAACGTGGCAGCTGGTGGCACTCGATACCACGAAGGTTCGTGTCCAACCTCATCAGCTCTTTTCGATGGGTTCTAGCTACTCTCGCGTCTCCCGGGGTCTACCTGATGGCATGCTTCTACAACGAACAAGGTGTTTTTGCACCCATAACGCAACTTAAAAAACTCTTTGGCGTTCGCAAAGGCGGAGGCATGGATGCGTACATATCACACGGCAGCCACACCAAGACACCATCTGTATTAGGAACTTCACAGCCCTCTGGTTACCGCCGTATCGCACCGCGTCCTGCCTCTTCATCCGGATCATCCACCTCTGGTCAATCCTCAGAATCAGAAGGCGAATCATCCAAAAACCCGACAAGCCGGCACGGAAGATCAAAATCACTTCATCCAGCAGAAGAATTGGGTTCGGCGAGGAGATCGATACGAATCAAGCTTCACAATGATGATGCCCTTCGACAGCGCAAGCAACATCGTCGCGCGCAGTCTGCAATGGCACAGTCAAAGACCAACGATGAAGATCTCTCTGCGCAGCTCAAGTCTCCCACGTCCCCGATCGCGGCTTTGACCAAATACCCCAAGACGCCGGCCCCGCCACGACCGTTGATCCCTCGACGCCAGCCCTCGTACTTGAAATTTGATGCATCTGTGAAGCACCAGAAGACTTTGATTCTGGACTTGGATGAAACTCTGATCCACAGCATGTCCAAGGGCGGTCGGAGCGGCGGTCATATGGTCGAGGTTCGGTTGAACACTGCGTCATTGGGCATGGGCAATGCCGCCGGAGGCGCTGCTCAGCATCCCATACTATACTGGGTTAACAAGCGACCATTTTGTGACGAGTTCCTGCGGAGAATCTGCAAGTGGTTCAATCTTGTCATCTTCACAGCCTCTGTGCAAGAATATGCTGATCCAGTCATTGATTGGTTGGAAGCAGAGCGCAAGTATTTCTCTGCCAGATACTATCGCCAGCACTGCACGTACCGCCAAGGCGCGTACATCAAGGACCTGAGCTCAGTGGAACCGGACTTGAGCAAAGTCATGATTCTGGACAACAGTCCACTGAGTTATCTGTTCCACGAAGGCAAGTAGAGGATTCAATGAAGGCCAAGTGCGCCGTCGTTAATCGCTAACCCTTTTCTCGTCTTTCAGATAATGCTATCCCCATACAAGGCTGGATCAATGACCCGACAGACAACGACTTGATGCATCTGGTGCCGCTGCTGGAGGGTCTTCAGTACGTCCATGATGTGAGAGCGCCTTTGGCACTTCGGGGCGGTGAGGACGGACAGCACATGGCGTGAATAATGGTCATTTTGGGACACACATCTGGCGTTGTGAAAACTTTATGAGACGGGAGCAGCGTTTTTGAAAGAAATGCAGTGCAGGGCTCAGCCACCATGTTGGAACATGGTTCTGTCTTTAACACAAGATTTGTCTCTCGTACACATTCGACGAAGTAGGCTCCGCCACCACGTTTGTACAGATAAAAATGAAGAGTAGGGAGCGGTTCGTTTTATCATCGGGGGAGATGGTCGAGGGACGTGGCATATTGTTTCATTAGATAAGAGGCAGCTGCATTTTCCCCGTAGCTGGCATGGCAATTTGACGAGCATTTGAAGCGAAACGAATCGAGGTCGGTTGGGTCGACTGGAAATATTCCGGGACGCTGCCACTGCCACTTTATGTCTGCTGAACGGCAGGTCTTGGCGGCCGTGCCATCCATTGCGTGTCATCCGATCCAACATTCGCCTCTGTCGACTGCGGCACAGCCCATCAATCTTGATTTTTCACCATACATGGTTCCCTGGGACGCGGTGCGGTTTCACAGTGCAGTGCAGTGCAGCAAAGCAGGGACGACAGTCGCCATGTGGCGGTGCGATTGGAACTGTCTGGAGGGCACATCACGGGGCAAAGGTGTCCTTGGCCGGCGCGTTCGTCATGATGAATCCTTGAGGAGCTTGTTAGCTTCCGGATTCCAAGGAAACTTCGTGGGCAGACGGGGCTGGGGGCGATGGTGCGAGCAGGGGTGGGTGAGCTAAAGCCGAGCTTTCGTCGGAGCAGATTGTCGAGCCGCAACCGGCATTCAAGGCGCAGGAGGCAGCCCCGCGGTCTTGGCCAGCAGGGCACACGCGGGCCAGAAAATATAAAAGAAATGAAGTGAAAATTCGACGAAGTCATCCAGCACGCATGCAAACCTGTCAAGCTCTCAAGCCGGAAAACTCTTGTCAGCTTTCATGTCTGCGAGCCAAATCCGTCGGCCTCAATCCTTGCCGCAAGCAAAGGCGAAGTGGGGAGGGACGGACAGAGAGCGAGCGCGCGTTCCCTTCCATCACAGCTACTTGGTCAAAGTGGTGACATCATCGCCCGGGACGACGAGCAAGCAAGCCACAAAACGCACGCCATGGTCCAATCGAGATGGGTTCACCCAGCCAAGTTGAGCATATAGCTAGCTCAGCTCTGGCTCATGTAACAAGACGGTGCGGAGGGCAAGGGAGGGCGCTTTAAAAGGGAGAGAGGGGGGGAAAGCCCTTGCTCTGAAAATTGAAAATAAATAAAAAGGGAGGACTCGTTATTGCACTTCCAATTCGCTCCAGTCGTAAACTTGAACACTTGCATCAGCACTCGCACCAGCACCATTTCTCGAGAAGAAACCCGTCACGGACTCTATTACCCATCCATCCCAATTCAAACATGTCTCTGCACTGTGAGTAACCTTTCTCGATTGCTGGATTTGGATTCACTCCTCGCCATGCCGTCGATGGCCCTCGTAGGCCGGGCCGTCTATTAACAAGAGTTGCTTTCAATCAACAGACCTCCCCCCCGTGAAGCCCTCGGCAATTGCCCTCGGCACCTTCTTCAACCACGGCATTGAGCTGGCCGTCCTGGGTCCTGTCCTCGGCAAGACCTACCAGCGCGCCAAGCAGGCCAACACCAAGGAGGAGTTCGTCAAGTCCAAGGAGGCCAGCGGTGCCGCCATCGCCTGGGGCACTTCGTTCGTCGGATCTGCGCTGCAGAGTTACGGTGTCGGTGCCTTGATCAACGCCACTGGAACGCTGAGCTACAAGGGCGCCGCTTATCTCGGCGGCCTCATCTTCGCTGCTACTGCTGCTCCCGGAGTAAGTTCTGAGCCTGTCCAGAAATCCCAATCTCGCTTCCCCCCCCCCCCAAAAAAAAAATCACCATGCTTTGTGAGCTTCCATGAAATCCTTGTTCCATGGTGTGTGGGAGGAGGGGTATGATGTGATGATGACGTCGTCGTCTGGAACTCGACTAACTTTCTACCCTCCTCTACTTGCAGTTCCTCTCCCAACTCTTCACTGAGAAGCGCCCTGTCGATACTGTCGGAGTCAGCGTCGCTGCGAAGCTTGTCGAGACTATCGGGTTATCGCTGTTCCTGACCTGGTGGGGAACCCGTACCAACCCTTTTGAATAAAGGGAATTGTAAGACGGGTTGATGGGATTCGTCGGTCCGTGATGCGTACTTCTACTGAGGTTAATGCTACGCTGCCTCGGCTGTCATAACTAGTAATCACATTTTGTCATGTACTACATTTTTGCGCATCAATGCTGGTGAATGCCATGTTGAATGTTTGTAGCGTGCAAGCGCGTGAACTATACGATAACGTTTCCCGAGTCGTTGCCGACTGTGGCACCTCATTTGCCATCGTCGCTCACCGAAAAGTCTTTGTGTGTATTCTCACATAAAACATATCACTTCACTTGTCGACACGAATAGCTTAACGGAGGTTCATGTCTTTTTCCATGACATGCCTTTTTGAAATTAACAATGCAGAAATAAGCCTGAACGCCGCCGTAACCCAATTCGGCCCTGCTAACCCACTGCCTCTGGCATTTTATACATCCAGATCGAACCCAGTTTCTCCAACACGTCTTTTCTTCCCTCGACCGTCACGTGTCAGTTTCCAGGGGCAATAACACATCCATGAGATCCCCCATCATGTGTACGAGGGAAACCACCCTTTCCACCATTGGCACAACACCTCGGCATTTCATTCTCGAACAGCACATGCCCAAATCAATCAATTGCCTTCCTGCCCGCCCGTGTTGCTTTCACTTCACGCCTTGGACTCTCCCTTGGTCCAGAACGACTGCTTAGAGTACTCCCTCTGCGCCAGCTTGACGAGCGAAGCATACGTCTCGGCAAAGGACTCGCCGCCGTCCTCGTCCTTGTCCGTCGTCTTGGCAGCAGCCTTCTTCTTGCCCTCCTGCTTCTCCATGACCATCACAACACTGGTGGGACGCTTGGTCTTGGCCGCGGCGCCGAGCTCAGCCCGCGAGGTGACGAAGATGAAGGGCACGTCGTGGTCCTCGCAGAGAACGGGGAGGTGAGAGATGACGTCCATGGGGGAGATGTCGCCGGCGATGATGACCACGCCCGGGAACGACGTGTTTCCTGGTGCCGAGGCAGGCGACTTGCGGAGCGTCTTGACGACTTCCTTGACGCCGCGCTTGAGGGTACCGTTCTTGGCGGCTTGTGGACCAAAAAAAAAAAAATTGTCGCGTCAGTAAAAATTGATTTCTTTAGTAGTCGCAACTTCCTCCCCTTTTGTCATGTCAGGGGAACTCACTCGCCGCCGCACGGTGGTTGTGGTGCGAGTCATGAGCAAGAAAGGGAAAAAAAAACATACCCTTTCGAATAGTCTTGTACACCTTCTTCATACCCTTCTCATCGGCCAGCGGGACCGCAAAAGGAACAACGATGCTCTCGAGCGGCACATCCTCCGCGTCGGCCTTGGCGTTCTTGCTGCTCTGCGCGGCTACGTCCTGCTGGAGCCTCTCGTCCAGAACAGAAGCCAGCTTCTGCTTCTTGTCCTTCTTTTCTTTCTTGTCCTTCTTGGGCTTGGACACGCCAGCGTCTTCGCTTCGCTTCTTGTCCTTCTTGTCCTTCTTTTCGGGTCTTTCGGCGGCCATTGTGACCGAGGGGTTGGAAAGGGCTCGTGTAGACGGTGTGAATTTATGAAGAACAAATTTGTCGGGACACAAGATAGATGTATGCTAAAGAGTATTCGAAATTCTTGTTCAAAGAATATTAAGAAAGAACCCAAAAGATAGTCAATTGGGCTGTGCCTAGGAGGGATATTACGTCGAGTCGGTTTTTTTTTCTTCTTTCGCACTTCGTCCACTCTAGCTGGAAGGCCTATGAATTTTTTTTTAATCCGTTGAAACTTTTTGGATGGACTTGGAGACTGGAAGGCTTCGGTGGCTCGTTGCGCCGGTTCCGGGGCTGGTCACGTGATGTATCTTCATTAGCAAGTTGCCTTGGGAAGTTGGCATGTTGAAGAATGAATTAGCAGCTTGTGATTGGCAGGGAAAGAATACTTGAAGAACGGGCGCTATCATGGTTCATTGATATTTTGGGTTTCCGAGTAATTTGCTGCGTCGTCAAATCATGATGTGGTCTTGTATTGCGAATGCCGTGGCAGTTGATTTACGCTGCCTATGATAAGAACCTCCCGTCGAAGGGGTCCTCACTATGACAAATGAAATTGATTTGGAGGTATGCGCTCATCGCATAGCATCCTAGGTTACATAACATCTATTGCTCCCCATTGTCTAGACTATGATGTACAGTTTTGTTTCCACCAGGCATTATTCGCATTCCTATTCGGACACTTTACTCCTCGTCGCCAAACTCAGCACGTCCTTGCTTGGAGTTGAGGAAATGGTTGCTAGGCAGATGTTAGGCCATGTTATCCGAGAAAGAAAGAAAGAAAAAAACCCTGCTCAAGAAAATGTGCTGTCTAGAGAACCTACCGCTCAGTGGCCCACTCCATGAGGTAGTACGCGGCAACCAGAGGAGGAACCCAGTAGAAGATTTGACCCTTGGTGCGGCGAAAGGTGTTGAAGACGGCATTGTGGAGAGTTCCCCTCATGGGGTCCTGTCGGTTGGCAGAGATACCATAGTGAATAATGCCCTTCTGCTTGGCGCCGCCTATATCGTCGAATTAGTACCTCGGCTGTGGTGAATGCCCCTCGTGTTTGCGAATCCCATCGTTGTGATGAACCATCGAAATCCCCGTAACGCCACCATGTATGCAGAAATCTGGCCGTCAAGGGAACAACGTCACTGAAATAGTGAAGACTGCCGAGTTGATTGCCTAATAATCCTCCAAAACATGCTCATCGATCATAATCGCCTCTTTGACCGAGGTTGCGTCTACTCTTGTTTGCCCAGGTTGCCAACACGTCGCAGTCGGTCGCCGAAAGAAAATTCGATTACTCACCCATCTGTCCCCAGTCACCAATCCAGCTGCATAGACGTTAGCCAAGTTGACACTTCGAAGCAGGGAGTTGGCTGTATCCCGGCGACATCTGTGATGCCAGTCACGAGAAAAGCCGCACGCAGAGGTGCTTCTCTCATCGCACCGTCAATCACAGGAAAAGGGGGGCAACTTACTTGCCAACCTTCCAATTTGGGGCACCACCGCCGTTTAAAGCTTGCGTCGGTCTCATCGTGATTGGAATCAAAATAAAACTGCGTGACGTTAATTCCCTTTTCGCCGCGTGAACTAGGGAAAGGCGAATTCGTCGGGAAATGTCCGACCAAGTTCTGGGAAAAGCGCAGACAACCCGTCATCCCGGGCTTACCCGAACAGGCTTAGCGCGACTACCATCTCCCGAAGTTCAGCCTCGCTCGCTTTGTGCTCCGGCAAACTGGGGGGATAGCTAATATAATATAACGGCAGCTCCAGTTGCTGCTCGATCGAATTTCGTCAACCACTCTGTTCCAGTCGCCTCTCCCCGTACTTCCGCCACCGCCCATCTTGACAAATCACCTCCACGATCATTTTCTCTCCGAGGACGTGTTTTGCATCATGGCGGCTGCAGCGAGAGCACTCAACCTCATGTACCGACTGGCTGTGCCGGCCACCGCTGGCGCATTTCTCGCCAGCCAGTCCATCTTTGATGTGAAGGGTGGATCCAGAGCCGTCATCTTCGACAGATTATCAGGTGTCAAGGAGGACGTGATAAATGAAGGAACACACTTCTTGATTCCATGGCTGCAGAAGAGCATCATTTTCGATGTGCGAACCAAGCCGAGAAACATTGCTACGACGACGGGAAGCAAGGACATGCAGATGGTGAGCTTGACGTTGCGTGTGCTGCATCGGCCAAATGTTCAGGCTTTGCCAAAGATCTACCAGGTATGAGGCCACTGTCCCTTCACAGTCTATGCAAATGGCAGTTGGAAACTCAGTCGTCAAGTCTAACTGATCTCATCAAGAACCTCGGCGTCGATTATGATGAAAGAGTCCTGCCGTCCATCGGAAACGAGGTCCTCAAGGCCATTGTCGCCCAGTTCGATGCCGCCGAGCTCATCACCCAGCGAGAAGCCGTCTCTCAACGAATCCAGAGCGATCTCACCCGCCGAGCTGCTGAGTTCAACATTGCGCTCGAGGATGTTTCTATCACGCACATGACTTTTGGTCGTGAATTCACAAAGGCCGTCGAGCAGAAGCAGATTGCACAGCAGGATGCTGAGCGAGCTCGGTTCATTGTCGAGAAGGCCGAGCAGGAGAGACAAGCCAACGTTATCCGTGCAGAGGGCGAAGCCGAAAGCGCCGACACCATCAGCAAGGCTATTGCGAAATCTGGCGATGGCTTGATCAAGATCCGAAAGATCGAGGCGAGCAGGGAGATTGCATCAACGCTGTCGTCTAATCCCAATGTGGCGTATTTGCCTAGCGGGAAGTCGGGCAATGGCGGGCAATACTTGTTGTCGGTTGGACGGGCTTAGTATGATGGTGTATCAACAAGGTCTGTGGGGGAAAGGAGGACCAAAACCTCTCCGCTTTATCGCTGGGAATCATATGAGCGACTATGTAATTCTATCTTTTGAAAACAGGAATGATGAAAAACACTCCCAGAACGAGTGCTCTGCCCATGAACTCGTGAAGTCCATCCATGGATGCTGTAATGTAATATTCTAATCCCTCGATGCGTCTTTCGTTTCGATAAATGCTTCGGTGAGTTTTCCTCTCCCCTGGGACTTACCCGGCGGCCAAATCTCACCGTCCACCACCCTCCATCCTGCTCTCTGCATGTCCTTCCACTCATTCATGACCTTGAATCGAACCAGCTCCCCCGCTGCCCTTGCGTCTTCTGCAGAGTCATGTCCCGATACCTTTGGTCCAGTCTCCTGCTGAATCTTCTTGCGTAAATGCACATCCATGAGCATCTTCAGGCTGTGACGATACGGCAGACCCCCCTTATGCGGATACAACAGCACCGTATCAATCAGCGTAGGATGGACGATCCGTACGGCGTTCAAGTCGTTCTCCAACCCATGTCCGATTAACGGGGTGGACGGCGACAGGAGCGAGAATAACAAATCTCGAGCGACCTCTGGAGACGAAACTTTTCTCAGATTTTTCGCCATGGGGCGGTTCTCATGTCTCGTCACGCCTGCTCGACTCTTGGCGGGAACTGGACTTTTATCCAAAGACGTCCAGTCAGTTGCTCTGGCCATGTCTTCAGGCCATACGCCCGAGTACCGGGAATTCAGATCGAGGATCTCGCCGATGGGCTGAACCAGGACGTCGAGCAACTCCTCACCCGTTGGCCACGCCGTGGCGGTCAGTCGGATGAGCTCCATGCCGTGAACTGTGTAGGCCATCTCGCAGTCGAAACAGACGGGCCTGTCCTCGGAGACGCTTGCATTGTCCGGCGTAGCAGCGTAGTTCAACACGGCAGCCAGCCGCTTGGGATCCCCGACCTTGAAAACATGCTTGTCGTGGGTGAAGCAGCCGGCCGTCTCTCCTACTTCCTGGCCACAGCACAGATGGCGTTTGGGGACCCTGGACGTGTCGCCCGGAGCTTTCGCGGGGACGTACGCCTTGCCCCAGTGGAAATTGCATGTGCCGCCAGACGTCAACGCTCCGTCCTCCTCCCTGCGACCCGGAAATACTTGGAAGCGCTGTTGGCAGCGATCGCACTTTTCCCAGCCCTTGGCCGCGTCGAGTCCGCTTCGTGCTGCCGCCACCGCTTCTTCGGGGGGCACCGAGGAGACGTAAACGTGGTTTGAGAGGCCAGTCACGTCCGTGACGAGGCGTCTGAGCAGCGCGATTTCTTGGGCGTTGGTCAGCCCGGTGTTGATTTCTACGGCGTTGCCGCCGCCGCCGCCGCCACCACCGTTGGCTGCGTTCCTGGAGCGAGGAGACTCTCCGAGGCGCTCGTCCTTCCACTGCGCCAGTTTCATTCTCTTGTACTGCATGACCTTGTTCTTCATGACGTTGGCGTACACGGCTGGCTTCTCTAGCGCAGAGGTCTGCTCGTCGTCCAGCGTTTTGTAAATGAGGTCCTGGTCGGACAGGACCAGACCTGCCCCTTCGTCCGTCTTCACCTGGGACCTGAGTTCTCGATTCAGCCTGCTATACTCCGCGTGCAACATCTTGACAAGCTTGAGCCGAGTCTCATGAGTTGCCGGTGAGTTCTTCAGGAGACGCGGGTTCAGTGACTCGGGCTTCCTCGCTTTCGCCGAGCCAGTGGCTGGCTTTCCGACGGACTCGCCGCTGCCCGCTGCATGCGTGCGAGCTGGTTTGGGGGCTGACGAGGTTTTCTGTCGCGAGGTTGCCGGGCTGGACCTTGTGCTGGCGGCCTTGACATCCCGCCGGATTGGCGGTGGTGACACAGGTCGCGTGGCCGTGAAGATTGCGCCTTTGGTGCTCTCCACTTCATCGGAGATCTTGTCTGCGGCTGCGTTTCCGACGTCTGATATTTGCTGAGATGGCCAAGGGCCGTTGTGCGGATTGGTCTTGATGCGTTTCTGGGGTGCGCCGTGGCCCGAGGGTGAGCGCCCGCGGCTGCGATTCTGGGTTTGCTGGGGCACCACCTCGTCTGTGGCCTTGTCCTCGGCATGGCCGAAAATGCATTGAAAGGCGGTACAGGTCTTGCCGGCAGGGCATGGGATGTGTTTGAGCGAAAAGCTCATGATGAAGAAGGGCGGTTGGCAGAAAACATGTTCTTGTCAAGGGATGGCTCAACTTTCCGGCAGGTTTGAGATGCGACGTGTGAACGATGCTTTGCTCCAATGTAGACAGACGTGCGTGCGCATGAGATTGTTGGCGGGAAGCAACCAAATGTATGGTTTCAACGGCCGATTGCGAATCAAATCGAAAGAGCCGATACAGTGAATGTGATGGAGATGTAAAATAGTATTAACTTACTCAACTTATTAGTAAGAGCCAGATGGAGGTTCCGCCTCACACAAAAAGTGGACCGAGGCCTGCGTGTTGTTGTTGAAGGGAGGGCATGGCATGTTACGGAGCACGGAGTACTCACGATGGATTGGTTTGAATACACACAATGACATCACCCAAATCTATTTCTCCCATCTGAATCTGCCATCTATGAACAGTCTTAGTATATTTCCCCGCCGAAGAAACCCGGTCCTCATCGACACCCAGCCCCCAACACCACATGGTGCATACGGACTACATATCCCTTTTAGAAAAGACCTGGGATGAACCGCTTGGTTTGCCTATGCCAGACGACCCATGCCTTACCAAAGACCTCCTTCAACAGGGCTTCCTCCTCGGAGATTCGCAACTTCAACAACATGGCACTCAAGACGGCCATCGCCGCATAACACACGAGTCCCCAGCCATGCAGGCTGTCAAGAATGCTCCGCGGGATCCAGTACGCGGGCCATCCGTCCCATCGCACAAATAGCAACTGGAGAGGGATGAGTACGAGCAGAAGTCCCGTGTAGCTCGGGTGCTGGACGTAGGCGTACACTCCCGTCGTGTTCAGCTCATCGGGTCGCGTCAGGGTAAAGGTGAAGCGGCTTCCTAGAGCACCAAAAGCAGCGAGTCGTAGCGTTGCTCCGAAATATATCAACAAGAGGCCCATTGACGAGGCCCACGTCCATCCGAAAAGATGGGGATTCAGCGGGACGTGTTGAAATGCTGCGGGGCCATGGCTATTCAGCAGAATGGTAAGGACGGCGTGATGCAAGCTGCAGCCAAAAGGGATAAAGCGGAGGCAAAGGACGAAGGCGGGATGGTTGACGAAGAAGCCAATGCTGTCCTTGCCCCGTTCCTGGCTGGAACTGGGATTGGGAGGAGTGAGGCAGAGCGATGCGAGATACCCGGCGAGGGTGGTGGCAATGGCGAAAGAGATGGCGGACAGGGATGCCATTGCTGTCTTGTTCTTGTTTCTTGTTCTTGTTCTTGTTCTTCTTTTTTTTTTCCAAAAAGAATGCTGAGGTTATGTCGAAGGCTACCCACAGTGTATATATACTAGTAGGCTGCCAACGGGTGGTATCAATTCCCGAGGCGCCATTACATATCGGGGTTGTTTGCATGATTTGCTTGGGCCCAGAGGTCACATCACGCGTCATTGAGTTTTTGGTTGTCCTCATGTTTTTGGTGCGAAATGCTCCATCTATCCACTTGCCGAGGTCTACAGTCCGACACAAATACATTATGACTTGTGTAAACTCCTCAAACGGTCTGGCGCATGGTATCGTGACGTGGCTGTGTCCCGTTTTGTGCGAAGGCGCGCCTCACAGAGTTTCCTGTGGACTCAAGAACCCCATCCTTCCACTTGTCCCATTGGGACCATTGAGAACCATTGGGGCATCACTCGCTTTCTCGGCTATCCCGTCGAAAACAGTCATATCCACCGCGACCAGACTGTTCTTTCGTTTGTGGAAGGCCATGATGTGAAAGAGTGAAGCGTCGTGAGTTCAACCCACCCTGCTTGAGACTAGTGGAGACCAACACACCAAAGCACGTGGGATAAAAGTGAATTTTATGTATGTATGTAGAAGACAATTGATTAGCTTAGATAAGCAACGCGTACATTGTAAGCGGTCACTGACCTTGTGGCAGGGGGCTGTGGGGGTCCCACTGACCCACAAGCTGTAGTAGCACGCTCAAGGAGATCATGATAAGTCTATCACTGATGTATTAAGAGATAGCAACTCTTTGCAAGTCCGTACACTCCACCCCAACAGGTTGTCAAAGTCACTGTGCAGGCCAAATCCGCAGCAGCCAGTACATGGCAGCACCCCAGGAGTGAACCAGAAAAATCACTCCCCAACAAATACGGAGTACGGAGTCCATATGCGTCATCCGCACCTCGCTGTCTTTTACCGGAGCGAACCAGAGCCGGATGCGCAAGTGTTTGATCACGTCCTCTGCTCGCCTTCAAGTCTTGTACCTCATAAGCAAGACTGCCTTGCATGGTGTTCTGGTCCTCGCTTTGGGCTCCTCTTAGACCAGCCCTACGTGTCTGGCCGTCCGCTTCGACTTCCGCTCTCACGGCCTACATCAGACATCGCATCGCGAGGCCTCCTATTCTCCAGGGATTTCCTCCTCTGACCATGGCCTCTCCGATCTATCCCAAATATGAGGGAGGACCTCCCTCGGCTGATCACCTGTGTGTGCTCGTCCACGGTGTAAGTTGTGTGACCCGTCTCCACCACGAATTGCTCGCCTCGTGCCTTTTTAACTCCCTTTGTTGAGGGAATCCTCCCCAGATTCGCCCAATCATGACCGTTCTTGCACGACCCTTCCTGTTCTCACATCGTTCCTTGAACATGAATTTAGCTATGGGGCAATCCCGACCACATGCGAAACGTGGCTAAAAGCCTGCGCGACTTGTATCCTTCAACCGAGCTACGACTTTTGTTTGCCAAGCGCAACATCGGTAGCTTCACATACGATGGCATTGAGCGAGGCGGTGAGCGAATTTGCTCCGAGATCGAGGAGGAACTACGCGCCGTACAGGAGAGCGGTGGTAAAATCACCAAAATCAGCATCGTTGGATACTCCCTTGGCGGTCTGGTCTGCCGTTACGCCGTGGGTTTGCTTTACGCCAAAGGCATCTTGGATGACCTCGAATGCATGGTACGTCGTGTTGTTCTACTAAAGTCCCCCCTTCCCTTCTTTTGGTCTTGTAAAGCGTTTTAACGCCCTACTCTCTCCCAACAGAACTTTACCACTTTTGCATCCCCTCACCTCGGAGTTCGCACACCACTCAAAGGCTGGCACAATCACGTCTGGAACATCATGGGTGCTCGAACCCTCTCCATGTCGGGAAAGCAGCTGTTCACCATAGATTCATTCCGCGATACCGGACGTCCATTGCTATCCGTACTCGCGGAACCCAACTCTATTTTCATGATGGGTCTGCGCAAGTTCAAAAGACACACGCTCTACTCCAACATAACCAACGACAGAAGCGCTGTATATTACACGACGTGCATTACCAAGACGGACCCATGTCGCAATCTGGATTCAATCAAGGTCAACCCTCTCCAAGGTTACAGCGGCGTCCTCCTGGATCCCCTGAACCCACTTCAGCCATCACCAATATTCCGCGGCCCTGCGACATTCTCCTCGGTCACTGGGTCCATTGCCAACTGGGTCAAGCGGATACCATTCATGATGACTGTCGCCTTTTTCGTTCCCATCGGTGTTCTCGCCTATCTCTGCAATTCTGTCGTCCAAAACATCCGGTCGTCCCAACGAATCAAAATCTACGAGCGAGGCGAAGCCGGCGTCAGCCTCGATGGCTATCGAGTGCCCGTTTTGATCAAGGAACTTCGCGAAGAGGTCGAAAACACATACGAGGCGCTCAACAGCTCGCAAAACCAAGAATATCTCGCGACTGAGGACGAAGATGATGCTGATGTGATGAGCGCGGAGGACAGGCGATCGATACAGCGGGAGAGACGACTCTCCATTCCGGCTCAGCCAACTCTTGCACTGACACCGCATCAGTTCGAAATGATTCGATCTTTGGATACGTTGAAATGGAGAAAATACCCTGTATGGATTCACAATGACCGACAGAGCCATGCGGCCATCATTGTGCGCATGGACAAGAAGTCATTTGATGAGGGATGGGTAGTATTGAGGCATTTTGCTAGGGATGAGTTCTTGATCTAGACCGACTGAAGAAGAAGAACAAAAAAGAAGAAAAAAAAAATCCGACAATATCATGAGTCTTGAAGCTGCTGTCCGGGCCTGGTCACAGGCAGACGGCATTTATCATTGTACGTGAAAAGTGCAACTTAGGCGCAGAAGGGGTTGTATGTCGTTCTCCACCGCAGCCGGACGCATACACATGGCCCAATCCACTTGCCTCATAGTCAGCTTGCAAAGACGGGCGGCATCGAGAGAGGACAAGTGACGGGGACGGTGAGTAACAAGTGTCATGCCATGCATGGCCTTTGGTGGTCATATTCAGATGCGTGATTTCTCTTCCCAGTTGTGATGAACATTCAACTGCTGGATATTGCAGCCTCGTATCTTGGGCATTACCCTCGTTCGCGATCCCTTTTTCTTCGGGCGTCTGAGTCTGACATCAGGATCCCCGCGATGTCTCGTATTTTAGCCCGAGACCTCGTATAACGCGGGGTCTGCGGACTATTATTCTCCGCAGCAGGGCTGCCTTTCCCTCGCTCCGATCAAGATTCCGTCGAGTCAGAACACATTGTCAGATTCCACTCCCACATCGCTCCACACTAGCCATCGTATTCACGATTCCATGATGGAAGTCCGTTTTGTCTTGTGCAACGCCGCGTAGACATCAACCACGTGATCATGCCGTGATGGGAGTTTGGGCCGGCAGGGGAGATTTCGGGAAACAAGTATAAAGAGGGTCTTGGGGCAGGCAACAAGAATCGAACGACACTTTACTTGACATTCTTTGCAACGTTATCGACTTGCCTATCAATACAACATTTATTTCAAACAACGAAATAACCATCATGCAGTTCTCGCACATCGTCGTCGCCGCCGCCATGGCCGTTTCTGCCTCGGCAATGCAAGGTAGGGCGCGATATCTGGGGACTCTCGTGGACGATGCTGATTTTTTTTTTCCAAGTCTCTTGGGACGCTGGTTACGACCGAGGCGACCGACCGCTTACCGAAGTATCCTGCTCCAATGGACAGCACGGCCTCATCCCCAAATACTCAACGCAGGGTTCTTTACCCAACTTCCCCAACATCGGTGGTGCTGCCGTCGTCGCCGGCTGGAATTCGCCGAATTGTGGAACTTGCTGGGCTCTCGAGTACCAAGGACACACAGTCAAGGTTTTGGCCATCGATCACGCTGATAACGGCTTCAACATTGGTCAAAGGGCAATGGACGCCCTTACAAACGGACGGGCCGCTGAATTAGGCCGTGTCGAGGCTACTGTCACTCCTTTATCTGCTGGAGAATGTGGCTTGTAAAATTTGAAAGCCTTTGTAATCACATAGAAAGGGCGATGCAACCTACCACTTCATAGAATACGCTGATGCACAATCCAAGAAGCTGCGCCCGCCCATGGTATAAAGACCTCGAGTCTCCCAAGACCCAATTCGGTGTAATCAATGCTCGTTTATGATCCCGAGTCTCAATTATACTTGATGCTCGAGTTTCTCCTCCGGAAGGAATATCGACCCCACTTCTCTTGTCCAGCATTGTCCTTGTCTTTTCCCACTCCTGCTTCCGTGAAGACCTTTATCGGGGCTATCTCAGACTTGTTACCTTGTGGGTTTTGCTCTTGAGCAGCGGGAGATTCTTCTACCAAGAGCCCAAACGATTCCGGTCCGTACATTTCTGCTGGAGAGACCTTTTCTAGAGAAGCCGCATAGTCAATGTTGAGTGGATCATCCAGTGTGGGCAACAAGAAGAGGATGCAGTCCCAATTCTCAACATAGTCTGCAAACTGTTCGTAATCTAGACCCGGGTTGACACCCTCGAGAGGAATCTGTAGAGCTCGGGGTTGGAAGAACGCCGTCTCAATCTGCCCCTTGTTGAGCAAGTCGCCCATAAGCTCCAGAAACTGTTCGATCAGGCGACGTTGACCTGCGAACACATAGCATCGTTCGTCCTTGTGGTAGCCCATATAATTGCGGGCCCGTTCGCGAGATCGTCTTTCGATTACAATATCTGTGTGGCATTTGCAGATCCCGACACTGCTGTGGTATACATGTATATCGGACGAATGCACAACGTCCAAGGCTGGCAGCTTATGAAAGAAGTGGGAGACCAGAGACCCGCTTAGGTATGAGTTGTAATACTCTTTGATTTTTTCTTCGTTCGTCCGCTCAAGCTGCTTAAAACCGTTGCGGATGTCTTCGGATGTTGGGTTGATAAATGTTCTCCTGCCCAAATAATGTGTTGCCTTCTCCATGACTGGAGCGCGGTGGAATGATGCTAATTTGAGTTGAGTAATGAAACGATAAAGGCAAGTTTGGACATGTGTGTAAGTTGCGGGACCAAATGAAGCAAGCAAATTTCAGAAGAAAGAGAGGAGAAGGGAAAACGAAACCCGAGTGCTGTCGTTCTTATTGAGGTGCAGCTTTTGGCTCACCCTGTGACTTGCCGGCGAGTGCCTTGGCCAACTGGCAAGAGCTGGCAGCTGTCAGAAAAAAAAATGAGCAGTTGCCGGCCGCCGGTGTGTGAATCGACCTCATCAAGTTATTCAAGGTTTCCCTGAACCTTCCTGCAGAGTCTACGAGCCAAATTCGACACCGTGCACTGCTTTTCTGGAAGCCAAAGGTATGACGCCTCAATCATATCTGGAAGATATGTACGTACTTCTGACGTCTCTCAAGACAGACTCAAGGACTTCTTTATATGTCAGGAGGTCCGGGGACTCATCTGCCCAGAAGTCGAATTGACGAACAACTTTCCCTATTTTACCCCCCGCTGGAGGTGTTGTACCAGTCCAGCATTCAGGAGAAGGCGGCTCTCCCCATATAATCCTGGCACCTCCGGGGATCCAAACATCATTTCTCGCTCTTCACAAGGTCCAATAGTATGAGAGATGCACACATGATACTCCGAAGATCATACCACAATTCGTGGTGCCTGTGTCCATGAGCGCGAACGTTTATAGTCTTGAGGGGGCAGTCGATTCCGGACGCCAAGAGGGACCGGGGAGCGTCAAGTTCATCACTACTCAAATTACTGGGACACACATAGACTGCCGGACTAGGAGCTTCGAAGAATGATGGTGAGAACGAGTTGAGAAGGGTACTAATTCGAGGCTGTTGCCCAGTTGCCGCCGCCGCCATCGAGCAGTTGATACGCCCTATCATGTCCAAGTCGGTAAAGTGGATGGAGTAGTAGAATATCGGTTGATACAGCCTTGTTTGCATTTCGAGATGTCGATTATCTAATGCCCAGCTCAGTTCTCTTGAGACATGACCACCAGCTGCCTGGAGATTTCCTTGAGGCGCTCGAACGATGAAGGTGGTTTCATAGTGTTGCGTGGCTGGAGGAAGATGTGCTGACCATGAGGATACCTGAGCTTCAGATCCACGAGCCATACGAATGATTGGCTTGATATAAGTCCTCGTTTCGATATGTGGTTGTACCCCCGGACAGAGATACATAAGCTTCGCCAACGGTCGCCAACATATCCACAAGGTTGACCACTAATCTGGCGCAAGCCACAAAGAGGCTGGCCTTTTTGTCAAACTTGATCTGGCATCGATTCGAACTCTGATGCAAGAAGAGCATTTAGTCTGAGGATACGCTGGGTTCAAATCTCCCCCCTTGACCCCCCTCCTTCACGCACTGCCTCGCTTGAAGGAATTCTCCGGGTCGCGGACACCTGCTTTGTTCAACGGGGTCATTGCCGCGGGGGAATGAGGTTACATTTCGTCAAGTCCGAAGGGAGGATGCAGCGAGCTTAATTAAGCAGCCAGCTGCATGGTCTGCCAAATGCAGGCAGGTCAAATCCGGTGAGTGGCCGATGCCCCAGATTTGTCATTTTGCATTTGATGAAACACAGTGGCGCCTTATTCGGGTCAATTATCCGCTATCCGCCCTATGTATATTTTCCGCGCTGCTTTGATTCGTGACACCCCGTACTCATCCTCTTTCAGTAACCCCAACGTCTGGGATCTGAGCATCGTGGGTTTCTTTCCACCAAAATTTTCTTAATTGGTCATTACCCCGCATTTCGCACCTCCATATCAAGATTTTGAGTCTAAGAGGTATTTCTCTCGCCAGAATGGCGAAGCTCAAGGCAACATTGGCAAAGTACAATGTTGCGCATAAATTGTATAAACGGTCGTTGCTCAACACCGTCTGCATAGTGGCGGGTATTTCCATCTTCTTCTTTGGTTACGACCAAGGTCTGATGGGCGGCGTAAACACCACACGAAACTATGCTGAATTGATGGGTTTCGGGCACTGGGATGAGGCGCAGCAGATTGTTGTTGTGGATAAGCCTTTTCTACAAGGAGGCATCGTGAGTCCCCCAAATGTCCAATTGCGGTCATGCGAACGTGAGACACAAGTGACTAACGCCCAACAGGTGGCCGTGTATTATCTCCCCGGAACGCTCGTAGGTTGTCTTATTGGTGGTTGGCTTGGAGACGAATATGGCCGCATCGCGACCATGGGCATTGCCTGTTTGTGGTGTGTTTTTGCTGCTGCTCTGCAATCCGCGGCACAAAATGCGAACTGGATGTTCTGTGGTATGTTTTTTTTATTCATATGGCTTGTCAGCTATGTTTCCTTTTTTTTCCCTTTTTCCTCTTCTTTTTGGCGTGGGGTGTAGTATGTTGACAAGAAAAAAAACACCAGCACGAGTGTTGAGTGGTATTGGCACCGGTGTTCTGAATGCAATCACGCCGGTCTGGGCTACTGAGACCGCCAGCCACACGTCTCGTGGCCAATTCGTTGCCGTTGAATTTACTCTCAATATATTTGGTGTTGTGACTGCCTACTGGCTTGAATTGTGAGTTTTTTAGCACTGAGATGTCCAAGTTTGTTGGCTTAATCCAAGACATTCCAGTGGCACATCCAAGTACAAGAACCCCGACTCGTCTTTCATCTGGAGATTCCCCGTTGCTTTCCAGATCGTCCCTCTCATTTTCTTATTCATCACTATCTGGTTCATGCCAGAGTCCCCGCGCTGGCTCGTTAAAGTTGGTCGGGAAGATGAGGCTCGATTCATTCTGCAACGTCTTCGAGGAAGTGAGGGCGAGGAAGGCGAGCTGGCCGAGGCTGAGTTGCAAGAAATCATCAGCATTCGCAACTTGGAAGAGAAAACCTCCAACCAGCAGAGCTATTTCCACATGTTCTTCGGCATTGGATCTGGTAAACTGCATACGGGACGACGCGTGCAACTTGTGATCTGGCTTCAGATTCTGCAAGAATGGATCGGTATTGCCGGTATTACCATTTATGGGCCTCAGATTTTCACTATAGCTGGTATCAGTGCCGCGGATCGTCTCTGGGTCAGCGGCGTCAACAACATCACATACATGGTAGGTCAGCAGCGCAAGCTTTCTTTTTCCACTACAGTCACTCCTCATAATGGCTAACCGATGTCTCCCACAGTTTGCCACGCTCATTTGTGTCTTCACCCTGGACAGGATCGGTCGCCGCTGGACTCTCTACTGGGGCTCCGCCGGCCAGGGCATATGCATGTTTATCGCCGGCGGTCTTGCCCGAGCTACCATGAATGCAGGCGACAGCGGCAGCCGCTCGCAGATCGGCGGTGCCGCCACATTCTTCGTCTTCCTTTACACGGCCATCTTCGGAGCTATTTGGCTCACGGTACCATGGCTGTACCCGGCTGAGATTTTCCCCCTCCAAGTCCGTGCCAAAGGCAATGCCTGGGGCGTGGTCGGCTGGTCCATTGGCAATGGGTGGTGTGTGCGTATTTCTCGCCCCCCCCAATTTCGAGTTGGATCATGCTCACACTACTCTTACAGGTGCTCCTGCTCCCTAGCATCTTCGACCGCCTCAACGAGAAAACACTCTATATTTTCGGTGGCGTCAACATCCTCAGCATATTCATCGTCTGGGCGCTGTATCCCGAATCGAACCAACGCACTCTTGAAGAGATGAACCTCGTGTTTGCCAGCGATAGCATCTGGACGTGGGAAGCGGAGAAGAATTTTGCCCGTCTCAATGAGGAGAACCCGCAGCTTGTGCGGCGCGCTCGGGGCGGCCGAGGAGTTGTCGATGCGGAAACGGGCAATGTCAGGACGTCTGGTGAGCATGACAAGTCGAGCGTGTCCCATCTCTGATTTGATTCGAAAAGGATGGCCATGGCGATTGTGAGAAGATGTAATTCATGGGCGGCTCCAGCTTTGTAAACACACGTCGTATGCGGTTGTTGCGTACACTTGCCATGAAGTTTCATCTACACAGTCATTCTACAAGCGTGCTTCTCGACGTGACGCCTGCAAGATGCCATGACAAATACACAAATACACAAATGCCTCTATTTTTCAAAAAGATTGGGAACACCCTCCCGGTAGAGCCAGCGTTCCCTACAAACAAACTCCCAATGTCTCAAAGCACCTCTATCAAGAAAACAAAGCTATACCCAAAAAAAAAAACCCCCCGAATGATACCACACGGCCGCTGTGCTCTATGCGAAAAGAAGTAGAAAATTTAAAAGTATGTACACGCACCCGTGCATCTAGTCATTTCATTGGCTAGTCACTATCAGCATCCGAATGCGAATGCAGATCGGAATCGCCTTCATCGTCCGTCAGGTCCACGGCCAGCTTGTGCGCCTCGTGCTCCATCATCTCCCTGTACGTGCTCCAGCTGAGCGCGACAAAGGCCACGATGATCATGGACCCGCCAAAGATGGCGGCCCAGCTCAGGGGCTGGCCCGTCAGGACCCAGTCTGCTATGGCGACGATGAAGATGGTCAGCAGGGCGGCGACGGACGACAAGACGGGCGAGGTGAGGGAGATGAGGACGAGGAAGCAGCCGCTGAAGATGGCGTTGGACAAGACAGCCACGAGGATGAGCCAGCAGGTGGAGGCTTCGGGGATCTCGAAACGCTCAATGTTGAGCCAGTGCAGGAAGGGGAGGGGGATCCAAAGAACAGTGAGGGTGAAGAGGCCGATGCACGAGCCGAAGACGTTGGCGAAGATGGTGCCGCGGACGGGGGAGACGCCCTCGGGGGGGCAGGCATAGCGCTTGTAGAGGACCTCGTAGAGGCCGTAGAGGACGGAGCCGACGCCGATGACGAGATTGCCGGCGAATCGGGAGCCCGGCGCGAGGTTTTTGGGCCCCGACGCGGCAGACGTGGTGGTGGTGGCTTCGTCGGCGGGGGCGCCGGTGTCGCCGTACGCGACGATCAGGACGCCGAGGATGGCGATGAGGACGGAGACGGACTTGTCCGCGCGGAGGGGCTCTTTGAGGATGGGCACGGAGAAGGCGTAGGCGAAGAAGGCGCTGCAGTTGTATATGGCAGTGAGGTCCGAGGGCGTCGTGAGGCTCACGGCAATGTACCAGCTCAGGCCGGCAACGGTCAGCGCAGAGGTGATGTAGATGGTCATGCGGGCGAGGTATATGACGGGGCGGCCGCGGCGGGCGACGCTCGGGGTGGTGACGTTGATGGTCTGCAGCTCGATCATGGTGACGGTCGAGAGCACGACCTGCAGGTGCTTGCGCCAGAACTGCGGCCACGGCTGGGCGCGCTTCTGGAGGCGCAGCGCGAGCACCGTGGCGGGCCAGAGGACGATCCACGACGAGTGGGTAAAGTACATCATGCAGTAGGCCTTGGACCAGCCGAGGTCGTGCTGGATGTGGGCAGACATTTCCGTCTGCACGCAAAAGGCCACGAGGGACACGGACAGGAAGAGGCCGGCGAAGAGGTACTTCTTGCGGGCGGATGCCTTGGCGGCTTCCATGGCGGCGGCGGGACTGCGCGAGTGCATCGTCGACTGCCGGCTGAAAGAGGAGGGGGGGTGCTGCACCGTCATGGGCGGATGGAAGCCTGCCGGGGCGTCTGTCATGGGGGTCGTGAGTCGTGATGATTTTGATGATTTTGATGACGATGGGCCCGAGTGTGAGGATCGTTTCGGGTCGCGGCCGGCGTCGCCATCGGCTTGGGCTTCCAGGTCGGGTTTCGGGAGAAGCGGGACGGCGGAGCGGCTGTTGCGGTGGATCGTTGGGGGGCGGTCGTTGTCCATGGCAGTTGAGGAGGGGAGAGGAGGGGATGCCAAATTTCTTCGTCTCTTTGTTCTTTATCTCGGTGAGTTGCGGAGGAAATGGATCTCTGGCTGGCGCAGGCGTCCTCTTGTGGTGTCGTCGGGAGGGGGAGAGAGAGAGAGAGAACTTGATGGCGGGAATGCAGACGATGGATGATACGGGGCAAGATGGCGTCTTAGGCCATGGCGGACCGAGGCTGAGGCAGTCTCGGTCGATTCGCGAGGATGCTGCGAGGATGCTGCGAGGATGTTGGGTGGTGGTTGTTGGGTGGTGGTTGTCGTGTTGTTGGATGAATCCGGCGAGGAGAAGCCGGGGAAGCCAGCTGTCAGGCAGCTGTCAGGGAAGACGTCTTGTGGGGTCGACGCCAGCGCCCGCCCGCCCGCCCGCACCGTCACATCATCCATTAGTTCAAGGTTGTAGAGTTGTAGAGGGCGGGCCGCTCCCAACAAAGCATCCCGTGGTCTGTTGGTCTGTTCTGTCTACGGGAGTGATTACGGAGAGTGCTGCCAGATAGTATCAACTTTGAGAGATCCATCCATCCATCCCTCCCTTCCTCCCTCCCTCGACCCATCCGACGGGACCCCTATTTCGCGCCGGGCCCAAAAAGGGCCTCTCGCGCATCATACCCATACTCCAGGTCACCGTGCCAGTAATTGGCAGAGTCCGCCTTGGACATCTGCCACGCCTCATCCAGCGCCTTGACCACACCGTCCGGCAGCGGGCCCTTCTCCAGGTTGTCCAGGTTGTCGCCCAGCTGCTCGACGCTCGACACGCCGATCAAGATGCCGTCGTTGCCCCCCTTGACCTTGAGCGCCGAGTGGTGCACCATCCACCGCAGCGCCGTCTCAATCATGGTCAGGCCGTGCTTGTCCACGGCCCCCTCAACCAGCTGCATGGCCCTGAAGGTGCTCTCGCGGAAGTAGCGCTGGCGATAGTTGGCGCCCTGGGCAGAGCTCACGTCCGAGAAGCGTCCGCTCTCGGGCACCATGTCCTTGGACCTGATCTTGCCCGAGAAGAGGCCCCCCGCGATGGGGTTGTAGACGACCACGTCGAGCCCGTAGCGGCGGCACGCCGGCAGGAGCTCCGGCTCGACGTTTCGCGTGATGCAGTTGTACATGCCCTGGTAGATGCTGGGCCGCACCCAGTTGTTGTACTTGCACATCATCATGACCTCTGCCACCTCGTAGGCCGTGAAGTTGCTGATGCCGAGGTTGACGAACTTGCCTGCCTTGTGGAGCTTGTCCATGGCCTCGAGCGTCTCTTGGAAGGGGGTTCCGCGGTCCGGTCGGTGCAGGTAGAGGATCTGCAGGTATATGGGAAAGCAAAGCAAAGCAAAGCAATGTATTAGCTAAGTGAAAACTTGATGGAAGAATGGGCAAGGAGATGATGGGCTTACGTCCACGCAGTCGGTGCCCAGCTCCTTGAGACTCGTTTCGACCGAGTCAATGACCTTCTGGGCGGCATTGTCGCCATGCTCGGCCGGGTACTGCACCTTTGTGGCCAGCGTGAGTCCCCTCTCGCGCCACTTGGCCTCCCTCGTGAAGGCCTCCTGCTTCCCGCCCACGTAGACGCGGGCCGTGTCTACTTCGTTGTAGCCCCTGGACTGGAGCAGGTCGAGCGCCTTGTTGAACGTGTCCAGGCTGGTGATACGAGCGCCATCCTCTGCCTTTGGCCCAAAGGTCATCAGGCCGAGGATGATGCGCGGCTTGTTGGTGTTTTGCACGATGAGGGGCATCTTGACGGCGTGATTTCAGGCAAGGGTTCTCGTTTCCTGGATTGATGGACAGGGTTCGTGTCTTGGCAGATTCGATGGCCGTTGCGAGGGCCGTTGGTTGCGAGGGTGGTGGTTTTGCTTGGACCAAAAAGTTCTTCCTTTTCTTTCCCCCAGTCCATGATGCTGACCACCACCGACCGACCTTGTCACTAAAATAAGTGAATGACGAAACGAGGCGGGGTCGACTTTGGCAAGTTGGGCGCGCGCTCAACAAGCTCCCGCTCTCGCCCTCCACCCACCCGAGCTCGAGCTGTACATAGCGCCATCATCATTCTTGCCATTTACTTGATGGAAAGCCATGTCTCGACAAAGAAAGCTCTCTTGCGACAAGCAAAACCAAAGTTCCAAATATTACGACATGGGCGCAAATGCAAGTCACAGCGCAGCGTGGTTCGATAAATCGGGAAGAGCAGGACCCGCTCACCCGCAAGTCCCGCCCCGCCGGCCGGACCCGAATGGTGGCACCACATTTGTGAACGGCAATTGGTCCACCCCCCAAAACGTGGTGTGATGTTCAACACCAACAGCTTCCATATCTGCCCACCACCTCACCAGCATCATCCCATCTGAGCGCGCCCGTGGAGTGCATGCTCCTGAGGATAATCTCTTTCCTATCCCCCGTACCACGTATCAACTACCTTCACAATCTGCCGCCATGACCGACTATAAAGGCAGCAGCAGCCTGCAGTGCCCTGTCGCATCCATCTCGGTACCACCTATCCGCAAACATCATCATCTCATCTGTCATCATATGCACACTTCTCCAATCCACCTTCTCATACCCCGCTCACTCGACTCTTTTTTTTTTTTTATTAAAAAAAAATGAACTCTGCCGTCACTCGCGCCACGAGGAGGTCCTTCTCCCTCCTCGCCGCCGCCCGATCTGCCGTCCGGGCTATCGAGTCGCAGCCCTTCCAGAGACGCTCTGTCTCGCGGACATCTGCAAAGGCAGATTGGCTAGGGGAGGGGAAGCGCGTTGGCAAGCAGGCTGCCTTGTAAGTCTTGTGTTGTGCGGAATGCTTGCTTGGCCGTCGTTGGCTAATATTGATAGGTTCGTCCCTGGAACTATCGTCTTGCTTGGATGGCCGTACATGGCCAAGACGGTCTTTGATGGACATGTGTAAAGAAATTTCGGTCCAAAAAGCGACTTATTTCAATGCTCTCACTTCAACATATCAGGTCAACTGGTCATTTTGCTTGCTCCGTGGGGGAGGGGGGGAACAGCAGACTCGGACACTTCATTTAATTTGGGGCTGCGTGAGCGGGAATATCTAAAAACCATTATTGTACATGTTCTCATCATTACTTGGCGTTTAGGGGCTGCAGACTTGATCAAGAGAGTAAAGTTTCCGATGAGTTTTACTCTCTAAGTGATGATGTTTATGCGCAGCAGTGTTCCCGTTCGTGTTGCTTAAAAATGCATCGACAAAAGAAGAGCACCGGAGTCGGGGTGTTGTTTGACATCATCCCAGGTGCATCACAACCCATGACACCCCCTGCCGGATGAGACAAATTCAAGCCCTTCCTCGTCAAACATACGTTGAGCCACATCCCACACGCAAACTAGAGTGGGTATCGTTTGTCGTTCTCGTGCTGAAAATCGAATGCATCTCGTACTCGTCCTTGGCAATATCCTCGTCGCTGGCCCCGTCAAACGTCGTCCATCTCATTCCCCTCCGTATTCTCTCCTGCTTGGCTCTCCTCTCCATGATGGACAGCCTATGGCCTCCTGCTTCTGGCGGCGGTACCGACCCATCTCGCTTGCCCCCTGGTTTGGAGCTGTTTCTAGACTTCAACCCGCTCAGTCGGCTCACTGTGTGGGCGATGAACGGTCCAAGGATGGGCACATTGACGGCAATTATGCCAATGAACTAGCCCATCTTTGTTAGTGTCGGGCAAACTGTTGAGGCAGCGTATGCAAAATCTTTATTTCCTCTGTTTTGGCGATTCGTTACTTACTGTCTCTCGGGCAGACCAAATGGTCGTAAGGTTGACGATGTGAATGTCGCGTAGACTCAGGATACACCGCAGCAGAGTGGCGACAATCATGCAGACACCTGTGCATAGCCAGAGACAACAGAGGAATTTCCTGCAATCAAGTCATCATGTTAGTTTCTGGGGGGGTTCCCATCTGCCACAGGCAAAGCAGAACTGGACTCACTTTGGCCACGACATGCGCACTTTCCAGAGTAACGGAATTGGAATGCACGCGATTAATAGTTCCGTGCTATTTGCAACAGACATTAGCTATACAAGCCCTGTCGTGGATGTTGCGTGGAACGACCCGCGGCGCGCCCTCACCCGACATTTGTGACAGTAACGACGTAAAAGTTTGGCACGTAGACGGCACACGCTTCTATTAGCAGTCAGCCTCGTTATTATGTACGCCCTATTGTCATTTCTTCGCCTCGCTGGCTTCATACCTCCAGGATACGGATACACCTGCCATTTCCTATGCAACGGTGTACAATGCGTGAATGTGGCCAGGATGGCGGCAACATAGGTGATTCCACAGAGTATGGCGCAAATCTTGACCATGTCCCTCTGTTTTAGATCCAGGCTAGGGAAACATATTAGTCCTCGTTGATCTTCTATACCCCCTTCACCACGTCTCAAGTGCAGGGGAACGAATACTCACGTAAGTCGGCCGTAGAGAAATAGCATGCACGCCTTCAATGACCATATCAGTCTGATGTAGACGCACCATGCTGCAAAGAGAAACTTGCTTCCCGCGATTATCGGGGATTTTTGCTCGTCGGTTAGCGTGAGGGCGATTTCGTCCGTCATGTTCGCGATAGTGCCGAGTTTTGCTGACGGAGTTCACCATGTTAGATAGCTTTCGGACGAACCGCTGACTGACTGGATCGACTCGACTTACTGCTGAAGTAGATCATCGACATTTCTGCCTGGAAAAAGATGACGATCTCAGTATGAAGCCATTGAGGAATTGCTCTTCAAATTGTCACAAACCGTCCATAGAACCGCCGCCGCGACAGAAAAAAAGTCGTCTCCATCCCATCTCCAACCTACTACTCGATATCGGCAACACAGCCGACAGAAGATGACCACTAGTCCTATCCCGAATTCTACCCAAGCTTCCCTGAGGAATGGGTTTTTGAGCATGGTCGATTTAGCCTCGCTCGCCGCGGCTATCTCGTCGTAAGTCGTCCGCTAGACGCTTCATTTCACATTGAAGCCTTCTAGTGCCTTCTAGTGTGAGGACTCATTCCAACAAAGGGTATTCGCGACTCGAAGAAAAACAGGGAAGCGATTCGAAAAAACTGGCCTCCTCTGCACATGTTACTCATGTCGGATCCCAGAAGCATTTTTAAAGGGTCACTAGTTGGGTAAAATGATCCCGCCGTCGTTCGTCTGTGCATATCGACAAGTCGCAGAACGCTTGGGCCAAATTAATGTTCCTTTTTCCTTCTCCGCATCGATCGAGACCTTTTTTGTTCGATACGCTCTTTGTCATTGGCCGATGGCAAGAAGCAGGGAACGAAATACTAATCACAGTTGGTTGGTGGGCTGTAAACATCCGCCCGCGGAACCACACACCCGGCTGAAAACCATTGAGACCAACAGCATTGGCGTTGCCGTGTATTGTCGGTGGCAGACCAGGGCTGGGTTTATGCCTCAGCCTATGTATCCCTGTGCTGTTGGTCTATTCCATGTTTCAAAAAAAATGGACGGTGCTCTCCATAGAGGGTTGCGTCTGTGTAAGACGGTAGCTTCAAGGTATGCTGGACCTGGCTGCAAGGCTGATTGTTATTTACAGGGCTCGCAATGCACGTCAGGTCAAGGCTGTGATGTGATGCGATGTGATGCTGTTCAGCTTAGCATGCTCTGAAAAGTGTGGGAAGATCTCATTGCGATCTCGCGGCAAACATACAGTACTCATTCTTCTGTCAACGATCGCTACAGCCCAGTGGCGCGCGTCGTCGCTCGGGAATCAATAATTGGCCCATCTGTGAGCCCTAGAATACTCCCCGATCAAGTAGCTGGATCCCGGTGGTCGTAATCGAGGCTAATTGTGGGAAATTTGTCTTCGTTGATGGACAATGGCCCGGTCGCCCGGTCGTGTCAGGGTAGCCTGCAGGAACGAGAAGACACGTGCACGGTGTCTGACAGGGCAGAAAACTTTGGGCTTCTCGAGAAGTATCAGTCAATGGATGTCAATGGATTCTCGGCGTGTTGAGCGAGGTATTTGCAAAACAATATATTGTTTAATCGAGTTCGAGGATGCGCTGCTCTACAGATGTGTAGGAACTTGGGAAGACTGTTCATCGGAATAAAGCGGTTTCAGTTCTGAAAATTGTCCACAAAACTGGGAGATTGGCATGTCTCTCCGATTGATGAGCAACTTCGTTCGTGTGCACGGGCACTCGATTCCAAAGTTCTGGTGAACGATTTGGCGCACTCTGGCCTCCACGTGTGACAGCAGTCACAGCACAGGCTCTTTGATCGTAGGTGACTCAATTTCCATCATCATTTCGTAACAAGTCGTCATTCAGTTCAGGAACAACGCTTGTCAGTGACATGTCTGTCCCCGAAGTAGGCTTGACCGTTTTCCCCTACTCGCTGCGAGGGTGACGAAATAAGGTGTCAGCCAGACCAGACTTTTGGTGAACATCCTGCCCGGCTTCAAATACACGTCACTTGTCTGATTTCCTCTCGTTATATTGTAGTTCCAGTCAGTAAATCGTGTCGTAGGCTCCGCGTCAGTCCTGGGAACCACCACACCACTCTACACCATGAATCTCTTTGCAACTGTATTCTAGCTGCGGTAGCAATCGTTGCTGCATACGTGCTCAAAAGAATGCTGTTCAGTGGTGAGGCTGAACCGGAAACTGAACCAGGGTGACAGAGTGCAAGGTGCCATAAGTGCGGCTCCAGCAGGAGCCGTGCGTTACACAGCTTTCGCTTCTTGGTGTGATGCCTCTATTATAGCGTGCCCAAGTTCAGGAGGACATTATGCTTTAGATGAAAAGATTCATGCGACGGTTAAGCGGTTAGCCGATGACTTATGACGATTCCGTAATTAACATGCATCAGCGACGCAGGAATGCAAAAAAGCCGTCGTTCGATCTGTAAGAAGAGTCAATGATCTGTGAAGTTTCGACCCTTGACTGACTCCCTTTGACAGAATTACTCGTGCCCCGCCCCACCTCACAGCGTACGAGGAAAGTTTGTTCGAGTTTGATTCGAACGGGTGTCGCCAGCCGCCAGCCGCCAGCCGCCTCTAGTTAGAGATTAAAGTGGTATGTCACGTGCACCCGTGTTGTCGTCGTTGTCATGTTGCCTCACCTCCCCAGTTTCTGCCGGCTAAATTGGAGTTAGCGTCACGATTGCTCCAGCGCGTTATTACCACACGTCTCATTTCGGTAACATGGGTTGATTAAAATGAAAAATGAAAACGAACACCAAGTTGTCGAAATTCTTGATGATGGCTGCACCGCGTCTGAAGATGACGGCGGCCGCCCTCCAGGAGAATCTGCGTCGAATTCGAAGAAGCGAAAAGTTGATGTCGACAATGTCTCGGAGAAGGTCCACTGGACCGACGACTCAGATGAGTTGCCTGTGAAGCCCAAGAAGAGAAGGGCGAAACGAAAATCAGCGACCATAAAAGAGAAGAAGACAAAGGGCAGCAATAATGCCGGCACACAAGATGGGATCGATCTGGAAGATCTTCCGGATTACCTGCAGGAGAGACGCCGAGCCTTTGATGCGGATAAGAAGCGCCTTCACGAGGCGGCTCTTATGCTTCCACCTGACTATACTGGAATAGAGTTCCATGAGTCACGAGGACCAGATGAACTAAGGGAAAGGCCCGAGTTTGACATTAGCAGCGGCATCAAACCATCCAGGCCATACAAAGACATTGAACTACCCCAATCAGCTGGGTTGATTCCAGCATCCATTGCTCAGTATTTGCGCGATTACCAGGTTGCGGGAGTTAAATTCCTCCATCGCAAGTTCGTTTACCAAGAGGGTGGCATCCTTGGCGATGATATGGGCCTTGGCAAAACGGTTCAAGTTGCGGCCTTTCTAACCGCTGCGTTCGGGAAGACAGGGGATGAGCGAGACGACAAGCGGATGAGAGAAATCAGGTTCTGCCCCGGTCGGTGGTATCCACGGGTTCTGATCATCTGTCCAGGCTCTCTTATTATGAATTGGAGAAACGAGTTAACCAGGTGGGGATGGTGGCATGTTGACATCTACCACGGCGCGAATAAGGATGACATTCTGGGAACTGCACGGGCGGGTCTCTTGGAGATAATGATCACGACTTATGACACTTACAAGAACAATCGCAGCGGCATTAACATGGTGGCATGGGATGCGGTCATTGCAGACGAATGCCATAGGCTCAAGGATAGGAAAAGTGAGACCACTAAAGCGCTGCAAGAAGTAAATGCCCTCTGTCGTATTGGGCTGACTGGGACCGCGATTCAAAATAAATACGAAGAGCTATGGACATTACTTGACTGGACTAATCCAGGGCATTTTGGCACCAGATCCGAATGGAGGCAAACAATCAGCAAGCCGTTGGCCGTTGGACAATCCCATGATGCTACTGGGGCTCAGCTAAGCTTGGCCAGAAAAACAGCACAGAGGCTTGTTCAAAACCTTCTACCGCGCTATTTCCTCCGGCGAATGAAGACCTTGATCGCTGATCAGCTGCCTAAAAAGACAGACCGGGTGGTTTTCTGCCCGTTATCGGACTTACAGCGCGAGGCTTATAAGACCTTCATTGGTAGTGAGCAAGTTCAGCTTCTCCTTGACCTTTCAGAAATGTGCGAGCATGGCAAAAAGCAAGGCTGGTGTTGTCGAACAACACTTCCCGATGGAACCCGGTGGGCTTCGATTGTTTTCCCTAGCATGGTAGTATTGCAGAAACTTGCTAATCATCTTGCCCTTCTCACACCGTCTACGACAGACATTGACGAGAAGCATGAGAGAGAGCTACGCACATTGAAGACCTGTATGCCAAACAGGTGGAAGCCTATGTATGAACAAAGAGACCAGATCAGAAACCTGGTAAACCCCGAGTTCTGTGGGAAATGGAAAGTCCTGAAAAAATTACTGAGGTTCTGGCATCAAAACGGCGATAAAGTGCTTGTGTTCTCACACAGTGTTCGACTACTTCGCATCTTGCAGCACCTATTCACTAACACGAGCTATAGCGTTAGCTATCTCGATGGGTCGCTTACGTATGAGGAAAGACAAGATGTGGTCGATACCTTCAACACGAACGCGACACAATTCGTATTCCTGATTTCGACCAAGGCCGGCGGTGTTGGTCTGAATATCACATCTGCTAATAAAGTGGTCATCGTTGACCCGCATTGGAACCCTTCGTACGATTTGCAAGCTCAGGATCGAGCGTATCGAATTGGACAGACTCGTGATGTGGAGGTTTTTCGACTCATCTCTTCGGGGACGGTGGAGGAAATTGTGTACGCGCGACAAATTTACAAACAACAACAGGCAAACATTGGCTACACCGCCTCATCTGAACGCCGCTACTTTAAAGGTGTCCAGCAGGACGAAGACAGAAAAGGTGAGATATTTGGCTTGTCCAATATCTTCGCGTACCACAGCGACAGTAGCTTCGGGCTGCTGCGTGGTATCGTAAACAAGACCAATATTGCAGAGGCCAAAGCTGGTGTGCACCTGGCCGATGTAGATCTTGAGAAAGCGGTCGAGGACGCGGAGTTGCAGGGCGTTGCCAAAAAGGAAGAGGCCGATGCTGAAGATGGCGGCATGAGTCAATTGGCCAATATATTAACGGCCGAGAACCAGCAACAGCTCCTCGCGTCGGAGCGGACAGGCCCCCCTAAGAGCGATGCCATCCAAGCTATATTGACTTCAGTTGGCGTCGAATACACACACGATAACTCGGAAGTTATTGGGACGTCCAAAATAGAGGAACAGCTATCGCGCCAAGCAGCAAACAGACTATATGCGGATGGAGATGTACAAGGACAGAACGCGCTGTTTGCAGACAGCCAAGACGAGGATGACGACGGTACTGTGCTTCATAGTACGTATCGTCCACCGCAGGACGTTTGCCTTCGGCAGTTCTGCTCGATGGCCCGTGAATTCGGATTTGTCAATGCCACTGAGTTTGCTCTGGTAGTGGAGAGTTGGTCACGCGAGGCAAGGCGGAACTGCCTAGATACGTTTTATCGAAGACGAGAAGCGGCGTTGGAGGAAGCTCACAGCGTGAAGATGAAGCAAATGGCAGAGGCCGCCGCAGAAGCGGCAGCTGAAGCGAAGGATGAAGTGGCGGACGTCAAGAATGAGCCTCGTAGCTCGTCACGGATGAAGTCTGAGGATTTGGATCAAAAAAAGGTGATAACAAAGAGGTTCAAGTCCGAAGACGTCAAAAATGAAGAGAACAGTGGCGATGACAAGACCACAACAACAATCATCAAGAACGATGATGGCAACGACAACATTGTGAAGCAAGAGCTCGGCTACAAGCACGAATCCAACTCGCCAAGCTATGACTCGAAGCCCCTGAAGGGCGCTGGTGGCTCAAAGAGAAGCTCGATATTCATCTCGGACGGCGATGAGGATGACGAGCTTTAGGCGGTTAAGGAATGGCGTTAAAAAAGATGTGTTTTTTTTCTCCCTTGTAAACAGGATACCCCGCGTATAGTCATAGACATTGTTACATTATACGATGCCGTTGCAATGCTCCATTACTTTGGCAGTGTTGTCCCTCCCTCATTTATTGAATCGACAAATTCAAATCCAACTGTACCAACGCCATACCAATGAATAAAAGTGTTGAAGAATCAGTACCAAATTTGACTTCCTCTAAACAAGCAGCGTTGCCATGCCCAGAACAGTGCAATATTTCAGTCAGCCATAAGCCCAGACCTGCAAAAAAGCCCCCACCAAATTATAAAATGACATTTCTCATTTCCAAGCCTCAATGGGTAATCATCCATCACCCTCAAGGCTTTCTCGAACCCCATCTACAGCAACTCAAAATCATCCAACTGATCCCTATACTTCATGATATTCCTCTTAATCTTACTACCAACCGACCAAGTGACAAAGTCCTCCGTCGACCTCGTCACCAAGTACGCCGGGTCCGTGACCGCCTCGACCCCCACGCGCACATGGCCCTGCTCAATCATCTTGGTAGCCGCCTGCACGGTCTCCGCCATGCGCAGCCGCGTCATCACGACGGGGAGTCGTCTTCGCGCAAAGGCGCTCACCGTCACGCTGTTCTCCACGGCGGACAATTTGGATTTGCTCGACAGGATCCCCATGTCGTAGAGCTTGTTGAGGAGGAGCTCCTCGTGTTTTCGGCGGACGGCGTTTTCGGGAGGGAGGAGGGAGAGACGATGCGCCAGTTGACGTAGGGACTGCGGAGGGGGAAGAAGAAAAAAGTCTCGTCAGTACGGCAAGCTCGTTTGTTCGGGATGGGGGAGTGGGACGTACGCCGCAGATTCGGTTGTATTTATGGTAATCTTCTGGCTTCTGGATCATGTACCGCCGGATGACGGCCTTGTCGCGATGGTCATTGTCGGACTTGTAGCTGATGAAGTCGGTTTTGCGGAGGAGCTTTTGCTCGTGGAACTTGAGCTTGCGCACCATGATGGCGGGGTTGTGAATACTCTGAGAGTGGTGGCCACTTGATGGATCTGGATTATTCTCGCTCGTTCATCGTAAGATTCGGTGAAAGCAAGTTCAAAAGGCTGGCCGATGTCCAAAAAAAAAAAAAGTTTAAGTGGGGTCGGTCCCCCGTGTTTCGGCATTCCATGACCGACGACCAACTTCACCTCCAACCTTGCAAATTCCACCCCCCTCTGGTGATATTCCATTGCAATCGCTTCAACGGCCTTCGCCAGCAAGCAGCCCGCCATGCCTCCACGGCTCTTGCACAGCGTCCTACGCGCGCCATCATCATCCTCCTCCTCCTCCTCCTCCTCCTCCCGTTTCGCCCGCGCCATCTCCTCCACTCCGGCCGTCGCAGCTCCTCCTCGCCAATACCCTCATCCGAACACGCTCGCAGCAGCAGCAGCAGCCCCCCCCTCCAATCCCTCCAGCAGCAGCAACCTCCTGTCCATCAGCAATGACAGACACAAGCGTGCCCCCCATCACCGGCCCGTAGCTCGTCCCGGCGAAGCAGCCAGCAACATGCTGGACCGCATCACGAGCACGCAGCATCGGAGCAAGCTCGAATCCGTAGAGGCCCTGCGCAACGCCAAAAACTCGTCCGACTACCTGCGGCAGATGCCTCGTCGATGGGACGCCGGCGACGTGTACTCGCCGCATGATCTCAGCCCGGTCGAGATGCAGAAGTGGAGGAAGAGATCGCTGAGGAAGAACGATGTGGTTGATGCTTTGGGCATCCGACCTCTGGATATGTACAAGGTACGAAAGAGAATTCGTCATTGATTCACTCATGAGAAAGCCCCGTTATGACCTGAATGAATGAATGCTGATTGATGGGGCGGGGACAGAACTTTTCCTTGGTGCAGGAGTTCACGACTTCGTCAGGCCAGATTATTCACTCGGCTGGCACGAGCTTGCGACCTGTTAACCAGCGCAAAATTGCAAAGATGATTCGAAGGGTGCAGGGCATGGGCATTTACCCCACTATCCACGATCATCCTGAAATGATTCGAGACGATTTCTTCCCCGACAGGAGATGAGCTGTGAGTTTGCTGGGGGTCAAATGGGGAAGCTGCGTGTGGGTATAGATCGCGAAGGCGACGGTCCGAGGCGTTTCCATGCCTTACTTCTTATCATGTAGCCGCTATATGCACAACAGCCTAAAGCTTCGTTTTCAAAAAATGTATTAATACAAATGCCCCCACATCTTAGCACTCCTGGTCCGCTCTTTCGTACACTTGATCATGTCTTCATGACCCGCTTGATCTTGATCTGACACAGCCCGAATTCATTGAGCCGCCTGCCCACTTTGTCGAGCTCGGCCCATGCTGCTCGGTACTTCTTCTTCACCCAATCGCGGTAATTCGCTTGCAGTTCTTGCCCGGGGAGTGCATTGTGTGCGATGGCTAATCTGGACAACGCATTAGCATTGTTTTGTGCTATTGTCATCGACAGAGTTGGGGATGGCAACAACTTACGTCGTGGGATCTGGCTCCGATCCCACAAGGGATGCCATTTTCATGAGTAACCCTCGGATCTCTTTCTCATTACCACTACCAGCAATGGCTCCCACGTAAGCATTGTACACGGCAGGAGACACCTCCAAGTCCATTCTCTCGATTCTCTCCCAGATTTCTCGGGCTTGCTTGTCGCCGCCGGATCTCTTCTCCAATGCCCAGAACACAGCTTCTAAACTGGCGTATGATGGGCCTTCGGCAGACCGAGTGATCTCGTTCCAGAAGTCAAGAGCCGTGATGGGCTTGTCGCAAGCGGTGTATGCCAGCATCAGACCGTTGTAAAGCTTCGTGTTTGGTTGGATCGTGGTGTCCATTTTCAGCATGTTGTGTATCATTGCAAGTCCCTCGGGATCAGGATGCTGCGTCACTCCTTCCAGGTACTGAATATATGTCTCCATTGTGGGATGATAGGATTTGTTACGGTGTTGCCGCATGTGTCCGAATACATGGGAAGCCATATCGGGTCGCTTTCGGTTGAAAAAAGCCTTCATAAGCTTCATCCGACGCTCAAAACTTGTGTCCTGGAAGAATTGTTGCAGAAGCTGGTATGCTCCCCACGCACGGGATGTGCTTGTTCCTGCGTCGAGGCAAAATGCGACAAAAGCGTTTTGCACCACTTCGCGCTGCTGCTCGCTGTAGTGAAATGAATGAATGGACAAGAGATCCATCACATCAAAGTTTTGGTCGTTTTCTAGAAACTTCACACACAGAGCGCCTACTGTTTCCGGTTCCAGGAGTATTTGCTCCTCCTCAACGGCTTCGAGGAGCGCAACAATGAGTTTGAAGTCGGGGGGGACTTGCTCTGACAGTAGAGTCAAGAACCTGTTCGACAACCGGCAAAACTCGCCAAAAAGATCAGAGCCCGGCTCATTAATCCAAGGTTCATGGTGCCTGACTTGTTCGAAGGCTCGTTTTGCACCCTCAACATCTCTGGTTTCGAGCCGTAGCTGGAGCAGAATGAGAAACGTTTCACCATTGGGGGAAATACCCTTCTCGATGCCGAGTGCGAGGATATCCTCGGCCATTTTGGAGCCTTGTGTCTCAAGTGCCACCGTTGACAAACCGTTTATTGTGCTGGCGGTTGGGCCGATGGGTCCGTTGCGATCAACCATGTGTGGCATCATGGCATCTACCTCGGCCAGACTTTTCCCGAGTAGTAGAATCGACTGTAGAATCACGTCCCAGTGTTTTCGTTTCGGTTGTGACTGGCCCAGTTCGAGAAGGAGAGGCACTGCCCACTCCTGAAGACCGTTGCGTCGGGCAAATGACGCGACAGTCCGATAGACTTGCGCCTGAGAATATCTTTGATTGATCGGTTGGCTGAGCCAATGCTGAGTCTCGGCCACGCGATCCTTGTTCGCAAAGTAGTCAACCATGACAAATTGAATGCCAGCATCGTACGGAACCCCATGATCCATTGCATGGGCGACTAATGCAACGAGCTCCTTCTCCTTGTCTTCTCTGGCAAGCCCCCGAGCAACTGACTCCAACAAACGGTCATCCTGTGACAAATAAGAAAAGTGGGCAGGGTTTTGCCATTCGGACAACAGCATGTGCATTGCCTCTTCCGACGCCCCAAACTCGCACAGCATTTTAACGAGGTGGCTCCATTGCAGCTCAGGGTCTCCCGCTTTTCCCGAGTAATTGCCCGACGAAGACACGGCATATAGCGCTTTTGCAAAGTCCAGGTGGTTCTTCGTTCTTTCTTGTGGTTTGATATTTAGGAGGACTTGCCGTGCAATTGATAAATCGGCCGCACACAACGATTTGACATGTTGATCTTCTCGGGGACTTGATGACAGATACTCCAGCAGTCGACGACATTGAAGAGCCTGGGTACTGTTCAGCGGTATCCTCCTCTTCAGCTTGGACTGCATAAGCTTCCTCCAGGCATCCAACAACTCTTTTCTGGGGGGTGCTCGCAAATTATCGAGCATGCGACTCCTCCAAACCATGACTTGCATCCATCCGGGCTCGTATTCAGGTTGTCTGATCTCTCGGGGTGGCTTTTGAAATAGAACGTTGAGAAAGGTTCGTTCGAAACTTCGTCGCACCGCCGGTCGTGCGCTTGGCCGTCGCCGGGCGATGCTCGTGTAGGAAAGACATGCTGGCGCAGAAGTAGCCCGGTACATGAGGAGCAGACGACCATGGCGGGTCAAATTCGCCCTCATGGTTGTTTCAATTTATGAAATGATGATGCTGGTACATGTCAGCAGTGAATTGAAAATCGCCGCAGCAGTTTCACTCACTGAATCATCCTTAGGGCTCGCCAAATCCCATTCGTGCCATTGCAGTCGATTGTCGATAGAGCAACATGCATATGAAGCTATGTTCACCAAGCTGCTGATAATTAATATGGGTCTGGTACGGAGTATTCTTCATTCATTCGTCAATAGACCGTGGTTTCGCCGCGAGAAGGACTTTGCCTACCCTAAGCCTCACGCTAAAATGTCACAGCACAGGTCAATGGTGCAGGTCAGAACGATGCAAATAACACATGTTAACTATAAATAATAAAGATATAGAGAAGAGAAAAAACTAAACTAAAGTATTCTATATATAAGAGCCGGCTGGCAATCTGGGCGGCTAAACTGGTGATCGACGATAATAGATGACGAACCAATAAGGCTCGCCACTGTGGCTCTTTTTTCCATGCACATGTCCAAGCATTATGCGAATGATCAGAGCTGAAACAAAAAAAGTCGTTCGCATAACCAACAGTTTTGAGCCTTGGGTCTAAAGCCGTAAAAATAGAGTAGTTGACCTGGAGCCCGTCAGGTCAAGTTTCCTCAGGGAGTCGAGTTCGAATTCACTGAAGCCGAATGTAATTTGCCAGGTAATACTGATCCGTACTCCGTACTCGACTCGTGATTCCCTTGGTTCCACAAGAAAATAGAAGTAATCGCGCGCCTGGAGACAATGTCTGTCAGTACATGTGTATCATGGCCCTCCGAAATCCGGGCCAGCACATTTTCTGCCCCATGGTAGTCACGTGACTGTCTATCCCTGGAAAACACCAATTGAAGCTTGTCTTTCACAAGCCAGCTTCGACAAGCTCTGAATCCCAGCAACCCAAACCACCATGTCATCGACATTGGTTAAAGAGGCCTCGGCCCAGGCTACCGAGACCAAACCATCATCTGTGGCCATTCACCCAGTCGCAAACATCGACAGCCCCCTCGCGAAAAGCGTCGCGCTCGTGCGCCCCATCCTCCTCGCCGGACTTCTCGCTCTCCGATTCAACGCTCTCGTCGCAGACCCCGTGTCGTCCCTTCGAACGGCCCTCCCCGGCGTCGCCATCATTCAGCTCGCCTACGCAATCCTGCGTCTGCCCGTCGCGGGGTCCCAAGCTGGCAAAGGAGCCAGAAAGACTCGCCCAGGCGAAAAGAAAAAGAGCGACACTAGCCCTCGAACCACCATTTCGGTATGCAAGTCCAACCACGTACAGAACTCAGAAATGAGAATCTGAGACCGTGATACCTTGGATCTTGCTAACACAATGCCACAGACTGCCATCATTGCGCTCCTCCTAACAGGCATCTTGACGCCTGCCGTACATATTCTTTTTGTCTTATTCGGTGCCCCGTTCCTCGACCACGTCGCTCACACGGCTCTGTGCGCGGCCCATTTCGCTCTGCTTGCGATTTTCCCTATACTCTACTCAAGAGGTAGTGATGGCCAAGCCTTGACATCTGTGGCTGGTGCCTCGGCGCCGTTGGACGAAACTTTTGGCAGTCTTGTTGGTGCCGTGGTTGGGGCTTGGCTCGGCGCAATTCCCATACCCTTGGATTGGGATCGAGACTGGCAGAAATGGCCTGTTACCATACTGGTCGGCATGTATGCTGGATCATTATTGTGTAGTTCGGCGTCGGGGACTTTGTTCCATGGGAAGAGATTGGGTGGCGCACGGGAATAAGATCACAAGGGTTAACTATAAACAGGCGCATCAATTCCATGTAAAATTTAGTGCAAAGTTCATACATGGATTTCTAATATATGTTTTCCCCCTCGACGACCCTCGACGGTTATGGCTAACGCATCGGGGATAAATAACATACGTGTAGAAGAACCGCAGGATAGACTCCTGGTGTCACGCGGGGAGAAGCTTAGGCTGCGGGGGGAGACATATCAAAGATTGGTCCTTGCGTCAGTCTATTGCTGCACTGCCTCTGTCGTGGTACGAACATTGCTGTACAACCGGACGGGCAATCAGCGCTTCTGTTGAACCCTTCGCGGAGAGTCGGGTAGGATGTGTTTGCAAATATCATTTAGAATTAGGCACAGATGTAGGTGGCGCATAGTTGAGAACTATGACTGAATCAATGGGTATCTAGTAGTGTCCCTGTAGGAATCCAACATCCGCCTTTGACCATCTTCCTCGAACAAGCAAAGAAAACTGAGCCGTATTAGAAATCAAGGTGACCATGAGTCTCGTCACAATCAATCAGCATAGACGTGGTATTAAGGCAAAGGATATTCGCATGCTCCGGCACCCAACCACTTGGGCCGGACGGAGATCGAGTGAATTTGACGGTCCAGCGATTATTTTTCAAAAATAATATAGATGGCGTGGACGATACCGGGAAGGTAACCTAGGAGAACCCAACTATGTTAACGAGACTGGCATGTCTCTTTAAAGTCGGGACTGGAGAGGCAAAATGAGGATATGGTGTGTCTCACAAACACACCACAGGGTGGGTGGCGCCAGTTCAGATGGGGATGGGGAAGATTACCCAGAATCGTGAGGATGATGTTAAGAAAGAAATGCTTGGTACAGCCCACCTCGAGGAAGACACCCAGGGGAGGCAGAATGATAGCCAAGATGATCTTGCAGATATCGCTGTGATTGTATGTTAGCCTCCCTCATTCAATGTTCATGATCAACCTTCATCCTCGCTCTCATCCTGCCCGCATCCTGCCCGCATCCTGCCCGCATCAAGACGTCGGGGCCGGCACTAGCAAAACCGGCGATTCTTGTAGGTTCTTGTACGGTGAAGGACAGCGCGCCGCCAGCCACACACAGCAGACTATCCACAACGCCCTGCGCGCATGGCCAAGAACCAGCATCATCCTCTATTCGGCACAGTCGGAATCTTACCTAGTGGTGAAAGGCATGATGTCGGTTGGACCAGGTTGATGCTTAAACGATGTATAGAGACGTAAGAATTTGGGGACGGTTTGATTGTTCGTTTACGAAGATCCGTGAACTGTAGGAAAAAAAAAATTACGAGGAGTCTGCAGGCAGGGCGGGATGGGTGGAAAGAGCTCTCTTATTTGATTTCCAAACCAAGCAATCTACAGCCAAGTTTTACCCCCCGCCCCTCCCCGGAAAGCTGGGCAACCGCAAAGCTAAGCTACTACGCAAGGCTATGCAAAGCAAACACACACCCCGGCCGGCTTCGGTTTGCGGAAGCGCCCATGACAACCTCGCGCCTTCATGTGCCAGAACGTGACAATACTGGAACCGGGCGGTTGAAAAGCCAAAACAATTAGTGTTGGACCGATTGATTATCCCTGCTAGTTTACGAATTAGTATTCCGTTCCCAATTTCTCTACGACAGGACAGAGCTCTTGCAAAAGTATCCCATCCAGCCGTCTTCCTCTCCTTCCATCATTGGGGGGTGTGGCGGCTTAATCTTAGCCGAGGTACCCACCAATCAGCCAAGCTGCTCGACCCACAGACTGATTCCTGCGTCATCGACTCGCTGTGACGGACTAAATAGAATAGCATGGGACCCGGAAATCGATCAATTTCATGGGAGCTTCTTTCTTCATGCACGCGATTCGTTTCGCCATGGCGAGATTCGTTGCCGGGCAATACATAGTAAGCAGTCGTTTGGCCAGCTTTCTTTACTGCTTCGCGAAGCAGCTTGTCCTAATGCAGAGCGCCCAATGTATGAACCGCAACAACGTACGACCTGTTAACGGCGTTTGTGGCTGGAAAGCACGAATGCGTGTCCGGACAAGGAACAACGTCATCACAGCCTCAACCAAGCTCCGGCCCATCACGTCGCATCACTGAGAAACCAAACGCCTTGTGTCTGCATATGTCGTGTGCAACGGGCCATCATCACAGCCACAGACCGGATGATCCGTCATGTCCCAGGACATCTGCAGCAGCAGCAACCGTATTGGTAGGTTGAATAGCAACTTGCAAGCGATGACGTTGCTGCGCCACAGATGAGTGCATGACCAGCCACATCACTGCGACAAGGGGCAAAAAAATAGTACAGTACATTACTCGGTAATATCAAAGCATGGATGTCGTCGACGCACTTTGGGCACGGAGTCTCGCGGCGAAGATGTGAAAGACATTTCATTACGTTGGTCAGCCAAGAGAAAAACCAATCAACGGGCGGGCGTCCTAGCTCAAGTGGGATCGATCGGCTGACGTGGCTTAGCAAGACATAGCCAGGGCCCATTCCAGAGAGACTTGAAAGACTGGCTCTCGGACATGCACCGAGACCATTCTGTCAGCCGAGAAAGAAAACCTGTTCGGCTGCATCGGCGATTCGCTGTGGATGGGCATGCATGAGCGCGTCGCCGGACGGTGAACTTATGCCCAACCAAGGACGTCCGTCGTCTGAATCATTTTACGAATCCACATGACCAGGTGCCAAGTCCCCTCCTCACGGGTATTTAAGCCGCGGAGAGAATACAGGGTATTAAGCGCTACAAAAAGATACATCACGTCCATATACATATATCTGTAATAGGCACTTATTGTCAGGTAGGGGTGTAGATAGATGATAAAAAGTGTTCAATTCGATTAATCAAAGGTGCAGATAGCAGCTGACTTTTATACCTAAAAGGTACACAGTGCACTACAGTCCTAACTAGTCTATAAAGGTACTTCTAATATATTTATCTTTACTAATATCTTATAATAGGTTTTATCCTAGTTAATATATAACTAGCGCTTATATATCTAATACTTTAAGGAGCTTTTCCTAATATACCCCCCCTAGCTAAGATATTTATTAAAGCTAAAGATTAAAGGTATAAGAAGAAATTATAAATAATCCCTAGTATTATAATTAGATAGGAATTTCCCTTAGGCTAATTCTATAGTAAAAGTCCTTATATATTTAACCTAATAAAGGCTTTATAAAGCTATTTATAAGTATTTTAAAGGTCTTTATTTAATTAACCTTAATATTACCTATTATATATTATTCTTAAATCTATATTTAATTTATATTAAGATGCTTAAGGCTAGTCTAAAGCTTTCCTTTTATATACTTAGTAATCTAGATTATTTACTTATTATTATACTAGATAATTAATAGTAGTAGTATATATATATTAATATTATAAAGTAGCCTTCTAAGAGAAATACACTTTTTTATACTATAATTTAAGGTAAAGAGTTTTACTTTTATACTTAAAGTTATTATATAATATTACCTTCTAGACTTCTAATTAATTATAATACTATATATAATAAAGATATAGCCTTATATTAACTTCTAAGTCTTAGGATTATTACTAAGTAAAGTATTTATACTAGAAAATAATATATTAAAGCTATTTATACCTAAATATTATAGGTAAAGCTTCTTTATATTCTAAGTATATAATAAAGCACCCTAAGCTAATTTAATATGCTTTACTAACGGATTTATTATAAAAAAGGCTAGCTTTAATACTATAAATACTATATCTAGTCTTCTAATAATATAAAGGTACACTAAAGAGCTTATAATTACTCTATAGTAGCTAATTTCTTTATCTAAAGCTTTATTATTATTTAGGAAGATTATTACTATTAAAAGAGAAGCTATAATTAAGCTCTTTAAATTATTATTAATAATATTAGGAATAAACTTCTAAGCTATCTTTTAAATATATAATTCCTATAATAGCTATATCTCTTTAGTATTATAATTTCTAATAATTTTAATACCTAGGAATTACTTTAATTTACCTTAGTCCTTAATATCTAGACTATTTATTAGTTATTTATATAGCTTTTTAAATTCTACTTTAAATCTATTAGGGTATAGCACTATAATATTATTTACGTAGAAAAATAGAATAAAATTATCTTTTATAAAGATATATAAGTCTTCTTTCCCTTAAATAAAGCCTAGCTTTAAAAGGAATCTTATTAAATAAAGAAACTATTATTAAGAAGCTTCCTATAGCCTATATAATACTCTAATTATCTTCTAGAGATAACCTTTTATATTTATACTCTCTAGGGGTTTATAGAAAATAAGTTCTTTAAGTTTTATATATAGAAAAGTATTTTAAATATTATATTATTAAGTATTAAGATTATTAATATAATAAACTATAAGTAATATTTATAGAGATTAAGAAGTAAAGGTAGTAGTATAATTATTAAGGTTATTCTTTAGTTACTAGTTACCTTATACTACTATTTAAGCCTTAAACTTTATAACTATACCTTTTTTATTAGTTTTATATTTAAAAACCTAGCTAAGGTTAATAATCTCCTTATATTAGTTAGAATTAAGTAGTTTATTAGGTATATCCTCCTAGTAGTTTAAGGATAAAAGCTTTAAAAGCTTCTTCATAATTACTTCTTTCTAGTAATTATAATATAGTAATACTATTACCTATTAATAATAAGTAAGTTCTAGGGGTATATCTTTAATCTATAAATTATACTAAGTTCCCTAGAATACTAAAAAGAAAGTAAAAGAAAACTATACTTACCTAGCTTTCCTTATTTCCTTTTATTAGTGTTTTCTAGTTATAATATTATCTAGGTTAATACTATTATTATAAGAACTATAATTCTTTATAGTCTTACTACCCTTAGTAGTAATTTTACTAGTCTCTATAGTAGTCTTTATATATATAGCTATTATATTACTTATAAATTTATTAATCTCTTAAAATAGTGTATTATTACCTTATACCTAAAGCTTTATATTCTCTAGGGTAATTAGTACTTTATAAGAAAAGTTAGAAGAGGTTAAAAGAGCACTAATATAGCTGCTTTCTTACCCTAATATATAAGGTAGTGTTTTTACTTTAATCTAATTATTTTCTATATCTATAATTAATAGTAAGAAGTTATAATTCTTCTCTTCTAGGTCTATTCCTATAAGGTCTTAGCTAATCTCTTTATTAAGGTCTTTAGCCTTAAGTTCTTTAAGTAATATAATTATTAATATCTTCTCTTTCTAGGCTAATTTAATTTCTTTTTCTAGCTTAAAGAATAAGGCCTTATTAAACTAAATATATACTAATATAATAACCTTATAATTATAAAGGGTTAGTACCTAAATAATATACTAGGATTTACCCTTATAACCTATAAAATACCTAATATAAGCTTTTTACTCTAACTAAGGGATTATATTATTTAATTTAATATACTCTAAAGCTTTTATTATTATTAAAAATGCTTTATATTTATAAGCTTATAAATATAAGATTAAGGGCTTTTAAATCTCTAATATTTATAAATAGGTAAGGATAGTTTTCCTAGCCTAATTTTACTAAAGTTTATATAGTATAGTCTATTTCCTATAATACTTAAAAGGCATTTAATTTAGTAAATAAACCGCTATATTAAAGACCTTATTATTAAGCTCTAATAGGAATCTAGCCTTAAGACTTAATATATAAGCCTTTTACTTAACTACCCCCCTAGATCTCTTTACCTTACTATTTTAACTAGGTATTAAGGAAGCTAAATTATAGACTATAATACCTATAAGAGCTATTTTATCTTTTATATTCTTTATAAAGAGGGCTTTTTTAATATTACTATATAAAAAGCATAGTTAAATACTAAACTAAGTGCTTAGAAATACTACTATTATATAAAAGCTATTATAAATCCTATTCTTTAATTTAAATAAGTAGAAGAATTATATTAAGGTTATAAGGTATATAAAAATATACTAATACTTATTACTATTTTAATAAGGTAAGTTATAGTACTTTAGATTAACTAAAAGCCTATAACCTAGTCCTTAAGGAAGCCCTTTAAGTATAACCTATAATCTCTAGCGCTTAGCTTTACCTATAGTATAAATCTTATAATTTATAAGCTTAGTGTAAGGGCTTAGGCTTTGCCTAAGCATTATCCGTATAGTAAACAAGGAGGGGATAAGCAGAAGTAGCTAAGGTAAGGAAAAGGGGGCTTACATAATAAGCTAAGGGGGTATAAGAGGCACTACTAGGGATAGCCTCTTACCCTCTTTCTTTTTCTCCTTAAGTCTCTTAATACTATATTAATACCCTATTATAGTTACCTAGGGGCTAGTCTATAATAATTAAAAGACTTCCTTTAGTCTAAAAAAAAAGGCTACTAAAAAACAAAGAAAATAATAATAAACCTAATAGATATGCTTTAACCTTATAACTAACCTAGCTAGGGGACTTACACTCCCTTATCTAAGGCTATATTACTACTAGATACTTATAATACCTAGTTTAAAACACTTTAACTAATACTATAATAATAGGTAAGGGTAATTAAGAATCTATAGTAATATATATATATAAACCTAGAACTAATAACTTAACTAACCTTCTTACTAAATACTCCTATAAACCTAATATTCTTTAACCTAGATCTAATCTTACCTTAGGGGCTAATACTACTACCCCTTATATTATAAATTTACTAAAAACCTATCCTAATAAGTAACCTATCCTAATAAGTAACCTATCCTAATAAGTAACCTATCCTAATAAGTAACCTATCCTAATAAGTAACCTATCCTAATAAGTAACCTATCCTAATAAGTAACCTATCCTAATAAGTAACCTATCCTAATAAGTAACCTATCCTAATAAGTAACCTATCCTAATAAGTAACCTATCCTAATAAGTAACCTATCCTAATAAGTAACCTATATAATAGTAATAAGGCTACTTTTACTACCTAGAAGTTCCTAATATAATATAAGTTAGAGATAAATAAGGACTTTATTAGTTTTAGTAAGGACTAATAGGTATTTATTTACTAAAACCTTTTGCCTAAGGTCTAGGCCTATATTATATTATTCTTTAAGATAGGCTATACTAGTAACTATAACCCTAAGACCTTCCTTAGTTATTTAGAGATATTATATATAAACCCTTATAGGTAAAAAATAGCTCTTATAGAACTTAATTAAATAAAGTAAAGGATAGGGGAGGTATTTACTATATTTTTTATTTACTTTAAATAGAAACTCTTCCTTATAGAAGGGTTTTATTAAACTAAGAATATTAAGCTAGCTAAGCTTTAATACACACTTAATAAGTATATAAGAGAGATATCTATTAGTAAAGGAATTAGCTAAATAAAATACCTTACTATAGTTAATATTAAATCTTTTACCTTAGAGAAAAAGTATTAGCACTAATATATACCCTAGCTAACCTATCCTATAACCTAATAAATAGACTATAATAGTAATATGCCTATAATAAGGGTATATACTATAATTACTTAGTAAGGAAAGTAAAATAAGCTAGATAAGAAAAATAAGGGCCTAAAGAAAAATATAAATTAGCTAAGGGCTAAGTAAGTAACCTAGGTAAAACTAACTAAATACTACTAAGAAAGGTGCTACTTATATTATAAATCTAAGGATTATTATATTTAGAATTATACCTTTCTCTTACCTTACTAACTAAAGGTCTAAATTAACTTATATAAGGTAAATATAAAGAGTATAAATAAGGAGGTTAATACTAATACCTTAGAAAATAAGTAGCCCTTAAGTAAAGTCTTATATAAGAGTAAAGGGGCTAGCTAGTAGCTATAGATTTAGATAAGTATAGCTAGTATATAGATATAAATAGAGATATAGAATAATATATAGACTAACTACCTTTCTTAATTCTAGTACTTTTTAATATATATTTTTATATTAATATCTAGATTAATTATAGCTATAATTACTATAGTGCTATAAGTAAATTAGTAGTAAGGTAGCTAGGCCTAGAGCTTATATAACTACTAAAATAAAGGTAAGTTTATACTATAGTAAAAATAAAGAGAAGGGGGAAGCGCTAGAAAGAGAAATCCTCCTTTATTACTTATATAGTCTAGGCTAGGATTAATATTAATAGTTAGGGATTATCTATATACTTATATATTATCCTAGGCCTTACCTAGGATATTATATTTAGAATACTATAGCTAAAGCATTATAATATTATAATTTATATAGTAAAATAGTTATTAGTTATTAGTATAGTAAAGGGCCTTTATATTTCTAAAACCACTCAGTATAAGGGGAAACCTCTAGTATAAGGGATTATTAAGTCCTTATATATAGTAAAGGTATATTAGGCATAATAAATAAGGGATACTATAATAAGGTTTATAGTAATAAGCCTTAAGGAGATAATAATAGTGCTATAGATAATAGTGGCTAAGATAAAGCTAGATAGCCTAGATATAGCTATATTACTAAAAGAACTAGTAGACTTTGTAAATCTCTTTAATAAGGCTAAGGCTAATAGCCTACCTCCTTATAAGGGGTCTCTTAACTACTATATCTAATTACATAAAAACCTAGATAAGTCTAAACTAGCACTTCTATAAGGCCTGCTATATAATATACTAAGAGACTAGTTACTAGAGGTTTAATACTAGATTATAGACCTTATAAATAAAGGCTAGATTTATACTAGTTTCTTATTAGCTATAGCCCTTATTCTCCTTATTAAAAAATTAAATAAGGGTTAGTAGTTTTATATAAACTACTATATACTTAATAAGATAATAATATAAGACTATTACTTACTTCCCTTAATTAAGGAAACACTACACTCTCTCTCCTAGGTATATTAGTTTATAAAGGTAAATATTTATATAGTATTTTATAAACTATAAATAGCTAAGGGTAAGAAGTACCTTATAGCCTTTTATACTAGGTTTAGGTTATTTAAGTAGCTAGTTTATTTATTTAGCCTAGCTAGTACACTAGTAACTTTCTAATACTATATTAATAAATCCTTAGGAGATATATTAGGGGACTTTATAATAGCTTATCTTAATAATATTCTAGTTTATTTAGGGGGGTTAAGAAAAGACTATATAAAAAAGGTCTAACTTATATTAGGGCACTTAAGGGCTATAGGACTATACCTTAATATTAATAAGTTAGTATTTACTATAAAGAAGGTCTAATACCTAGGATATATTATTATAGTAAGTTATTTAATTTATCCTAACCTAGTAAAGGTAATAGCTATAAGAGAATAAGTAGTACTTATAAAGCTATAAGGGGTTTAAAGCTTTTTAGGGTTTATAAATTTTTACTATAACTTTATTAGGAACTTTTCTAAGCTAGTAGCTTCTCTTATATACCTTACTAAGAGAAATACCTTTTTCTATTAGGGACTAAAGAAAAATAAGGCTTTTAAGAGGTTAAAAAATACTTTTATTATATATTTAGTTTTAGTATAATAGGACTTAGATTACCTTATAATAGTTAAAGCTAATTACTTAGGCATAGCCCTTAGTAAGTATCTCTTATAATAAAGGTATAATAGTATACTATACCTAGTAGCTTACTACTTTACTAGTCTTATAGTATTATAAAAGAACTATATAATTTATAATAAGGAACTTTTAGCTATTATCTTATACTTAAAGGTATAGTTAGTAAAGTTATAGGGTATTTCCTGCTTATTTATAATTTATATAGACTATAAGAACTTAGAATACTTTATAATACTAAGGCTAATATTAGAATAGTAAGTCTAAAAGGTAAATATACTTATACTATTTAACTTTTATTTATAGTATAAACCTAGCATATAAGCTTAATACCTAGATACCTTATCCTAAAGAGAGTAAGACTAATATAGTATATCTTTAAGAAAGGAATAAGTTTTATAACTAATTACTATTATATAACTATCTTTATTACTAAAGGGGGACTAGAATAGTTTTAATATAGCTTTATATATACCTTATATATCCTTACTACTAGTAAGGGAGGCTTTTTTTATAAGTAAGTACCTTTAGACTCTTTAGGATTAGGCTATTATATTAGACCTTATATATAGTATATAGCTTAGGGCTATCTAAAGGGTGCTTAGAAGTTTCCCCTAGAAGTAATAATAAGAGAATAAGTTATAGATTACTTTATAAGTACTTATAGTATACTTTAGTTCTAAGGGTATATATAAGTCCTAGCCTAGGAGCCCTTTATAATAACTCTTATCTAGTAATACTATAACTTACTAGTTATAAAATACCTAGGCTATAATACTATATTTTAAATACTATAGTAATAGTTTTATTAGGATAGAATATTATAGGATATTATAAGGTTTATTTATAACTACTACCATACTAGTAGTTATAATAGTTAGTAATAGTACTAAGGCTTGCTAAAACCCTTACTAATCCCTAACTAGTTTTAGTTATAAATCTTTATTAATTTTATAATAAACCTACTAGTATTATTACCTAAAAGACTATAATACCTTATAGTTATTATAAATAGACTATTAAAGTTTATATAGCTTAAGGCTATAACCTCTATAAAGACTAAGGATTATATAAAATATTTTAAAATATTTTAGTAAAGATTTAAGGGGTTCTCTTAGTTTATTATTATAAACTAAGGCTTAGACTAGTTAGGAAAATTCTAGATAATACTATACTCCCTAGTAAGAATAAATTAACTACTCTTTATATTATATTACCCCTAGACTAATAGTAGTATAAAATAGGTAAATTAAGAAGTATAGGTAATCCTATATATTACTATCTTCTTCTTATAGTATAACTAGCTAAAGTATCTTATTACTTATTAACTAGTAATAAATAATAAGACTTTATTAGTTACTAGGGTAAGCCTAAATAGATTACTTTATAGCTATAACCTAAAGCTAATCTAATCCTAGCTAGATATACTTATATTTATAACTATACTAAAGAGAAAAGCTATTTATTTCCTAAGTTACCTTTAGGAGGGTATTTTTCTAGCTTAAGCTATAATAGCTTATATATAATAATAGTAGTAGGATATAACCTTAGTATTAAGATACCTAGTAAAATACTTCTAGGTTAGGGATAAGGTATAGCTATTACTTAGAAATATTAAAATAAACTACCCCTTAAGGAAACTTAACTAGGTAGCTATAAAGTATATAGTTATAGAAGTACTAACCCCTTTTATAGTCTAACTTAATATACTAAAGGGTATTTATCTAGTTTTTTATATAGACTTTATTAAATAAGTAATAAAGAACTTACTCCTAAGCTAATAGCTATAAGACTTATACCTAGGTTTAGAATAAGTCCTAGTAAAAGATAATAATAAACTTATTAAAGAATACTAGGTTAAATATATTCTAGTAGCTAAGAATATACTAGGGTAAGAAGGGAAATAGAATATCTTAGTTAAGTAAGTAAAATACTCTTATTTAATATAGGAACTATTAGAAAGTATAAAGAAAATATAAGTACTTAATAAATTTAAGGTAAAATAAGGTAATATATAAATTAATAATAGACTAAATTAATTTTAAAAAACTTATATAACTATAAAGACTTCTATAAGCACCTAAGATATAAAATTACTATATTTCTCTGCTACTACTTAGTAGGAATAATTATCTATAGGGTTTACCTCTAAGTTCTACTAGAAGATAAGGTAAAGGGTATTATCTCTTTTTAGAGTTAGCTTACTACTACTATAGCTATAGTATTATTACTACTAAGCACTAAGGCTAGTATAATAAATTATTTACCTTAGATATAACCTAGGACTTAGATAGTATAAGTAAGGTTAGTAAAGGGAGTATAAGTAAAAGGGGGTATAATAAAAAACCTAGTATAAGAATAGTAAGTAAGAGAAGTAAGGCTAGGAAAATAAGGAATATTATTTCTAGTTATAAGATAGCTAGCTTCTAATATACTAGGAATATAGTTATAAGTTAAACCTATTATAAAGGGAAAATATAAATACTATTAGTAGTAATAAAAAGGAGATTTATTACTTAATCTAGTAATTTAAAGATATTACTAGTTTTTATCTTAGTAGTAAGGAAATAAGGCTTAGAGAAGTATAATAAATTACTTATATATCTCTTTATATATTATACTTAGCTTACTAATAACTTATTAGTTTTATTAGAATAAAACACCTATAACTTACTATATAGAGTTAGCTATACTATAGCTAGTTAAAGGGCTAGCGCTAATAAAGGAAATAATATTAAGACTAGTTATATTTATTATAGGAGTATTTATAGCTAGAGATACTCTAAGGGCTAACTAAATAGAAGCTAGATTAAACTAAGCCTAGGTAAGAAGAGTATTTTACTAACTAATAAAGTAATAATACCTTTAGAATAGGATAGGTATTTTCTTTTTTATCTTTTTTATCTTTAGGACTTTAGGCTTAATAATATATATATCTAAGGTAATCTTTACCTTAAAATCCTTTAGTATATAATAAAGATATAAGTTAGTAAATAAAAGCCTAGTATACTAGATATAAGTAATATAGTATTACTAATATAAAGGGTATAATTCTTTACTTATAAGTAAAAAGTATTTTAAAATACTAGTAGTAAGGGCTTATTTTATATAGGGCTTATAGGGATACTAGACTAATTAGAGAGTAGTATACTATTTATTATTAGAGTTACCTTTTATAAGGTACTTACTAATAAAATAGGCTAAGGGTATTATAGGAGTAGCTAGGGGAATAAGGGAATTAGATAGATTATAAGGTATATTTAATAAGAGAATATTAGTATAGTAAGAAGGTTTAATAAGAATATAAAGAAAAGTATAATAAAATTATAATACTTAAGTAATAGTATTATATAAGGGAAAGTAAGATAATATAAGGGAAATAAGTAAGATATTTATATAGGTAATTATACTTATATTAGGTACCCTATAAACTAGTAAAGGTAAGGTAAGATACTATAATAAATAATAGGTTAGTAGGGTAAACATATTATATATACTATAATATAATATAAAGAAGTAAAGGGAGGCCTTATTAAGCACCTTATAAATAAGTAAGGGTAAGGTAAATATATATAATAAATAAACCATTAGTAAGGTAGATATATTACGCGTATTATAATATAATATATAGAGGTAGGGTAAGTATTATTATAATAAATAATAGGTTAGTAAAATAAGTATATTATATATATAGTAATATTAGATAAGAGGTAGGGCAGACTACCTATTAAATAATTTATATATAGGTATTAATAAGGGTAGTTTTTTATTATAATAACTAATAGTATATAAGGCAAGGTTATTATATATATTACTAGGGGATACTATAAAAGGAAAATTTATTAGTAATAAATAAGTAGGGGTATATATAAGGGCTTAGGCTTTGCCTAAGCATTATCTATATAGTAAATAAGGAGGAGATAAGCAAAAGTAGCTAGGGTAAGGAAAAGGGGGCTTATATAATAAGCTAAGGGGGTATAAGGGGCACTACTAGGGATAGCCTTTTACCCTCTCTCTTTTCCTCCTTAAGTCTCTTAATACTATATTAACGCCCTATTACAGTCGCCTAGGGGCCAGTCCATAACACTTAGGTCTTATTAATTTAATATCTAAAGTTATGTTTATAAGCTTTATAAAGGCCTTTTTACCTAGGTAATTACTTTTATAATACTAAAGATTTATATTTTCTCTTATAGGTAGCCTTAGAGCTTTACTTAATATAGTATTAGCTTTCTTTAGATTTTCTAATAGCCTTAATAGCATATAAAGCTTATTAATATTATATACCCTAGCTATAAGGTGTTTTTCTCTATAAAGAAATCCCTTTTTCTAATTCTAGAAAATACTTACCTTTATTATAATTATTACTAATACTAGATTAACATGGAATTTAGGAATAAATAAAGCAGCCTCTAATATAATTATTCTTATACTTTATAATATAAAATCTATAATAAATATACTAACTAGCCCTTAACCTAAAGCTATATAGATTATACTACTAGCCTTAATCTTTATTATAATATTCTTATTAAATTTAGATTACTTAAACTATTAAATATTATTAAAAATATAAATATTTACTCTAGAGTTATAAAAAACTATATTTCTTCTTAAATCTAAGCTATTCCTAGTATTTAATAAATTTATGCTTTTCTTTAATAGTTTATATTACTTAAAGTATATAAATAATAATATATTAGCTAACTTCTTACCTAGGGTAACTATAATAGAGTTATTTATAAGGTTTTATAAAGGTATAATAATCTTATTACCTTTTTTCTCTAGCTTCTAATTTATAGCCTTTAATTTCTCTTATAGATTTCCTTTAAAATACTTCTTAATATTCTTTTTAGAGTTTTTCCTAACTTCCTAGTTCTTTAGAGTAGTCTTTAGCTTATAAAGAGCCTTAAATAAGTTATAGGATTCCTACTACTTTAATAGTATCTTTAACTATATAATTTATATATCTAGGGCACTTAGGCCTCTCTAGCTTTATTAAATTATTTAATTTATTACTTATAAGCATATTAGTAGTCCTTAGTTCTTTTAGTAAAGCCTTATAATCCTTTTTAAACTTAGTAATAGCTTTAAGAAAGCTATTATTTTGTGAGAACAAAGGGATAGCTAGGCAAGAGGTATAGGGGCACTTGTATATTAACTAAAGCTTGCTAAGTCTAAGTGTGTTATACGTGTGAGTTACTAGCTTATAGCTAGTGGCTTACTAGTATTATATAAACCTAGCCCTAGGGTATAGTATACCTACCTAGTAGTATACTAGTATATAGGTATTATAAGTAAGGTTTTATAATTACCCCCTTATTTTTAGCTAGGCTTTTAAATAGCTTTTACTAGCTAGTGTATAGCTATTTACTAAGTAATAGCTATATTAAAATAATAATAAATAATAGCTAGCGCTTAAGTATAAATTTACTTATAACTCCTTATTATATTATACTCTCTTCCTTTTTATAACTATAGTAATCTTCCCTTAAATATTATTATATTATTAATTACTATTACTTTACCTTTATTACTTACTATATTATTACTATAGATTTTAATAAGGAAAGTATTATTATTATCCCTAATATTTATTTAAAGAAGTATTCTTATATATATTATTTATATACTAATTATATAAAGTTTAAGAAAAATCCCCTAGCTAAGCCTAAAGTCCCTTAGATTAACTATTAATTCCCTAGCTTTATAAGTATTATTATAAAGGGAAAATATTTAAAGTATTATATCTAGTATATAAAGTATAGTAATACTTATAAAATAATAAGTATATTATTCTTTCTAGGTTTTTAGTACTTAATTACTTATATTTCTTTAGGTAATACTTACTATAAAAGAGAATTTCCTTAATCTCCTAGCTATTCTTAACTAGATATAGGAGTTAATAAATACCCTAAGTAATTAGGTTTTAAATAACCTTAAAGACTATATATTTTTAAAGATAACTTACTATTATTTTAGTAAGAATTATTTAAACCTTATTTTAGGGTTTAATTATACTAATATAGTATATTATATTTTCTTTAGTTTAACTAAAGCTACTAAGGTTTATTAAATATATTATTTTCTTATATATTCCCTAGGTCTTTACTTACTCCTTAGGTAAGCTATATTAGCTTTATATAACTAGTATATTATTTTATACTAGTAACTCTTAGTTATTATATTTCCTAGCCTTATCCCTAGGATAGTAAGTTAGTACTTTTTCTTTATTACTTATTTACTAACTTTTTATAGCTAAACTATCTTATATATTATAATACTTAGAAGGCAAAAATAACCTTATATTTATAGTATTATAACCTAGGATTTATACCCTAGGGGATAGTAAAGTATTACTTTTTCTAGGTAATATAGTAAGTAATCTAGGAGAATAAAAGTAAGGATACTAAGTACCTTATTTATAATAGTATTATTTTAATATATAAGGGAGTAATTATAAAAGGGTTTTCCTTAAAACTCCCTTTCTTATAAAAGTCTTTTCTTTTATTATTTAGTAAATAGTCTAATAGTTTTTTAATTAAAGTATAATAATAGCTAATAAGGCTAGGCCTTTTTTATAATTACCTTATTCCTTATTACTTATAACTTACTTATATCTTACTATACTTCCTCCTTATTTTACTTTAATAAAAAGCCTAAATTATATATTAAGTACTTTCTATATTTTTTACTACTACTTATTAATTATATTTACTTAGCTAACCCTTTTATTTTACTAGGTATTTATTACCTTTATAAGTTTTCTTATAATCCTTAACTTTTTTAACTTTAAATTTATTATCTTTATCTTTAAAATCTAGTATTAGTATTTCTTTATTTATAGTATTTTCCTAGTAATTCTATAGCTTTAATAAGCTAATATAAAATATATTATATAGTTAACTATACTTATTAAGTAATACTAGTTAGTATACTTATTTACTTACTATATTAAGTATATAAAATAGCCTAATAAATCTAGGAATTAGCTTTTATTTTATATCCTTAAGTCTAATATTCTTTACTAATAGTAGTATAAAGTTTTCTCTTTTTAAAGTTAGTAGCTAGTATTATTAGTTATAATACTTTACCTATACTTTAGTAGCTTTTACCTAGTTATATACTAGTTTCTTCTTAACCTTATATAGCTTCTAGATATATATATAAGCTTCTAGAACCTTCCTTTCCTTACTCTTACCCTTAAAAGCTAGGTAAAACTTAGGTAAATAGCCTATAAGAATATAGTTTAGGGAGTAATCTATTATTTTATTAATAGTATTATTATATATAAATTAAGCTATTAGGAGTAATTTTAGCTATAGCTATTAGTTTTCTTTAATAAAATACTATAAGTAATACTTTAGTACTTAGTTTATTCTTTTTATTTATTTATTAGTTTAGGGGTAAAATACTATTAAAAGCTTTTACTTTATATATAATAGGTAATATATATCTAACTAGAATTAGCTTATAAATACTAATTCTCTATTAGATATAATACCCTCTAGTACCCTAAATTAAAGCTTAATTTCCTTATAAAATAACTTTACTAATTTAGCTATATTAATTATAGTTTTTATAAGGAGGAAAATAAAGTACTTAGTAAATTAGTTTATAATTACTAGGATTATATTAGTTTCTTACTTACCTAGCTATACTAGTAATAATCCTATAATAAAGTTTATTAAAATCTTTACTTATAGTTACTTTAGTATTAGTAGTAATTTAAGGGTTTTATATAAGTAGTGCCTCCTAGCTACTATATACTAGTATACTTTATAGCTAGATATATAGTCTAAAATAGCTTTACTTATTACTAGCTATTAATAGTAATATTTTAATAGCTTAAGAGTGTATTTAGTTTTAAAGTAACTTACTAGTAAATTATTATAGTATAGCTATAAAAGCTCCTATTATAAGATAAGCTCTTATAAAATAACTACCTAGGCTTTATATATTAGGAGGCCCCTTATACTATATAACTATAGACTAGCTTTTCCTCTCCCTTTTACTTAGGAGTTAACCTTACCTTTATATTTTTATAGATCTAGATCTTAGTCCTATGCCTTTTATAGTAGTTATACTAATAGTTTATTTACTATAGATTAGTAAGGATTTAGTAATATAATAGCCCCCTAAATTACTTATACTATACTAATATCTTAGATATATACTACCTTCTCCTTAAAATTACCCTTATTTAGCTAACCTATTACTAGATTTATAGTAGCTAACTAGCCTTTTACTTAGGCTACTATTAACTTAGTAAGTTCTAAGACTAGTGCTATACTATAACTTCTTTAATATATTAGTACTTTTTCTTTTACTATATAGGTAGCTACTATTTTCCTTTAAAGCTCTAGTAAGAGCGCCTTATTTAATATAGGTTTACCCTTATAATTAAAGCTTCTTAATAGTATATTTATAGGGTTACTTTTCCTTAGTCTATACTTAATTATAAAATAGAATAGGTAAAGGAATATATACTATTATACTTATCTTCTATTTAGCTTCTACTACCTTATAAAAATCTATAGGTTATAGTAGTCTAATAGGACCTTTATAGGTATCTCTATACCTTTAATATAGTATTACTAGTATTTAAATAACTTTACTATAGTAAGTAACTCTTAGTTAGCTATACTATAGTTATATTTAGTATTTATAAACTTCCTTAACTAAAAGGCTACTAAATACTAATAAGCCTTATTATTCTACTAAGATAGGATTCTTACTATTATAAAAATTAAAGTATTTATCTTAATATATACTACTTAACTTAGGTTATAATATTAAAGTAAAGGCACTTACTAAAAGGTATTCTTTAGCTAGTTAAACACTAGCTACTTCTTTTCTTTAAATATAAACTTCCTAGTCTAAATACTATTTTAACTACCCTTTATTAATATATAAAGTAATACTATAATCCTAGAGTATTTATAAATAAACTATTAGTAAAAGTTATAAAATCTAAGGAATAACTATATATTCTTAAAACTTATAGGCTCTTTCTATTCTCTAATTATATTAACTTAGTAAGTATTTATTAATATCCTATTAATAAAGAGAATAAACCCTAGGAATTTTACTAATTTCTTATAAAAAGAGTACTTAGAAGGTTTTATATATAACTTTACTAACTTTATATATTCTAAAACTTACTTAATATATATAGTATACTCCTTCTTTATTTTAGAGAAGATTAAGATATTATCTAAATACACTATATAAATAGTATTAACTAGCCTATAAAGTACCTTATAAATATAGCTTTAAAAGGTAACTAGGGTATTAGTTAGCTTAAAAGGTATTATAAGGTACTTATAGTGCTTATAATATATATAAAAAGCTATCTTTTACTTATTACTCTCTTTAATATAAATTCTATAGTATATATCCTTAATATTAATCTTTAAGAAAAAATAAGCCCTTTAGTATTAATTAAGAATCTCTAAAATTAGGGGGAGAGTATAGTAATTCTTTTATATTACCTTATTAAGTCCTTAATAGTTTATATATAGCTAGAGTATTCTATTCTTTTTTAGTATAAATAAGATAAGTATACCTACTAGGCTTTTAAAGGGTTTTATCTAGCTTTTCCTTAGGTTATTATTAATATATTCCTAAAGCTCTTTAAGTTTACTTTAGGAGAGAGGGTAAATTAGTCTATATAGGGGTATAGCTCCTAGTATAAGGTTAATTATATAGTTAGTTAGTTTTTTTAATAAAAGGCTTCTTATCTTATTTAATATAAATATATCTTTAAACTTATATAGCTTCTTAGGGATATTTTTAATAGTTTTATATACTTTTACCTTCTCTTTATCTTTAAGAGGGATAAACTTATTTTCTATAATACTTATAATAGTATATATAATTATCTTATTATATATTACCTTTATAAACTTATAAGGAGTTACTAGTAAAAAGGCTACTTTCTTTTCTTAAACTACTATTCTTATAAGTATAAGTAAAGGTATATATATTCTTCTATAAGTATATATATTCTAATTAATATAAGGCTTTCCTTTACTCTTAGGTTTTTATTAATAGCTATATATAGTAGCTTAAGGTCTTTCCCTTTACCCTATAAGTCTTTAATTAAAATAAGTACCTTATAAATACTATATTAGAGAACTATAAAGGCCCTTACTACCTTTAGAATAAGTACTATAGCCTAGGCCTAATTAAGCTTATAAGTTTATATAAACTAAGCGCTAATAATATTAATCTTAGCATAACTATTAAGATTTATTACTATTTTAATATCTTTTTACCTATAAATAATAACTAGTATATAGAATTAATATCTTACTAGTACCCTAGTGTCTAAGGTAAAGGTAAGGGTATTTACTTTTATCTCTAGAAGTTTCCTTACCTCTTTTACTAGTCTTTCCTTAGCTTATTATAATTATAAATAAGGTACTTTATACTACTATAATTAAAGCACTACTTTCTTTCTTATAGCTAGTTATTATTTAGGTAAGTAACTAGGGTTTTTTCTTTATTCTTATCTTTATTCTTTTAGTCCTTATTTAGCTAGTAGCTTTATAAGGAGTTATATCTTTAATATTAAGGGGCCTTATATAGACCTTTCTTTTCTAAATTACTTAGCTTTTACTTATTTCTAGATATTACTTCCTAGAATTACTAAGTAAGTTATATAACCTTTTCTTAAGTTATCCTAGTAATATCTATATATAGGTTAATATAGTCTTATAAGTTAGGAAGTAATTTTATAAAGAATATAAAAGTATAGGTCTTTTCTAGAGCTTATTCTAGGTATTTCTTTAGTAAATCTAAGTAAATACTAAATTTAATAAAACTCTAGCCTTTCTTTTACTTTATATTTTCTAGCTATATAGTTATTTATATATTATAGCTTATAAAGTCCTTAAGTAATATAAGGGTTTAATCCTAAAACTTATTCTAGTTATTCTTAGGGTAATCCTAGCTATTAGCTAGTTATTCTTTAATATATTAGTCTTATCTTACCTAATAGTTTATATATATATATAGTTAAGTATAAAGAGAATCTTTTAGTTATTTTAATAATACTTTTTTTTTACCCCCTTAAAGGTATAGTTAAGGTTATTAAGCTATATCTTATACTTTTATAGGTTTATAAGGTATTAGATTTCTATAATATTTTAGACCTTAACTTTTTAGTTACTAAGACTTAAGGATATACTAGCCTTTTAGCCCCTTTTTACTAGTTTTCTTTCTTTATAAAGTTATATTAAGTTTATAAGCTTTTATTCTTACTTCTATAGTTTTTTAAGTTACTTAAGCTAGGTAATTTACTTTTTAATTACTATTTTTTTTACCCTTATAGTAAAGGGTATAATATTAAATAAGGTTATAGAATATAATATATCTCTAGCTATAGTATTACTATTATTTAGTAAATCCTAAGTAATATATAGTATTATTCTAGTAAATTAGGTTATTCTTTTTCTTATATTACTCTTAAGTAACTAGTAAGAGAAGCTTTAGAATTATAAGAATAAAGGGATAGCTAGGTAAGAGATATAGGGGTACTTATATATTAACTAAAGCTTACTAGGTCTAAGTATATTATATATATAAGTTACTAGCTTATAGCTAGTAGCTTACTAGTATTACGTAAACCTAGCCCTAGGGTGTGGTGTGCCCGCCTAGTAGTGCGCTAGCGCATAGGTGTTATGAGTGAGGCCTCACATATTTATTCCCTTATTAAGTAAGTTATTCTATTTCTTCTAAAATAATTTATATTTACTTTAAAGAGATATAATAAACTTATATAGTATTATCTCTTTAGTTTATTAGGTTTTAAGATCTAGATAATTCCTTTATAGTACCTTAATTATTATAGCTTACTTATACTAATCCTAGGTACCTTTAGCTTATAGATAATTAATTAGGTAATTTTCTATAAGAATAAGTATTTTCCTTATATTTAGCTTATACTAATTATAAAGAAGTAATAATATTTTTTAGGTATAATATTAAATAAACTTTTTCTTCTTTACCTTAGTATTAAAGTTAAGAGAGTCTTAAATATTCCTAATAAGGTTTTATAAATATATTCTCTAATCTTTAGTATTTATTTTACTAAATCTTAATACTTTATAAGCTTAAATTAAAGCTCTTTATATTTAAAATTAAATTAGTTCTTTATATCTTTATAAGTAAGCTTTTAATCCTTTAAAGTATTAGGGTTATTATTTATAATCTCTAGTTTTTAACCCCTTTATAAGTATATAGGTATTATAAGTTCTTTAAGTAATTTAACCTTATTTAGATTAATATACTCCTAGACTTTATAAGATTTTATATAACTCTTAATCTATATATATTACTTAATCTAGTTCTTCTCTAATAATAATACTATATTTAGGGTTTCTTTAAATATATTAAAGGGGAATATATAGGTTAAGGGAAGTATAGGATATAATATTAACTATTAAATAATATAATAAGGGCGTTTATATAATATTAGTAAGTATTAATTAAATTAATCTAATAAAGCTAATAATCTTTAAAGATAATAATAAATTTAGTAATAAAAGCTACCTAGGCTTATAACTATTAAGTAAGGGTATAAATAAATAATAAAAAGTATTTAATTTAATTAATTAGAGATATAAATAGTAGCTAACTTTTATACCTAAAAGGTATATATTATGCTATAGTCCTATGTAGTCTACACCAGCTCTATACGGAATATTTGCGATGTCGCGGAACGAGGCTGCTCCATTGGCACATTCGCCAAGACAATATAACCAGTTGCCGCCTCGGATGACCCATCCTTATGCTAGCATTCATGCCCATGATGGAGACAATACTCCGTTTAACAATGTTACAATGCGGCCATGTCGTCGATGCGCCGCGCAGTACTCGCACGAGCTGGGAGCAGCGCGAGACGCAGCACCGTAAGACTTCCCCCTTGGGTTGTCGGGATAGCTCCGTGGACGCTGTGAGATTCAAATCACGGACGTTGCAGGAGCATCCGTCTTTACATGCGCCTTGCACAGTGCCAGAACCTGCTAATATAGATGAATGTAACTCCAAACAGATAATTTCTATGCTTTGAAACTCAACCTATTCAAAATGAACACGGTAATAGCCGTATTATAGCGGCTCACCAAACGCCAACATCTGCAATCGTACCACCCAACCAACCAGATGGATATTCATCAACCCGGCACCTTCACTTCCATAAAAGGCAAACACAGTAATCCGTAAAGGACTTTTTTTGAAAATTCGCGACCCACGCACGCCGAACCTCTTGTTGCGTACTCCCTCCTCCTGATCGCAAAAACCGCCTCCTACAAGAGCTCGCCTTCACCATCCTCGACACAGTCATCATCCTCTTCCCAATCGATATTGGCTGACATCTCCTCGGTACGGCGCTGAACCTCGGCCAACCCAGACAGTTCAGCGACATAATCCTTCTCTTGCAATGCCTTCTTGACAAATCCCCATCCATTTGTTCGATAGGCTTCCAGGACCTTGGGGCTGCAGGCACTGCAGCAGTCGTATGATTGACCGCGAATCACGAGGTTCTGAAACGTTGACACGTAGCCACGAATTTGATGGGGAACAAGACCCAGGGGATGATTGGGAGGTTCGCGATCCGGAATGCTGCCTGGTGTAGGTTGCGGTGCCGGTGCATCTTTGCCGAGAGGATGCTGCAGGAGACTGATGAGGAGTTCGACGAGGAGAGCGGATGCGATGGCTGCCACGCCCGGCCGAGTGACTGTGCACTGCTGATCGAGCGTTTGATCTTTCATGGACTACTGAACATGTCAGTTTTTTGAGTGTGCTGCTGGTGACTTTTCCCCCAAGGTGGTTGATGACTCACATCTGCCGGCGTAACGACGTCGTTGCAAAAGTAACAGCCTAGTGGTGCTTGACTGTGCTCTGAGGTCTCCGAGCCATGTCGCATAACAACATACGAGTCGAATCCCAATGCAGCGTTCATGACAATCTTGCCACGGGCCTTGCCGATGACTGTGGGCAGCCATCGCGATTCGCGTGTGTCCATTAGCAGGAAGACAACATCATGGGCTTCGATCAGCTGCTCTAGCTTTTCAAGGTCCGCCTGGGTCCTCGACTCATCGGTGAATGGATGCCCCAGCATGGGAACAGACAGAGAGTGTCCCTCGCTCTAAACACCCGGGTAGATGCGCTTGAGCATGGCCGCTGCAGCCTTGGCTTTCGGTTGACCACCATCAGTGCAGTCCCTGAACTCGAATAGAGGTTGTCGTACGGGATTAGAGTACGAAACACGTCCGTAGTCCACGAACGTAACCTTCCTCACGCCCCATCCTAGCAAGTTTCTTGACACGTACCCTCCGAGGGTACCAGCGCCCAGCAACAGGCATTTTGTGTTCTTGATCAGATCCAAGTCCAGGTCTGGGGCGAGGCGCCACTTCATCAACTTCAAGTTCAGATCGACGGACGAATCTGCCAGTCTTGCAGGGTCCATGTACTCGCCCAGGTTGGCGAGCTGAGCTTGCAGCTTGCCGTTCCGTGATCTCTCCCAGCCCGTTACTTTAGGCATCTCCGCCAGCTCCGTCTCCTCAACGGGGTCCATCTCAATGGGAAGCACGACGCTCCTAGCCTCATGTCTTCGGGCCCAAGTGTCCCTGTAACAGAGAATATTGACCTTTGACAAACGGAATCGCTGGCGAATAAGGACCAAAAGGTTTCTGAGGGGCCATCCTGGGCCCTCCGCGTACGTGGATGGGTCGACAAAGGCAACATAGCGGTCCTCCTCGGCCACACCAGTAAAGAAGCCATCTTCGAACCGCCGCAGCGACGCCACCTCCCATCGAAACGACAACTTGCTTGTCGTTTCACCATCCTCGCTCTCCGCCTCGTGTCCTCGAACCTTTTTGGCAAGGAAGAAGCCGTGCTCGCGGCCATCTACGCTGTACCGCCACGTTCCGACCCTGTCGACAAGTGCTGTGCTTTCCTCTGCGCTGAAGCGCTCGCCGGGTCCTGCTCTTTCCCATTGTGGATTTGAGTGCAGCGCGGGAAATGCGAACCAGTATGTGAACTTGTACTTTTTCAAGTCGGCGTATGATAAGATAACGAATGAAGACAAGAGAGATGGTACGGAATAGATGGTTCCATCATTGATCGCATCCCAGATCTAGTTGGGCGGTTAGTGATGCCATGATCAACTTGCGGATGGATGAATAGAATCTCGGAACACAAAAGAAGTTCAGTAGAAAGAGTCTGGAACGGACAGTACCTGTCTTCCAGCAGTCTTGATCATGGCCGCTTTATCCATGTTCTTGAAGTCCTCTAGGGTATTGACATTCTTTATGATGCCTTCTCCTCGTGCGACCCCAAGAGGCGCACTTGATAGCTATGCGTGTTACTGACCAGCACGTCCCATCAAGAAAATGAAAAAAAAAAAACTCACGTTTGGCTCGTCAGGGCATTCCCGAGAATTTGCATCTTGCAGCTAGCTCCCGGTTCTTGTACTCTCGGCTCATAGAGGCCGAGAACGTTTCTTGCCGAGTCATCCAGCTTGTCATAGTCCAGCTTGGACGCAAAAAGCGCAGAGTAGAACGGAAGCTCAATCTCGGAAGTGAATGTTGCGAATTGCAAAGGCGAGGCCATGGTGAAGAGCGGCGCAAGCCTAGTGCCCGGCCTCGGCTGAAATGAGCTTCGGTTCAGATGTGCTGTGCTGTGCTTGCGACGGCGGGGCTCGGATTGATCGAGGGTTCCTTTTCCGGGTAATAGAACGTCGCGTTCGTGTCGAGATGTAGATGAGGGTCTTGCTGTCGAGGTATGTTCATGGACATCGGGTGAATAGGAGTGTTTGGACAGTCTGGATGTAGGCAGGTTGTCAGATGACAGTCGATGAGGATCGTCACGAGCGCGTCAGGCTGATGATACAAAAACGGCCGCTGTGCTGCTGGCTGACCGAAGTGCCCCGCCGCGGGGAAACTTGAGCATGGCACAAGCGTTTTGGGGATGCCACCCTGCACTCGGAGTGCGTACGAGTTTCCACGGATTGCAAAAGCGTCATAAGTGAGTGCTTGTTGACGGATAGATACCTCTGATTCTATCAATACGCTCATAAAGACAAACAAGAAAACATCATTGTCACTCCCGGCTAGTGGTCCGGACCAAATAGGTCCCTAGAATCACACAAAAAGCATTTTCGAAAATTTTCAAAGCATATTGAAGTTCAATAGCTTCTCTCAGTAGCACTAAGGCACGTCATCCGGTATGGTGTAGTGGCTAACATCGCTCGCTCTCACCGAGCAGCCCAGGGTTCGATTCCCTGTACCAGAGTTATTTTATTTTTAATCTACGCTCCTTTGCTTATTAGCCTTAGAAGTATGTGACCTCCTTTTTTTGGACTTTGATGTTTTTCAAAGCCCCTTTTTTCATTTTAAATTCCCTGATTTTCGGCTCCGAGCACCCCATGTTGAAGTTTTTTTTCGACATCATTACAATGTCTTAACTACTAACCCTGGTTTCAATCGTCACCCGGTTCATGCCTAACCGATGACACAATCAGGATGTTTTCACCATGGATAGCTTTTCAAGGGTGTGTCTCGAAGTATTTCTTGCATGCAGAAGACCCCTGTCGATAATGATACGTTCACGCTGGCTGTCTTTTGAAAATGAAGGTTTTTTTTTTTTTGCCATATTCAGTCACAGAAGCGTAGGGCGGGTATTTGCCATAGAATGTGTTATGCCTGAAACTGCTTGAGAGACAATAACAACCTGATTGGCTTCAAGATTCCGCACTGAGCACAGCTTCCCATGAACGTATTGTCTATCCTGAAGAAAAAAACATGGATTGCCTGGCACATGAGTCCAGGTTCATTCAAGGATCATTCTCTCTTCACCTCGCTTATCCCATGCATTGGCGGCAAACCGTTGGTAAGAAGACCCTGCTGCATTCGGGCGGCGCGCGAACCCCACACGACTCAGCTTCAGAAGGCGCGCGCGCCAGGTCCACGTTTTCCAACGTCTAGAAGTTCTTTGAGCCAACCGAGGACGACCTTTTCCCGACAAAAATCACCATTTTGCTACTACACAGAGCGGCTACTCCGTTAAGGAACAAGAAAAACAAAACAATGCTCATTGGAGTTTGTGGCGGTAAGAACATGTAGCCTCTGCTCCTGCCACACTGAATCTAAGCGTATCTGACCTGCAAGACAAGGCATCTGCTCCGGCAAAAAGACGGTTGCTCAATATCTCGTCGAGCATCATGGCTTCAAACATCTCTATCTGGAGCCGCGCAGGCAGGACAATGACTCTTCGCGTGACGATGGCCACGCGGCATCCTCTGATTCAGCAGGTGCCCAGTCCTCGGCGTCTCAGGGGGCATCCTCAGGTGCTCCGACTCTCACCACCAGGAATGGCCAAGATCCGGCATCGGATACATCGACATCGCTGGCGTCGCGACCCCATCTTGAAGGGCAAGCCCACACGTTTGCCTCTCCCGAGGCTCTTCTCGACTACGTCACGCTGCGCTGGCAAAGCCGCTTCGTGACAACGGACATCCCCACCGAGGCCGCGCTCGACGTCTTCGTGCGCCGCCCGTTCTTCCTCCTCTTGTCTATCGACGCACCTCTCACCGTCCGATGGCGGCGTTTCCAGCAGCGGGCCAGAATCGCTGGCGGGAGCGACGACGTGACGCTCGAGCACTTTGTCTCCCGCAGCGATGGTCATCTCTATGACCCGCACGGCGGCTTCCAACCACTCATCTCCCGCGCCACGGTCAGGCTTCTCAACACATCGTCATCGCTCGCTCACTTGTATGCCACGCTCGGCAAGCTGGACATTCCAAATCCCGACCGACTCCGCCCCGGGTGGGACACGTATTTCATGGCTCTGGCATCTCTGGCCGCCCAAAGATCCAACTGCATGAAGCGTCGGGTGGGATGCGTCCTCGTGGGTCGAGAGCGTCGTGTCATCAGCACCGGATACAATGGCACCCCTCGCGGGATCCGCAACTGTGCCGAGGGAGGCTGCCCCCGCTGCAATAATGGCAATGGCTCGGGCGTCGGCCTGGTGTGCATCCACGCCGAGGAGAATGCCCTCCTCGAGGCAGGCAGGGAACGAATCAGAGACGGCTCAGTGCTTTACTGCGACACGTGTCCGTGCTTGACCTGCAGCATTAAGATCTGCCAAGTGGGCATCACAGAAGTCGTCTACGCCCACAGGTATAGCATGGATAGGGAGACAGCGGCTGTCTTCAGCCAGGCCGGCGTCAAATTGCGCCAGTTCATCCCAGTAAGTGCTTGCGAGGCTTTGCGGTTGATACTCCTACGACCTTTTGATACGATTGTGTGCTTTTTTGTGTCAGGTGCTGATTTTATTTCTTCTTCTTTTTACCCTTTTTTTCCTCCGAGCATAGCCACCAAATGGACTCATTCATCTCGAAAAGATGGAGCTATATTGAGGAAAATGCCAGTTGTCATTGTACAAAGTATGGGTGTGCATCATCCTGCGGTGACTATGCATGCGTCTACGTCTACGGAGCAGGATTCATACATGGCGCTCGTGGCAACATCTTGTTGGCATTGTGACATTTCTTGCTCCAAATAATTTCCAAGTAGGGCGATTTTTCGACGTGGGGCACATGAATTGATTTGGTGTTTCAGATGGTTGTCGCTTCCTTGCTATTGGGGCAGAGTATACTCCGTAATCCGTGCTTTATCATCAAGGGCATGGAGATGCGAAACCATGCAATCGAACAAGCAAAAGTTCAGGCCAGGCTTCACCTTTGAATTGAACAAGGGTCCGGTGTCTAGTGGTTCGCCAGGCATTTGAACGAGCTTATTCTCCGCACCACTCGTTCAAACTGTATGTATTGCAACTTGTATCGCGTTTCTTGTTCATTTAGTCGCCGTTTGTGCACGGCTCTCTGGAAGCCTAGGGTAGGGTACCAACGCTTCGTCCATGTTGCCCCGAAACGGACTTGACCTGTCAGCCGGCGCAGGTCGAGGCATCAGCCATTGCAACGTGGTACTATTGGCAGTTGCCACTTTATTTCCAAGATCGACGGCACGATTCTTCATCAAAACTTGCCCCCTTTTTTCTTTCATTGTTCCGACATTGTAACGAAGGACCACACAGTGCGGGAGGACTGTACTGCGCTGATTGACAATCACGTACCTACATGCGTACACACATACGTACATACATACGTAACGCAGTAGTAATCCGTACTCCGTACATAGAAACAGACCGGCGGCTTGTTTACACGATGAGACCGACCCTCATGCAGCCCATACATAATTTCCTCACAGTGCGGTACTCCGTAGTTTTAACCGTCTTATGCATGCATGTCTGCCATGTCCCATAAAAATTGTGCACTGTCAGTCGTCTGATGGGTTGGCGGTCAACCAGGCGAGGCTGGCCGTCTAGACCGACTTCACGAGCGATTCCACCCTTGCATTATGAAGTTCATAACACCGAGAACGTGCCTGACGATTGCTTGCATTTCTCTCTCCCCTCCTGGCCTGTGGGAGAACAAGCTACGGCGCACGTTCACCTTTGAGGAAAGCGTGAGGGGCAGTCTCGGGCCTCTGGTTCGCGATCAAGCATTGGGGGGGGGGAGGTCCCGAACTGCTTGTCCGACTCGCGAACGCAAGTCAAACAGTTCTTCTCCATCAAAATGAGAGGAACTACTGGTACGGAGTACTCCGTAGGGAATAACTCCTCACTAGCCACGAGGGTGACCCCTCGTTGACGGGTATGCGATAAAACTTTGATTCAGGGTCAGGCAATCGGGCAACAAACTGCCAGCAAGCTGGAATGATGGGGCCGGGCCCCCAGACTATCAATTCCGAAGCGAGATGAAATCGCGGAAGAATAGGGGCTGGGAAAGGCCTTGGAAGCAGGAGACTGCATTTTCTGTTCTGGCCGCAATTTAGAATTGATTGCTAGCTACCCTGGCATGTAGTGGGGAGCAACAGGATTAGACCAAGTAGACTGTTTGTTGACATTTAGTATCTTGACGCGATGCTGGGAGTTTCCATAGTATTCGCTGGACCTGGCCAGAGGGATTGAGGACAAGTGATTTGGAGAATTTGGAGAAATATCTTGACTCGAGTCTAACGAACGGGCGCAGGGATGTGATGTAGCCATGTAGGGCGTTAGCCTCGAACAAGAAAGCAAAAACTTCAACAAGCACGATGTGTGTAGTAACAGCCGGCTTGACGGTACGCGGGTCGCATCCGTGAGCAACCAACGTCCTTGCTTCCCGCTGACAGCACGAATAGGGGTCCACAGCCATAAAATCTCGTCATTCGGTTGGTTTTTTTTTGGGGGGCGTGTTTATCAGGCAAACGCTTGTGCGTATTTATTGTGGTGGCAAAAAGCAATCATGCAGCCCTCTCCCACGGAGAACGGGTCAGACAGTGTACGGAGTGCGTGTGCGAAAGATGACCTCAGGATCGATGCAGGTGGCTCTCTCGACACACCCTCAACCCTAGAAGAACGGGCTTACCATGTTATTGCAATACTAGCTAGCGCTCGTACGGGGTAGAAAAGGGGTCAGAGACCAACATGTCGAGAAAAGAGAGACTAGCGAGCACACAAGGCCTTTGTTTTGTCTGGGGAGAAGAAACTGTAGACCAACGAATCAACCTTTACTTGCGCGCGTTCCTTGGTCGAGGGCCTCAAGGTAATAGCACAAAGAGCAATGCGGCGCAGTTCCTACCTGCCTGCCTGCCTGCCTGCCTGCTACCCTACCCAACAACAAGGGCAAGGGCAGCACGAAAAATGCCCATACACAAACTGGGATTTCCCACGCTAGGGTGGGGGGGTGGCGTGTTGAGGTTTGTGATGCCCAACAGGGGACGCGTCTCAGCGCGTTGCGCTAGCCGAAAACGGGTAAGACTGTAAACAAATGCGTCACTCCACCTCCCGCACACCCCGGCAGGCGCGACTGGCAGCCCAGCCCGCACTGTCAACCCAAATCGAGCAGGAGTCGCTAGCTCCTCTAGCCCAAATCCTCCTCACACCCTCTATTGAACACTGAACCATCCACATGTTCCCTTGACATTCCAGTCGACGACTTTCGTGTGTTCATGTTTTGTTCGCTCCCCCATTGTCGCTGTCATTTTCTCCCTTGTGTGTGAGTCACGGACCAGCACTCGATCCTCGCTATGAGCTGAGTGTTGGATGCGCCTTTGAGCTGAGAGAAGACTGAACGACGAACGACGAACAACCCGCGCTGCAGAAAGTGGTCGTGTGTTTGGAGAGAGGGATCACTGGGTGAATTTGCATCATGTGCTAAATGCCACGACCGAGCAACACCTCCTCTTTCACGACTGGTCTTGCTGCCCCCGTCCCTCTTTCGGCCCCGTGCTTTCCTGAACAACTGGCCGCGCCAAAGAAAGGCATAAAGTCGCCGATATTGCGAAATCACCACTTTTTCATTTTATTGAAAAAAAAAAAAATCGCCAGAAACCGACGAGACATGAGACAGAATCGTTAATACCTGGCAAACGAAGGTGGCACTTCGACGGACGATTTGATCCACACCGCTGGGTAGTGAAAACAACACTCTTTTTATATCCCCAGATTCATCTAGACTTTGAGTGCTTCGCCTCAATATCTGAGACCAGTCTTCAAGCAGTCCGTCGTATCAGCACCAATCCTAGCTCGTTTTCAGCTGCTGGGAACGGGGGACCATCAGGTATATATACACACAAGACTTGGCCATTCCTTATCGGTCCGCAGCCTGCGACAGCATCCAAGGACAAGACGTTGCATTCCAGCGAAGCTCATAAACACCACCATGTCTTTTTCCAATGGAGGAGGCACTTTGGCTTTGCCATCGCCCACCCATGCACATCATATGGACGTCACGTCAGCCGCGAGGAGTCTCCGACGTTCCATATCCAGATCACCATCCAAGTTTCTGTCAAGAACAAGCTCACAGAGCTCCGACAGTTCACGACAAGCTTCACCACAATCACCGTGTCGACGATTCGGGGCAACACCTCAAAGGCAGCACATCGCACCATCGCAACCCCAGACGGCCCCTCCGGCTGTCACGTCCGCACACGCCACCTACCCTCACCAATCATCCATTTTGACACCTCTCCGACCGAGCGTTCGACTGTCTCTGCGCTCCGCAAAGTCCGCAAAAACGTCAACAAACTCGTCCCGACCGTTGGCGCGCGCGAGGGCTTCGCCGAAAAAGTCCCCTCAAACGAGCGCTCAGCGCAACTCCCGATTCTGGTAATATGGGACAAACATCCGTATTATCTTCTCCAACGTCAGCTACTCCGCGAGGCCAGGAAAACAGTAGATCATCGCCTCGCTCTACTCACAGTTTAGGAGACAAACCATCTCGCCACAGTTTCCACTTGGACGTTTCGGGTTCCTCGCAGTACGCAGCTCTCAAAGCCTTGGACGTTGCCAGCAACGAGCCGTATTTGGTTTCAACAACTGGTGCGTTAAAGCGCAGTGATGCGACTATGAATCTGGACTATCCCAACCAAGGCAGTCCAATGGCCAAAAGACGCAGCTTGCACGGAATCACAGGCCTTGGCCAGTCGGGTGACATGAGCATATTTGGCACAAACACGACATCCTCGCAGAGTTTTGACATTCATGAGGACTCGATACCATCCGACTACGAGCTTTCTGGAGCCTTTAATGACCCTTCATCCATCCGACGAGAACCGTTTGCTTCGCCTAGCCCCGTATCCAATCTCCCCAAGCGATCCTCTTCCTTGCGGAAATCTACTTTGCAGCAGCGTTATGGTGACAAGGGGTCTTGGGGAAGAAGATCGGGTGAAAGACAACTTGCGCAGATGGGCGGGGAAAATTCTACACCAGCTCGGAGTCGGCCGCGGCTTTCTACAGATCATTTCGTACCACCACAAGCCCCTCGCGACAGTCCATTCAGCGCCGGGGGACCTCTTCCCAGCGCATCTATTCATCCCATGGACAACAAAGGTCATCAGCCCCATCCTCTCTCTAGAACTCTCACGACTTCCGCTTCTGGCAACAGCCTTACAGAAGAAGAGACCTCATCATTCGTGCCACCGACCAAAGTGGCAGAAAAACCCAAGTCCCATCCGTTCTCTCGCTCTTTGCCATTGAATGCCACCAGGCCCACTGCTCGGTCTACTAATGAGCATATCAAAGCGGTTGCAACACCAAGCCAGTCCAATCAACTCTGGATAGGTGCTTTCAACTCAACTGGACTAATATCCAAGGTCAACCGAAATCTAGAGGATGAGGCTGACAAGAAAATTGCGCCCCCGGATACTCCGTGCAAAAAGCATACGAACCCTTTTGCAACATTTCCTCCCCCGGTCGGCAGTGCGATGAAGAGGAAGGGTAACAACCGAAACTCTTTCGCCGGAATACCTTCGACGCCATTCTTTCCGTCGTCCTCTCGCGCCCCTGACACTTTTGGGCATCCTGCAAAAGGTCTTTCCATCTTCCAGCGTGGTTCAGCATCACAAGCTTCACGCCGTGGTAGCATTCTAAGCCTCGAGGGCGAAGATCGCAAGTTGTTTTGTGACAGCAACGACTTGCCATTGGATAACGATGCTCCACCAACGCCGACAAAAACAACTCTCACCTCAAGTTTGAGCAATCTCAGTGAACAGTCACTTGAGAGTCCCAGTGCAAATCGAACCTTTGTTCTGCCACTTTCCGCAGTGAAACCAGCGCCAGCTCCATCGAGAGAATCCACAAGTAAGTATTTGCCCACAGTCAGGGTGTGTTTGTTTTGTACCATTACTAATGCCATTGTCATTTTTTTTTCTCAGGAAGCCCAGTTGACGGCCGTCGAACGCCTCAGACACCCCAGGAGACCTTGCTACCCTTGGACACAAGCCGTTTGTCTATTTCACAGGCTGTCGACAGTCACAATGAGAACAGCATGCCACCTCCCGTGACCCCTACCACGGCTCGCGACTTTCGCTCGTCGACTAGCATCTTTGTCACACCTGTGAATGCCAGAACCAGCAACATCGACGTGGATGCAAGCCTGTATTCAAGGTTTGACAAGGTGGAACAAGTGGGAAAAGGCGAGTTTTCCACCGTATACCGTGTGACCAAGCTTGCGCACCCGAATGCCTTTGGCATTGTAACACCAAGCAGCAGCGCCTCTCGAAGCCCTGAGAAGGGCCAAGTCTTCGCCGTTAAGAAGAGTAGGCACTCGTATCATGGACCCAAGGACAGAGAGACGAAGCTTCGTGAAGCACACATTCTGAAAGCCTTGACACACGCTGAGCACGTTGTTCAGTACATTGACGACTGGGAGCATAATTTCCACCTTTATATTCAGACCGAGTTTTGCGAAGAAGGCACTCTGGACAAATTTTTAGGCAATGTCGGGCGAGGTGGTAGGCTGGACGATTTTCGTATCTTCAAAATCTTGCAAGATCTTTGCTTGGTAAGTGCCACGAATTGCCCGCACGAGTGCTAGGACTTCGCCGTACTGATAGCTGATCATCTGCAGGGATTGAGAGAAATTCACGGCGCAGGATTTATGCATTTGGATATGAAGCCAGCAAACATTCTGGTTACGTTTGAGGGCGCTCTGAAGATTGGCGATTTTGGACTCGCTCAGCCATGCACTTCGACCGCTGGCGTTGATGTCGAGGGCGACCGCGAATACATGGCGCCGGAAATGCTCAAAGGCAAGGCTGGTCAGTCGGCAGATATCTTCTCCCTAGGTCTCATGACTCTCGAGGCGGCTGCGAATGTTGTTCTTCCTGATAACGGCCCTACTTGGATCGCCCTGAGATCTGGGGACCTTTCCGAGGTTCCCAGTCTTACCTGGACACCGTCACTTGAAGTCCAACGGGACTCTATCGGCAAGCCGACGGAATCTGCACACACCGATGAGCTGCAGGGCGTGAATACGCATAGTGCTGGAAACCTGTTCCGGTCGTTTAAGAGATCGGAGCTGCAGCAACCTCTAGAGTTTATGGTCGAGGCATTCCACCCCAGCTCTCTGGATTCAATCGTCAGATGGATGACAGCTCAGGAGCCAACAGACCGACCTATTGTGGACCAAATACTTGAACTTGAAGGCTTACGATGGGTTGCCGAGCATCGCAACGCACCAGCCACCGTTTACGAAGGCAGCTGGGGCCCTGCTGAGATGTTCCCCGTGTCAATTGCTATCGACAGTGACACAGAAATGATGGACGTATAACGGAAGCGAATACGACCAGCCATGTACGAGACATTATCATTGCACTCCCCCCCCTTTTTTCCATTCTACATTGATGAGCGCATATACCGACCCTTCGTGATGATTGTTCAATATTTATATATATTTTTATACCCCTAGCACCAGTAAGATGGTGTTACGATGAGAGGAAGCCAGCAGATCTTGTGCTGGAACATGTACAAGTTGGTTTTTCTTTTTTTAATGAAGGAAGTCTTGGGGATTACGAAGCTTGTGTGGCGATAGCTGGCTGGCGTAGCCTAGCATCACTGAGACGACGCCGTGTTTATCACCGAGCTGTCGATTATGTGTGTATTGCGTCGTCGACCATTACTCGCTGAGCTCTGATCAGGAAGCAAGGCGGGAGACGAGGCTTGCGATGGATAGATATCAAGGATACAGGTACCGCACCACTCGGCGCTAGACACGCCTCGCCACCAAGATATTTCTGGGGTTCAAAGCTGCAACATGCAGCGATGGTGGGTTGAATGCGAAGAGAGTGGCTCTGTCTTTTTCTGGAATGTACAAGGCGTCTTGTGGATGATTGCACAATACATGTAGATATAGATATTTTGCGCCTGGCGTTGAGCCGGCATTTGTTAGTACTGGTACTCTTGGCAGGAGCATGGCGGATCTGGATGGCGTCTTGGGGCATGAGAGAAAGATGCCAATCTGTTGTTAGTCATGGTTCTACGACGAAATGGCATGAACATGTTACGATCCAGCAATCTCTATCGACCCATTGGTGACGGCGTGACTTTGGCGTGTAACCATGCGTTACAACTTACGTGTACCTACTACCTTTCTAGATACCTAGGTACTTGATTAATTGCGGGGTGAGGGGGTAAAGCAAGTACATAAGTGATGGATCGGGAAGACGACCAACCCATCTCATCTTTCCTGTGTGCCTCATTATCTGGATATAAAGAGACAAGCCCACTCACTGCAAGCTCCCAACTAGCCAGTCTTGCACGAGACCGTTGCATTTTCTCTACAAGATAAAGACAACAATGACCCGTACACAGCTCCAAGACGGCCAATCTGGGCCTCCCACCACCCAAAGCACTCAGTCATACTGGCACAAGAATCCCTCTACCGTTCTGCTGGGCCATCGGACCACCGAGAAGCTACCCCCCACCGCTGATGTCGTCGTAGTCGGCACTGGAATTACCGGCACATTTGCTGCCAGGGAACTAGTAGCCGGGGGTCGAGGTGTCGTGCATGTAGAAGCGAGAGAAGCGTGCTGGGGCGCCACTGGGCGGGTGAGTAACAAAGCAATATGCCTGCTCTGAAAGCCCCGAGCAACAAACAAAGCCTCGTGAGAATTCTCGTTACATGCGTTCGAACAGGGACTAACACGTAATTTAAAAAAAAAAAAAGAATGGCGGCCACTGCCAGCCCGTGATATACACGTCCAAGCCTAGCGTCGCGCGATTCGAGCTAGGGACATATGATTTCCTCAACAAGTTTGTAGCAAAGAACAGAATTCCATGCGACTGGCACGCGGTGGGCGGAGTCCATGCATTCTTCGACGAGGAAGCCTTTGATGCCGTGGAGAAGATTGTGGTAGGGCTGAAGCACGAGCACCCTGATCTTGCGGAAAAGACGATTCTCGTGAAAGATGCCAAGGGGCTCGGGACGCTCCGGGTCCCCCACGCACACGGTGCCGTTTACCAACCCGTCGCCGCCAAGTTGTGGCCCTACAAGCTCGTGGCGTGGACGCTGGAGAATCTCTTGCAGGAGCATCCGGCGTCCGAGTACAATTTGCAGACCAACACGCCCGTGGAGCATCTACAGCACGTTGGTGACGGTTGGATCGTGCACACATCTCGTGGCCAGATGGCGGCCAAAGACGTTCTGCTCGCCTGCAACGGGTACACATCCCATCTGTTGCCCAAGATGACGGACATCATCACACCGGTCCGCGGGCAGGTTGCCGGGCTGGCCCCGCCGAGGGGTGATGTCCCCCTTGAGCACACGCATGTATGGATGCGAGGAGACAATGACGACTACTTGATCCAGCGGGATGACGATGGAATCCTCATTCTTGGCGGAGAGAGGTTCGGCGCTCCTGGTGCGGAAGAGGGCATCTGGGACGACAGCCAAGTGAATGATGTGATTGGCGAGAAACTTCGAAGTGAGCTCCGACGGCGCGTGAAGCTCCGGGGGCCGGGACACGAGGAGGAGAAGCAGCTTGATGCAAAGTATGAATGGACGGGCATCATGGGGTACGCCAAGGACCATCACCCCTGGGTTGGTCGTGTGCCTGCCGCGTTTGGAGGCAAGCTAGATGAGGGTGATGGGGAGGGACACTTGTGGATCAGTGCCGGGTACTCTGGCCACGGGATGCCTTCTGCGGCAAGGTGTGGCATGAGGGTTGCGAACATGATACTCGGCAGGGACGAGACGTTGGGGATGCCCGAGGAGTATGTGGCGAGTGAGGAGAGGGCGAAGAGAGTGGCGGGAATGGAGGTGGGTGAGAGGCGAAGCCTGGCCGAGGAGTTGAAGGCGCTGCTGGATGAGTACAAGACGGGTAGATAGATGGTAGAAGGAAAGTTTTGTCTTAATCAATGTATGCGCATCTGAAAAGCATGGCTTTCCGGAGAGGTCTAGCAAGAATGTCTCCCAACTTGTTTGGTTTTCCCTCTCCCCAAGCAGCCAACTCCTCCGTGCGGACCGTGTTTGATCATGCATGTCACTCGAGACACTCGGGATATTCACTCCAACTACAATGAACCGACGTGTTAACTTGATTTGTTGATGGCGGCCTCGCATTTGACCAGACGGCATGGCCGTTGGCTCGTGGTTCTTGGTCATGTACGGAGTAGTCAGTATTCATTCTCTCCCCGCCTCGTCATCGGATCATCACCCGGCCCACCAATCACACCCTTTCATTTGCAAGCAACAACCAAAACCCTCTGGCGTGGTTTCATGGAACCTGAACAAGTTCCCGGGAGAAAGCTCTCTCGAGAAAGCTCACAAAGACTAACTCCTCGCCCCCCCCCCACCACACCACCCGTCGTTATTCATTCGGACGCCGCTCAATCATTCTCACAATGGCGAGCAAGATGACACCCTTTCTGTTCCGCTCATGCCTCCGCGCTGCCTCGCGCGTGGCCCGACCACAACCGCGCGCCTTGTCCATCTCAGCCTGTCGGGCGAGCGACTCTCTCATGGTGGTACGTACTCGTGTCCACCTCGTGCGCCTGAGTCTCCCTTGGCGTCATTCGAATCAGAGCTTCTCCAAGCTATTAGTTGAGATCGGGACCGGGAAACCTCTGAAAGACGGAAATCAGCAATAGAAAAAAAAAGAAAAAAAAAAAACTAACATGAACGGGTCCAGCACCGCAACACCGCAGACAACAACCCCGACATTCCCTTCAGATTCAACAAGGAGAACGAGACCGTCATTGCCGAAATCCTCAAGCGATACCCTGAGCAGTACAAAAAGGCTGCCGTCATGCCCCTGCTGGATCTCGGCCAGCGCCAGCACGGCTTCACCTCCATCAGCGTCATGAACGAGGTTGCCCGTCTGCTGGAGATGCCCCCCATGCGAGTCTACGAAGTAGCCTCCTTCTACACCATGTATAACCGAAGCCCCGTGGGCAAGTTCTTTGTGCAGGCCTGCACAACGGTACGTTTTTTTTTTTTTTTCGTCATCCTTTTCTAGTCCCTCGATTACGCAAACCCTTTTTGTCGTTCGGCGGATCCCTCTACGAATGATGTAGCGAGCGCATCCTTCTCTCATTCTTGAACGAAAAAAAAAAAAAAAATTTGAATAGAAAGATTGACTTGATATCTTGGGATATTCGGCTCAACAGACTCCCTGCCAACTAGGCGGCTGCGGATCCGACGTCATCGTCAAAGCCATCAAGGAACATCTCGGTATCAAGCAGGGCGAGACCACCCCCGACGGCCTCTTCACATTTATCGAGGTGGAATGCCTCGGCGCCTGCGTCAACGCGCCCATGATCCAGATCAACGACGACTACTACGAGGACTTGACTCCCGAGACGGTCGTCGACCTACTCAAGGCGCTGAAAGCCAACGGTGGAGATGCCAGTGCTGCGGCAAAGGTTCCCAAGGCTGGCCCCTTGACCGGGAGACAAACTTGCGAGAACAGCAAGGGCCAGACGAACTTGTTGGATGAGCCGTGGGGTGCTGAGAAGACGAGGTCTGACTTGTAGGGTTCATCTTTTTTTTTTTTTTTTTGGCAGAGGGAGTTTTTCTTTTTTTCACATGGTTGGTTGTACGCTTTAGGTGCTGAGGAAACGCTGGAGAGGTCTCGAAGAAAAACACTGTACATGACTCCATTTTGTTGAAAATGCCATAATGTTATAGAACAAGTTTCAACCTGGCTCTGCGGGGAAATCGTCATTTGTGTCTCAAGCAAGACGAGGTGATTGTGACTGGATGCCATGACACGCCACATACACACATATGCAACAATGACATTGCATTGGACCGTAACGTTCACTTTTACAAAGTGAATTGATTGTCAATCCGTCGAGGTAGATAGACATGGCGCATCAAATTCATTCATATGTAGAGCATCTGTCTCACTGTCCCAGCCGCAGTATCCAACCATCACCAATGCGCTTGTTGTCGGACCCCATTCCACCCCAAATCACTATTCCAGACTCCTCGACGTCCGTCATGGGCGCACTTGCATACCATCCCCTTCCGGCTGGCACCTCATGACCACTCTCGTCGTCGCGCGGGCCCGTCCGCAGTTTCTCCCACTTGCCCTCGCCCGTCTTCCGCCCCATGGCCTGATACACTGCTGCCGTGAGACTGGCGGCGCTCATGCCCAGCGGAGGCGCATGGAAGGTCCACACATCGCTAAAAAAGGAGCCTGCTCCCTCGCGTCCCTCGGCGCCCGGCCCTTGCTCGCCCATGCACAAGACGAGAAGTTCTTTGCCGCCACCGACGGTGAGCGATTGCAGGGAGGCGCCGCTGCGAGGGGCGGGCCATTTCTGACGAGGCTCGGCGTGGATTTCGGCGGATGATGCGTCGGCCTTGTCCTCCTGCAGGATGGTTTGCCAGCCTGCTCGGGCGTGGATGCCGACCTCGCCTTTGCTGTGGCCGTCATCGAATGTTTCCACCTCGAGATGCAGCAAGTCGAGCTGGCCGCCGATTTCCGCCTGGCCGTCGAAGCCGCCGAAACGGTAGAGCCGGCTTTTGCTGATACACATGGCGGAGCCGCCGCGGGGAGGGCCCGGCGCGGCGGGCAGCTCGGTCCAGGTGTGAGTGCGGACGTCAAAGGCCCAAAGGTCGCTGGTGCGATGGCCGCCGGCAAGACAGCCTGCGTGGACGAGGAGGGTTCCGTACCCGTCTGATTCCTCGTCGACGGCACCTTCGGCGACGTACCCTACGACGGGGTCCTGAGGGATGCCCGTTTTGGACGTGTCGCCTACTGCCCACTGGCGCCAAGTCTTCGGTTTCCGGGGACGGCCTGGAGCAGGGCGAGGGAAGTCGCGGGGACGATCGGTGGCCGTGGCGCAGTGGTAGCTTCGCGGAGCAGGGTGAGGTACGATGGCGCCGCCCTTGACGGCCGGGACGGGGTCGAGATGGGACCACGTGTGAGAGCGGGTGTCGTATACCCAGACTCGTCCCGCCTCGTCGAGAGGTTCCGAGTCGGGGCCGCCTCGCCCGCCGAAGAGGAAGATGCGCGATCCTATGACAGCTGTGGCATGCCCGACTCGTGGAGACGGAACGTCCCCCAACTCGGGTCCCAACTCGGGTCCCAACTCGGGCTTGTCGTCGGTCGCCGTCTCCTTTCCCTTTCCCTTTCCCTTCAGAGTGTCTTGGAGGAGGGGCACTTCATCCAGGCTGGTTTGTGGCGTTTGATCGGGAAGCTCTTCAGAGCTCCGCTCGGGAGTCTGTGCAGCCGCCGTCGTCTGTTCATCAGGCAGGGCTGCCGCCTTGGCCTTGACGGTGAAATAGTCGGCGCCGGCGCCGCTAAAGGGGAGCCGAATGACGTGCATGTCATTGCCGACAGGTAATGGTTGATGGGGGTCCGCCTCGCCGCCGAAAACGTAGGCACTTCCTGACACAACATTGAGTGAGTGCGAGGATCGTGGCATGGAGGGAATATCGATACGTTCCCAGGTAGCTTGGACGGAGTCGTCGGGGTGGGATTTCTTCTGGCGGAATTGTGGTAGCAGGGATGGGAGTTTCTTCTGGAAGGAGGGCATGTTCATGTCCATGTTCATGTTCATTTTCTTGGGTAGGGTTGGCATATTCGGCATATTCGGCATGGTGGGCATGTTCTGCTGAGCCTGTTTCAAGAGGTTTGTGGAGCGACGCCTGAGCTGGTTGAGCGGCTCCATGATGGGCAGCGGGCTGGCTTGTTGCGTTGGTCAGCTTTCTTTGCTTTGCGCGAGGGGGCGGCACGAGCTTGTTTGCGTCTGTCGGAGAGCTTTGATGGATTGGAGTCGAGTTGAGCGAGTCGAGGTGGCAGAACAAGGCATTGCTGGAAGGTCCATCTGTGAATCTGTCATGTCGGTCAGGCCAGCATGCCGGCGTAGCCCGCGTGGGGCTTGATCAGCAGGAACCAGGGTCCAGGTCCGTTTGGTGAATTTTCATGCCTCGCGGCAAGTGGTATAATCAGGGCTACACTCACCCGAACAATTCAGCAAACAAAAGATGAAGCAATCCATTGAATGTCTCGAGAACCATTGCTGATCTGATCGGCTGGGTCTTCAGCGACTCTTCAGCGACTCTTCAGTGACTCTTCAGTGAGGTCAGTGAGGCCCATGTGGGGCTGGCCAGACCGTGCATACGTCAGACTAACAACTCTCTGCTTCGCGGCTTCACGGCATTCCGGGCGAACTCTACTCCGAACATCCACCAGGGCCACAACTCTACAATCAATCCGACAGAATATCCTTGGACACTCGGGTTTCGAAGAACAGTGCCACAAGCCTCAACCTACTTCGGCGCTTTTCTTCCTCTCGTTGTTCTGCATTCAGCATCCAGCGTTGGCTGACATTGGTGCTCGATCTCTTCGTCGCTGGCTGTGGAGCTGTGGAGCATTCATGAATACATTTTCATCACGAGTCTCAAGCAATAGAAACGGGGGGATAGGTATCAGACGAATCAACCCCCAAAAATTGGTCACCTATGAGGCTCGTGCTCTCCTGTGCTCTGCTGCGACAAGACTCAGGTAGATGACGTCTGCCCGCTGCACCCGTCCCGTCATGCCGCAACGCATCTATCTAGCAACAAGCTCATTTCAAACGGCATCTTCTTTCCAAAATGACGCTACATCATGAAGATTCCCCGCTCTCGACGACCCCGTGCCATTCTCGAGCACGAGATTTGATGATGGGAACCGATGGACGGTCAGAACTACCTATGACCATCGATCCTGAACTTAAAAGGGTCAATGCCCGCCTCTTTCAAGCGCCGGATTTCAAAGTCAGGTGGATCAGGGCTGCTGCTCTTCAACGCGACATAAGAGTACGTCAGAGGCTGAGGATACGTCTCAAAAACCTCGCCGCAGTGCTTAACGTGTCGCTCACTATTGTACCGTCCCTCGATCTGGACACCGCCAAGGTGTGACCTGAACATCTTGCGCCAGTAGTAGTTGCAATGCATGAGATGCCAGCGCGGCGTCGTGTAGAAGTATTTCCCCGGGCTGTCCGCGAACAGACCAACCTCGTCTACTGTCAATCTCTGCGTGAGGTTGGCGTCGGCAAAGTATTGCCACCGGCCCCCTGGCCCGTCCCCGGCCTTGTCAAAAGCCGCCTTGAGTTCGTGGTCCATACAATGCTGGGGGAGCCACGCGGGGGCTAGATCATCATACACACATCCCATGGCCTTGGCCTCTGCCACCGAGTTCCCACAGTCGCATGGCGTGGTCGGTGATTTTCCTCCCTCAAGGGACGGGGCTCTCGAGCAGGCCACAATGGCGATCAAAGATGTGAGAAGGAGAAGAACGTCCTTGGTCACCCTCAGAGACGCAAGGTAGACGGATTTTCTTCCGACCTGGGGCGTGGTCGGTGATCCTAGGGGACGCAGCAGGCCGTCCTTACAGGATTCCTCTCCGTGAGTGTCCAGGCTGTCATTGTGAGGAATGGAATGAGCCCGTGTGAAATTTCGAAGAAGTCTGATTGTGACATGTTCTTACCTCACGTAGTAGTTATTCGCCATTTTTGCTCTTTTTCTTCTTCCTTTCTTTTGCAGATGACGGGGGTTTCGGTTGAGCTGTTGTTTCGAGTTGGGCTTGATGCTTGATAAACTACAAGGCAATAAACAACTACAAGACACCTGTTACTACATTTATTCCCCGGTTCCGTTGTCGCGTGCTTGGATAATCGCACGCCCCTACCCCTACTACCCCTACCCCTGCCCCTGCCCCTTGCCCGGCTGACGGCTGACGGCTGACGGCTGATAGTTACATAAAACTGGGCGCCCCGCGCCGCAATGGGGGCCGCCGGTGTAGCCGAATAGACGCGAAACGCAAGAACCACTATATGCCAACTTGTCACAAGGCATGAGGGATAATCCACGCACAAATTAGTGGCCAGTCGGCTGCGCCTCTTTTTTCGTGCAACACAACCATCGTCTGCCGCGGGAGAAGAGGGAAGAGAGGGAACAGAGACGAGCGAGCACATGACCTTTGGCAGCAGAATTCTCCGGAGATCCGTCGGGTGCTCTACTAGGGTGGTACAGTAGAGAGGCTCGGCACAATCTGCCGAATGGGAAAACCCACATCATGAAGTTTACAAACAAAATTGAATATGCTGCTTGCTATTAGTTACTATACTACTGATATAATTATCAATGTATTAACTAGTGCGACCCTACCCGAACCTCTAAACACGCATTTGTCAAAAATTGAACACGCATCTGCCGTAGTCCCAACGCACAGTCTTCATCTCTTAACATCACATATTATAACACCATAATAATTGCTTCTTTGTATCCCTCCGCTATTATGTTATTCCCCAAGATATAGCTATTTCATTTTATCCCAGAAGCTGTCATTAACTCGTACTAATGCTACGAAGATTAATAGACATAAGCCACACCAAAAACAGGTAAGTGGGCTGTCTATCCAATTTAGGACTAACGGCACATGCGTGTTTAATTTTTGACAGATGCGTGTTTAGGCAGCGTACCCTGCTGGCTAACAAGACACAAGCGGCACGAGGACGGAATGTGATGGAGCGAAGAGCATTACGGAATAATGGCCATTGTCACAGAAAAGGAAAAAACCCCAAAACCATTTGTCAATTCTCTACTTGCATTCACATATGTGATAGTATCGCCGATGTTGAATGGACGATTCCCAAGCCAATTGACATATCATCAACCGCCCCTCTCTGCAACAAGGCAAGGTCTATTTTGCCTCCCCAACTCCATCCTAGATGACCATGAAAAGGTTAGGTTAGACACTGCCTAGCGCTGAGCTTTTAACATACCGTCGCGTACGAAGATGGCTTGGGCTATGAGCCGAACCGAGTGACTATTCGTAGTCGCCGTAGTTCTTGGTCCAGGGGATGGCGCAGCGCTTGACAACGCTGCCGTCCTCTGCAACAGAGTCGACGCCGTTGCAATCACGCTTTTCTACCTCAGCATCCGGGCTCACGGGAACGGCCGATGCTGCGGCGGCCAGAATGGAAAATACAACGGCGAACTTCATGGTCGAGATTTGCAAGTGGGAAAGAGACAATATGGAAGCTGTTGGGACCGAGACGTGGACTCTGAGCCTGATATTGGTATCGTGGGAAGGGAAAGAAGGGGAAGATTTGGATTGAGTTTGAGGCACGAGAAGGCAAAGCAACTAATATAAATAGGCGAGCCGGAGTAAACTGGCCTTGTGTGCGCGTTTCAGAACTCTCAGTCTTTCGGGAAGGAGATGAAGAGAGAGAGAGTCAATGGAGCTGCTGGGTTCATAGAAACCATCCCTCGGCGTGGGCTCCAGTCTGCATGCATGTAAGAAGAAGGGGCATCCACGAACAACACCCTCCACCTCTTCATTTCCTTGCATGGACGCGTTGCTTGACTCAATAATGCAATGTAATGCATGGAGATGCAATGCAAGTAAGCTTGGGGGCGGATACAAATGAGGGTTGCTGGGCAGTCAGTCCCTTTTGATGCCGGCTCAGAGTGTCTCTCTCCTCTGCCCAAGACGATTCCGGGGTCTCCAGCCATCCCCCCCCTCCCTCTGGTTCTTCCTGCTGCTCATTTGCCCTTGGACATGATGGCTTCGTTTGCCTTTGAACATGATGAGTCCTGGATTGATTGATTGATTTCAAAACACCACATTCGATCGAAACATTGGAAGACAAATCACTTGGAGACGTTGTATAATGCAAGACGAAGAGCATGTGGCATTTCTGCCAGGAGAGACGGACCAGGCCGCGAGATGTGCCCAGATGCAGAAGAAGAGGGTATCTGAGCTCTGGAGATACAGTACGGCCATCCTGGGAGTCCTGCTGCTTGTTTCCTTGTACGCGAGTTATTGGACAAGATCCTCTCCGAGCTACAGAACCGGGTTCGATACTGATTTGGGTATGACCGAGACCATGTTTCTCTTTCCCCCACGTATTCACCATTTCACCCATTACCAGAACCTCTCCCGTTGACAAGCTACAAAAAGCACCAGCGACCTCTGCCATTCGTTTGAAAAAAGTGCGGTTTTCCGGCGGCATCGTCGTGAATGAGTCAAGCCAGTTTGAGCTTCTGCTCGACGCAGAGGGGGCTCGGTACACTGGCCATCCAACTCCCGAGCTTGATGCGGCATGGGACCACATCGTAGGTAAGTACGTCTCTGTATCATTCTTGGATCTTGACGCTTGATGCATGCCCCCCGCCGCTGCAGCAGTGCTTATACATGGGATTTTGTCTCTCTCTCTCTCAGGACAATATATTGCCTTGACCAAGTCGGAGGCAGAGAATATTGCTGGTCATGTATCTGAGGATCATGGCTCTTTTTTTGCCGTCACGCACGTACGACATAGTCTGCACTGCATCAATTACCTGCGCAAGGTGGTGTACGACAAGTGGTACCCGACGATACGTCACGAGAACAGGCCGAATGTTCCAACCTTCTGGCAGCACGCAGGTTGGTCAAGTTATCCCTGTGATGAGAAGGGCACGCAACTGATGCAATTCCCAGACCACTGCATTGAGATACTGCGCCAGACGATACAGTGCCAGTCGGACCTGACTCCCGTGCCTCACGTCTGGTCAGAGGGAAAACAAATGTATTTGGCGGATACTTCGCTGGAGCATACGTGTCGAGACAATGAGGCACTGATGGAATGGCAAAGCAAAAGGGACGCGGTTTCGACTTCTGAGAAGCGCACCCCACGATTTTGATGTAGAGATGCAAAAGGCGCGGTGACAAGTATGTAGGCACAGTGTAAAACTGGATGGCTATCATCCATGGAATCAAAATATTCGTTCAAACCCTCGGCCTGCAGTGACAGCAATTTCTGGTCGTTGATGTTGGTAGATTTCGACCCTGGCTGTTGCTGTTCCGGCCTGATTGGTCTGATCGGTGTCTGTTCTGTGAAAGGAATTGCCCGTGCCCGGCTCTCTTCCCCCGCTCTCCGACTTCCGGAAACTGGATAAAAGTTAGTGGTGCATATTCTGCAATGCATGTCACTCCGTAGTCTTTGAAGAAGTGCACCGGGGCGCCAATCTTCTTCCCCTCCACCACCCTCTTGCACTTGCCCTTACATATTCACACAATACTCGGAAAATCCCTAGCAACCCCCAATGATGATGATGATGATACTCGACAAGTTGGCTTTCGCCCTCGTATTTTCCCTCGTTCTTGTTTCAAAAACCCGCGGATATACAACGTCACTGCCTCTGGACGAGAGCCGGACCAACCATCAGAGATGCATCGACATGATGGGCGGCGGCAGCCGTACTTTTCGACCCGAGAGCCAAGCTTCCCTGATGGTAACTTTTGCCGGCCACAGCCAGGGTCTTGTCAGCATTGTTCTCTTCGAGCTGGGCGACGAGCACCTGGGAGGCGTGCGTCTGAAAGGATCAAACGAGGTAGGTAACACCCCCCTCCACTCTTCCCTTTTTTACTGAGTCGAATCTATTTCTCTCTGACAATCTTCTTCTCTTCATCATGTGCTTCAGAAAGAAGTCTTGTGCACCGAGGAAAATATCCAACGTGGCCTATGCGGCAAATCCCAGCTGGGAGAATTTCTCATCAGCGACTCGGCGCGACGGGAAGCCCGTCATCCCCTCTTCACACGCGCCGTCAATCTCAGCATGCCTGGCTCGCTCCATTATCCCGTGTCCGGACCAGGGCTATACTGCGCCGCTGCCGTGGGGTTCTCCGCCTCCCCCTTCTCGGCGACGATGCTCGCGATAGATCCGAACAGCGGGGGCTTGCCTGCCTTCCGCGTCGGCTTGTTGAAGGCGTATAGGTACTTGGGCCCCGTATGGATCTTGCTGGCCGTGCTGTGGACGCTACGTCTGCTTGATGAGAGGGACAAGCGGCCGTGTTGGCTTGTGCCCTTGTCGGCTGTCCAGATCGGAATCCGATGGGCCCTGCTGGAAGTTGGTCATGAGTACAATGACGCCGACGGTGTGACGTGGGCGTTCAAGATTGCGGGCGGCGCGGTCGCGGTCGCGCAAGACTTTGCCGTCGTCTTGCATGCCCAACAATTGATGATGACGGAGGCTATTCGAATTTGCCCAAAAACACCGTGGACGTCGCCCTGGCCCTGGCCCAATTTCATCAGACTCCTTGTCCTGGGCGTGAGTTTGACTGCCATGAGGTGGGCAGAGATGACGACCTCGACAGCGACCAGCCGAGCAACTGTTTACTGCAATGCGGCACTGGGCTCTGCACTTTTCGTCTACATGACGATATCGATATTCACCTTCAAGTCACGTTGCCGCGGACTGGCCAGCCAGCGTCTTCCGCTTCCGCTTCCGCTTCCCATCTCTGCAGCTCTGGCAGTTCTCTTGGCCCTGATCTGGGCCCTTTCCTCTGTCACCGCCGCCTTCAATATTTGGTGCCTCGTTCAGCCACTGAAGCCACTCGAGTTCGGCCAAAGGTTTTGGAGCACACGCTTCTTGACCATCGACATTCCTTTTGACATCATCTCGCTGTGTTGCGTGTGTTGCGTATCTCTCTATTGTCAGTGCAGGAAGAGGAGACCGCTCCAGCATGTCGGGGAAGCGGGTGACGAGATGGGCAAGCTTGGGGATTCAGCAGAGCAGTGACGGACGGCAGGCACAAATACTCGTCATGTATCACGTACACATCAATCAGGCTTTATTTCTTCCCCTCATACGGCGTTGCACTCTCCCTCGCCTTCCAATGCATGATTTCTTCCCCGCTCAATCCTTAGCTCGCCGTTCTCAGCCTGAACGACATGATGGCTTGGGCGCCAGAGGCTTGCTTCCACGCCGTTTCTCGACGCCCACTCCAAAATTTTGGTGTAGTTTCTGCAGGTATGCATGTTATCTACTCGAGGCCGCAAACCCTGCACTACATCGCTCCAGGCATAGTACACGACAGAGGTGTCGGCACTGCAGACGAGCGCTTGACGGACTTGGTCAAGGCAGTGATCTGAACAGTCTTCTTTGGTTAAACACGGGCTCGCATTTTGCAGCGGACTGGGAAGTGTGGCGTACCAACATGCAACCATTTGCAGTAGTCAATTGTGCCGTTGGGGAAGTAGAAGTGCTTGTCATAGCGGTCGCGATATAATGCCATTCGGACAACGTCGAGACAATGCAGTTGGTGGAAGACATCCAACGTAATGACGTACTCATTCTCTCTCCCAGGGGCAGGTAGACGCTCTGTTTCCTCGGGCAAGCGACCTGCGACCTCGGCATCGACGGAAGAGAGAATGCCCGCTGCCACACAGAGTCAGTTCGCGCGCGCAGACGAGAGCCATGACTTGACTGACAGCACCCGCCCCGTGCGTACTATGGCCGACTTGAAGAAGAAGGGTTGCACAGACGAGAATACAGCTCCGACCACAAGCGGTCATTTTCCTCCGTCGGAATGCCTTGGAAGGGCGTTTTGTCACGACCACGGCCACGATTGAACTTGTACGTGATGTACTCGACCAGGCCATTGACCGGTGCTAGGCGACCCGAGTCGATTAGGTCATGGTGCTGCTGCTGCTGCGAGGGGCTACTGCTGGTCACTTACAGAAAAGCTGCTGAGAGGGATCATGGCAGGATTGCTCGGGGCAGGCATAAAAGCGCGCCGTGGACATGCTCGCCGTGATGGCTGAAATTGTAGACACCAAAAGACAGATCAAGACGAGGTTGGCACCGCCGTGCTGTGCCTGTGCCTGTGCCTGTGCCTGTGCTGGTGGTTTACGACAGGAACAGTTGCCAGGTTCCGGATTGGCCACGGCGACGTAACCTGCCTGCTCCGGGGAACGCGATGGCAACGACATTGTAGTCAGTTGAACAGCAGAGAAGGATTGACCCGCCGAGAGCTGGTGGATTTCAAAATTCCAATGTTGGTGAAATTGCAAGTTGGAGATGCCCTAACTATGCTCACGTAGGATTGATCTGGTCCTCTCGGCAAGTGCCACCGCCACTGCCACCGCCATGCCACTGCCATGCCACTGCCATGCCACTGCCACCCACCCATCAACCTGAAGCCCCCCCCCTCCCCCCTTCCCTTCGCAGACAGACAGACAGACAGAAAGACCAGGAATGCCCTCGGGGAATGGCCTCAAGGGATGGCCGGCAGCTCCGTCACATTGGCGGGTTTGGCTGGCACCCTCGTGATCTGGTGCTGCTGCAGCCACCCACTCAACTCGGTCCATGCAGCATCATCAGGACACTCGCGCTCGACGTTGAAGTTGGCTGTTGGCCCCTTCTTCCCCCGCACCCAGTTGTAGGTGATCAGGGTCGTGTCGCGGTCACTGGCCAAGTCCCTGCCGTCAGCAATGCGCTCTGCAGACAATAAATAACATGATGCTGGGGCAATATTAATGAAGGCGGCGCAAAAACGGCCGAGTTAGCCGAGTAGAGCAGCCATTCCACACAATTGCACGCACCATTCCAATTTCTGTCGCAGGATGTCAACGCAATGATCAACCCGCGCGTGCCACGTCGCAGGGTTTTCCTCATAAGCCAATCGTTCTTCGCCTCCATAGTCCAAGTACGAGGCCCGATAGAGATTGAACAAGCAGTGAAGCTGATGGCTCGCTTCAAACGTTGCCAAGTAATGCCCGTCATGGGCGCCGCCGTCGACTCGGACGGCCGAGCTCATGTGCTGCGGGTGTGAAGCTCGGAACGCGGCCTCGTCCACACCAAACATCCATACGGGCCAGTATCTCTTCTCCCAGGCCTGAACGACTTCTGGTGACGGTGGGCCCGTGAACGGGCTTCGTAGATTGTACGTGCCGTTGACACGCACGAGGGTGTTGGTGTTGGATGAAGACTGCCACGGCAGCGCGGGCGCTACTCAGCTCTTCATCAGTCTCAGACCTTTTCCCGTTTCCCATTTGTGACGGCACGGCGAGGGAGAGAGGAATAGGACTGCCTTACCAGTCACATTTGCTGTTCGAGTTCGCGTGGCCGTGGCTATGCCGAGCCGCCGGCAGCTTCCCCAACTGGCAGTGGGCGCCAGGAGTTGCGTGGTGATGGAACCAATGATACCACCCAGGACGAACGAGAGAATAGTCAGCAGTTCCATCGGCTTAGCACTTAATCGGCGTTGTTCATGGAGCATTGCATTCACGACGTGAGTTGGGGGGGCGGAGGGGAGGTTGAGCATGGGCAAGAGAAGGTGAGTGTGTAGGTGGTCAGTCGGTCGAGCGGTTCATTAATAAAAAAGAGCGAGCGTTGCACAGCACCGTCTTCATCCAGGCAAGTACGGGATATATATACATAGGATAACGTCAAATTTGCACTTGTTAAAAACAGCGAGTTACAGCGAGTTACAGTGAACTAGAGCCCTACACTCCATGCTCCTTCTACTCTACTCTCAGTCATTTCATTTTCTCGAGTCCATTCCAAGATCTTGCTGAAATCTCGGCAGTAGTGCAATGTGTTAAAGTCTGGTGACTCCTTCTGCGCCTGGTCTGGTGTCCGCATAATCAGATACGGCGTCGCGTCACTCGCACACATGAGCACTTTACGGAGTCTTTGCACGCATCCGTCGACGCGTCTCATGACATCCGCCTCGGTCCCCCGGAAGCTCTCAAGGGAAGAGTAGTTATAATCGCCCCTGTACGAGTATTGGCGGAGGTGGTTCAGACAGCCTAGGTTCCGAAAGACTTCAAGGTATGCCGATGCTTCACCATTGGCCTCTGCCACGATCTTGCCATCTATTAGCTCCCGAGGTTCGTCGATTTTGCTTCGTGGTATACCAATTGGATGCTCTAGGAAAGGTTCAATGGGTCAGATCTCACGTTTTTAATTCTTTTTCATTTTTTAATGTTTTGTTTTATAACGCGGCATCTCTGAATCATTATTCTTACCTTGTAACAAGTCGCTCCACGCCAATTCCAACTCTGGCGTCGGTGTTCCCCTGTACACAGACCTCTGGGAGAAGCCGTTCTGAAACGTCTCCCAATGATATTGAACTACATGCAACGCTGGGGCTGTATATATATGTATATTTTTTAGTAACAAGCTTAAGAGCTTTTTTTTTGTAAATTTGATTCATTTTTCAGATGCAGACATGCAGCTACAAAGTAGGGATAAGATTCAGAAAATGACAAAAAGAAAAGACTTACACCACGAAGACATGCTCTTTGTACATTGTACATCATCAGCTTCGATGGCGCGACCAGCAAAATACAGCCCGAGAGATAGTATCAGCAACAACGGCCAACTGCCAAGCAGTAGTTGCCGGCCAGAAATCATCGTGGTAAGAAAACCCGAATTTTTCCTCGTGACAGAACAAGGTGTGAAATGAAGGAATATGTGCAATTGCTTCATATCATGCAGCTGCTTCATGCTTCATATGTGCAGTTGCTTCACAACCTTATCCCTCCCCCGCCTTTCCTTTTTTTCCCCTGCTCTGGGGATTGCAAAAACCCTGAACTTTTCGACGGGCGGAGAGCTTCGACTGATCTCTCTCAATAAAGGATGAGACGGATAGTACACTGCCACACTGGCGTGTCCCCCGCATTGGCGGCGCATGGAGCCAGGGTGGGACGTACTTGCACCCTCGCTCTCTCCGAAACTTGTTGGTTGGCAATTTCCTCGGATCCTGCTATTATATGGGACATATAGCAGAGGAGTGGTTCTAACACTAGGCATCGACTGCTCGTTGTAGCCGACTCATCCTATTACGACCCGGTCATTATGCATGATTTTCTTCATATTACCAAGTTGCATATGGATCTAGCCTGCAGTCAGCAAATACTTTTCGATTGAAACCGCTTACAGGCCTTCTCGAGTTGACGAACTCGCGATCAAATGGCATACTGTGAGGTCCTAGTTTGATCTCGAGGCATGCCGCTACTACCCTCATGTAGTACTTGTTACTGAGGCAGAACTTCGGAAAGTTTTCATGGAGAATCTTGAGAAACTCGACGTTGGGACTTGAATCACTCTTCAATGCTATCAAAAACTGAATGAGAGCCAACCCAGTCGACCATTCTATGATACACCCGGCATTTGTGCGGCGCCCCGCGCCCAATGATGTCGTCGCTGTCCGCAGACTTTACCAAATAGTATGGTGTCACATCCGCCAAACAGGTAAGCACAGTTTTGAGAGTGGCAATACAATGATCAACATGGTGCCGACGGGCCTTTTCACCCCCACTGAACGAGGGCAGGTTGCTGTAGTCCCAATGGTCTCTGTAGATGAATTGCCTGATCAGATTCTACATCATGTTAGTTGATTGTTGCCCATGGTTGTGTTCCGGGGGAAAATTTCGGGGCCTGTACCAAACAATGGATCTGATGAGCACCCTCAAGGAGACCACCGACTCCGCCGCCCTTTTCAAGCTCAACGAGTCTGAAATCTCCATCCAGAGAAGACTTGTTGAGCCCGCTCAAATGCTCGAGTGGGACGCCAAACGCCCCAACTGCCTTGGTCAATCATAGTGAGTGCGCATTTGAGGAACTCAGTGACTCACAGTCCCATAAGTCGGCCCAAGCCTTTTCCGAGGATTTCGTGGGATAACCACTGTAGATGTCGGGCTCGAAATGGTCATGAAACGTCACCCACTCAAAGTCCAAAGCGTCGAGAGCCGGACCTGCGCAGCTCGGCTCATTGTTGATAGTGTTCAAGGGGGTCAACTGGGATAGGAAAAGAAAAACACTCACTTGGGGCAGACATGCGACGTGCGCAAAGTTTGTCCGAAACTTGATGCCGCTTTTGGTGCATGAAAAATGAGAAGGAAACGAGTAGACAAACCAACGAGAGCAAAATCCGTGGAAGAGCGAGCCTATCGTGCTGTTTCTTATCCGCTAGCGTGCTGTCGCTTGGCGGCAAATGTCGTGGAGATTCAGAGCCCATGGACTCTCCAACTTCTTCATCATCATCGTTTGAAACTCGAATTGGTTGATAGTCGAGCTGTCGAAACAGGCGACCTTGAACCGCAGACCATACTCTAGACATGACCATGGCTTCGTGATGAACAAGAAAAAAAAAAAAAAAAAAAGTCGGAGTCGATCCTTCTGGTTTCTACAAAGACGATCGATCTGAGAAGGAACCCCAATGTTCACGAAAGGCTCATCTGAACTGTAACTGCATGCCGCTGAGCTGACACGTGGAAACAAAACAAATCAAGGGCTCTGGGACGGTGCGAAGTTCATTGTGTACGGAGCAGCTCTCTCTGTTCGATGAACGGGAACGCATCCGTTCCCGTCGATCCCTTCCTAACCTCACTTTTTTGGAATTTTTTGGAATTTTTTGAGGGTGGTTTGTCCGTACTCCATACATGCATGCTTCCCCACATATTATTATGTTGGTCGCAGGAGCCCTACCTGCTACTTCCACACATCTTATGCAACGTAAGCAGAACTCATTAGGGAGAAAAAAAAAGCCTCAGTCTCGACCGATGCTGCATCCGACCTGTGGCTACAGCGGCAAACCATTCTCCAAGCTCTAGAATACAGGGATCACCCAGCATTCGACGGCTGATTATCCGAGATACGCCCAGGGAAACTCCGTACGGACTACTCCGTACACTGAAGTTTACTGGCCAGATGTCCCCGTCGGAACATGTGCCAGACGCCTTTGGCTGGCACCGAAAGAAGAGATGCGGCTCGCCAGTTGCGTATGTGCCTTGGGCGCAGGTAACTGGTAGGTGGGTGAGTGCTAAGTCTCTGACGGGAAGGGAAGGGCCCAGATGAGAAAATACAACGCAAGAAAAGTGAGCCAATACAGCTAGCTTCTCTGCCCTCGACAAAGCGACCTTGGGTTTCACGATCGAGGCAAACGCATCGCATCTGCCAACAGACTTCACTTCATCTGCCGTCAGACTTCACTTGGCTCAGGTATTCAAATGCGGCCCCGAACCCGCCTTTCATCCTGGTGGCCCTTTGGCAACCATGACAATCTGCCCTCGGCTCCAAGTAATGGAACCATTTCGACAACAACACGTGCAATCTCAAACCTATTTGCCCACAAACGCTGTTATTGGATGCTGTCATGTCTCACTCCCAGCTTTTTGAGAGGACCCGCCGATTCCAACAAACTCCCAGCCTATGATGCACGGCCTCGGCTTCGTACGTCACCTCTGGACGGCATTCGAGGGTACGCCGCTCTCTCTGTGTTGAACTATCATGTTCTATATGCCTATCAATCTTTCGTCTTCTACGGCTACGGAGTGCCCTCAGGTGCATTGGAAGACTGCGCTCGACCGGGTGACAGGCAATCACACAACCGCTGGCTTCACCAACTGCCAATCCTCCGTCTAGTCTATACCGGAACTTGGCCCATATCCATCTTCTTTGTTCTATCAGGATTTGCTCTGTCGCACAAGCCTTTGACATACCTGCAGAGGCAGGACCAGGGCTACGCCCAGGCGGTTGCAGCAGTTGCATCTGGGTTCATACGGCGCCCCTTCCGATTATACGGCCCGCCTGTGCTTGCCACACTCATGACCATGTTGCTGATACAATGGGGGCTTTATGAGCATGGGCGAAGCATCTCTGAAAATCCCGAGTGGGTTCCAGTCATCGCCGAGGTGCATCATCGACGCCTCGATTCGTTCTCGGCGCAGCTCATCGACTGGTTTCGTCAAACCTCCAAGCTGCTCCGAATCTTCTGGTGGGGAGATCTCTACAATCAATATGATGTTCATCTTTGGACAATATCGGCCGAGTTCAGATGCTCATTAGCTGTGTTTGCCATGCTGCCGCCGTACATGGCTCTCAAGCCACGGGTTCGCACGATATTCATCATGGTCCTGGTCGTCTACGTTTACCTGCTCGAGAGGTGGGATGTGGCCTTGTTCTTTTCCGGGATTCTCATCGCGGACACGAGCATCAACTTGCATCGAGACAACGCAACAATTACAGATGGCAAGCCCGTCCGGCAAATTTTACTGGCGGCTTTCAAACTCAGCCTTGTTGCATTTAGCCTCCTGCTTCTTTCCTCGCCAGACTTTTGCGTTTCGGCAACACCAGCAACTAGGATTTTGAGCTACTTGATTCCTTCGTCGGATGCTGCGCCGTTCCGGTTTTTACCCAATCTTGGTAGTATGATATTGATTGGAGTCATAGCTCACACACCATCCACGAATCGGGCAGTGTCGGTCTTTCTGAACTCGGCAATACCGCAGTACCTTGGGCGGATTAGCTACAGTCTGTACATCGTGCATGGGCCGCTGATACATGTAGTGGGCTATTCAATCTTCCAAGCATTGTGGAACCTGACGGGTAGGGAGAACGTTTGGAGATACTGCGCGGGATTTTTCACAGCCTACTTTGTATTCTTGGCAATTGTCGTCTACGTTGCGGATATCTTTTGGATGGCGATTGATATGCCATGCGTGTCTATGGCGAAATTCCTTCACGACATGTTCGTTACCAACAAGGCTTAGGTCATGGCAAGATGATGATAGTATGGCAATAATTTATGCGCGTCAATTCTTGTTTCCTATCGATGTCTGATGTATGTCATCCTGATAGTCTTGGGTGTTCAACTGATGCTTTGATGCCCATTGTTGAATCTTGTCGAAATTGCGACATTTGTGCTGCGTGTTAAAGTCAGTATCGATTCCCAATGGCCTGTTCGGGTCCTTGAGTATCAGATACGGAGTGACGTCAGCAGCACATTGAAGGTGTATTCTTAGACTGTCGATGCAGTGATCCACATGCTAGTAGAGCGAAAGCGACTCATGGCATTAGCTGACGGCAATTATGGATATCTCACTCATTTGACGTTTGACATTTGACATTTGACATACATGGCGAACTTGTTTGGGTGAGCCGTCGAATGCGGGAAGCCTGCTGTAATCGTAATCGTCTCGATAGGTATACTGGCGGATTAGATCTAGACAATGTATCTGATGGAATACTGAGTAGGTCCGTGGTCAGCTCAGCTGAGCAGAAACGGACAAGGACAAAGGAAATGAATAGTACGCACCCTCCAGCGACCCAAGAACACCGCCTCCCTTGTCAGCTTTTGCACGTTGCCAGTTGGCGTCACTGGACTTGTTCAACGCGGGAAGCTTCTCCATAGGCACGTTTACGGGTCCGACTGCCTCGTTGTCAGCGAATATACAACTCTGTCGCACGCACTCTTCCTGCCTGCTGATAGAATAATAGGCGGGCACTACAATTCCAGAGTCTTAACCAAGCTACTTCGAGCGCTGGTGTTGGGCGACCCTTGTATATCGATTTCTGACCGAACTGGTTCTGAAACTGAACATCTTGGTATTCGACCGCCGCCATCGCCGGCGCTTCCATTTGATTCAAGTTTTAGTTGCAGCTTGTTCACAGCCTCGGCCCCAGCGGCAAGACTTACACCATACAGACGTGCTCGCGAAGCAAAGCTCGGGAGTCGGCCAACGAGTCTGATTCAAGGCGAGGAGAGAGACTGCGGTGGCCGCTATTATCCAAGGAATCACACTCAGCACTGATACGCTCCTGGCTCCGGTCTGCCGAGAGCTAGGTGACTTCTCGACGACGGGGCAGAGTTCAACGTCCTCGCAGTCGGCACCTGATACCACTTCATACTGATGGCATGGAGACATGTTCTATGCAAACGGCCCTCCGGGTCTTGTCGAAAGCAATCGATGAAAGTTGATGCCAGCAAAAAAAAGAGGACAAAGTGGGCGGCCACGGGGGTCGACGAGGAGGGAGCACACTAGCTGCAGAGCTACAGAGTTCAAAGGACAATGGTGAGGCTTTGGCGCCAAGGGCCGATGCCTCTCGACACAAGATCCTTCTCCTTCTGTTTCCCCGAGGTTCGGACTCGGAGAGCCCGACAAATAATCCCCGTTTCAATATCTTTGACGCTGGGAGGGATTGATGCTTCGATGATTTTTTTTCCCTCAAAGCGAGACCCCGGCTGGGTGGGCTCGAGAGTCACATGAAAGTTCTTCCGGGGAGTATTACATGCACATGCGCATGCATGGAGGTGGTGAAGCAGGCGAAGGACTGGGGAAGGCGGCGTCGCAAAACCGACCGAGGGTATAATATTGAATCCTATGTATGTATGCAGAGTCAGCCAGCCATGGGCTGACACAAAAAGTGGTCCATTGACCCTGCGGCTTACTCATTCATTATTAGCTATTACCTCCACGGCGCACGCATGGCTCGGCTCAGGGGTCCTTTCCCCGGATCACGGCAGCCGCGCATACACGCGGGAAGCCAAATGATTGGTAGTGCATGTGCGGAGTATGCTTGGCACTGACGTGTACGTAGTCACAAAAGAGGGTGTGGGACGAGTGATGATGACGGATGGAATCTGCGACAAACAAGTCGGACGGAAGAGCGAAGGATCCCTGTCTCTATTGTCAGGGGGGGAAGCCAGCAGAGAGTCTGAAGATGACGAGTCAATCGAGCACAACCAATGACCCCAAAAAAATTTAAAAATCAATAAAGGCATGAATCATGTGAACAACCGCTCCGAATACAGTAGCAGAACTCATAATACGATTCCGGGTACAAACAAGCAAAGCACACAAGCCTAGCATGAAAACTCGGGCTTAGTGAGGTGCTTTGTTACATACATGGATATTGATACAACCTATATTGTAGCATATATTTCATGTCTCCTGAGCAGCGCCGACTCTTATCTCCCGAGCACTCGTTGCTCAGATGTTCGTTGGAGCACCATGCGCGACCAGGAGTTCAACCAAGCGTAGCGAGCCACTATCCACAGCTATGTGCAAAGCCGTGTCCCCGGCGTTGTCCCTGGTGAGAACGTCAGCGCCGGCCTGGATCAGCATAGAAACAACCCCTTCGTTGCCGCTTTGAACGGCAGTGAAGAGGGGAGTGCGGCCGTTTGAGTCCAGCAGGTTAGGATCAGCGATGTGCTGTAGCAGAATCCCCATCATCGCCGCATTGTTGTTCCTAGCGGCGAGATGCAGAATCGTGTTCCCATCAGCATCCTGCGTCATGAGATCCGCGCCATGGGATATGAGAAACTGGACAATGTCCTTGTACCCATGCTGCACGGCACGAGATAGCGCAGTCCCCCCCCCAACCGGAACTATATATGACGCTACTGGCTCGTCCCAAAGTGACGCCGAGTCAATCGAGGAAGGCTCCAGAGAAGAGCTGGTCTGTATCGGGATGCCTGCGTAGCCGTTGTCGGGGCTGCTCTCTTGGATGCCATCGCTCTCGTGTTGTTGCTGCTGCTGCTGGCCAAGCCCATTGAACGGCATCATGGTCATCTCGAACGTCTTGATCAGACGCTGTTTGTGGTTGTTGCCTGCACCCGTCTGCTTCAGCACTTTCTCGACAGCTGGGGGGCTCGCACTGGCGAGGCGAGAAGCACGTGAACCTACGGTATGTTCGTTGTGCGTTTCGATTCTGGATCCGCCTTCGCTCTCTTCTGAACCTTTCTGCTGGATCGACATCAGCGTCAGCTACAATGTTTATCTCGGGCCGGAGCAAAAATCGGCTAGCTATCGCTATGTCACGTCGCCTCGGCCAGGAGGCTCCAGTTTATGCTTGGATCGAGTAGCGTTAACAAGGATGAGCTTCCTGTGAAGAGATCCTGCCATCAAGTAGTACAAGATCCATCCCCTATGTATGTAGGCCATCTATCTAGCATTCTTGACCGACTTGACATGACTTAAAACCGCGACTAAGGGGTATGCGCATTTAGAGGTCGCCCCCGCCCCCGCCTCCCCCTTCCCCTTCCCCTTTTGCTCACGGTTACGCGCAGAATTGTGCCCCATTGCCTTCTCCACAACCTCTAAACCCCCCCGGGCCTTGCGAGCTCGCAGTTACCTTTTTAGGTACGTTAAATAACCAACTTTTAGTATCAGAACACTAGAGCGCAGTTACATTAAGACTACTAAAGGGGAACGAGTAATATGTATGCGTTATGGTTATCTTACGCAATAGGTATGAATTTTGGGCTTAGATTCGCAACTTCCATCCCCAGGGGTTCCGCCGCCGATGCACCACAACGTCGAAGGGTATTTAGAGGGATTAGGGAATTTAATTGGATTATCCTCACTAGCCACGGCCGCTAGGATTGAGAGAAGAAGGAGAAGCTTCATTTCGGCCGTCTAGCATGGATCGGATTGAATTCACAGTTGAGAAGGAGGAGGGAAGTGTTGTGTTCCTATACAATTATTAGTCCGTACGTCCGTACAAGACGTATTAGTATTAAACAAGCATTGGGAAGCTAGGTAATAAGCCTATTATTATCAAAACACTCCACCCACTATTTATCCGTGATGCTCCCTCCCTTACTATGTGCGCGAAATAGCCAAGAGAAAAACTTTGCCTAAAATCGATTAACGATACATCTTAGCCAGTTCATTTTTGCAGAATTGGAAAAAGAGCCCCTTGAAACTGCACTGTTATTTCTAATCGCCCAAAACTGCTTGCTCTGCTTCTAGTAGCGTCCAGCAGCAAGCCATGTCAAACTCCACCATCGTAGCCGTCCAAAAGAGCCCCAGCTCTCCGACATGGACGCGTAATATTCGAAGTAGACCGGATAGAATCTAGCGAGGTCCTAATCAAGCAGCTATGCACTAAATGCATTAACCATGATATTGCGAGGGGCGAGATCATGGTGCGTCAGCACAAAAGCTGTGGCGCTGAGATCTAGTGAACCATTCAAGGCTGCATAATCGTGGCTACTCTTTTTACATTCATGGCTAATAAATCTGAAATCCTTCCAGAAGGCTAGGAAGTCCATAACATATTTAACCGTGGCCCACGCAGGTAACCTAAATTAGTCATCAAACCAGAACGACCTGCAACTACCAGTGATAAGCGATCCGGCATTTTCCGAGGTAATAGACCGCATCAACGATACGAAACGGCCAAGTTGAAAGGCAAGGAGAAGAGAAGCGTACTAGCCTAGCCCAGGCCAAGCATCTTCCATTATCCTACCCTGGATCCGTTCCAAAACAAGAAAATTCATATCTACACAATTTACCGACCGTATTAGTTGTGGTTTTCGTATGCCGAGAGTTTGTGCAACCTCGATTGCTTTCATCGTGTCGGCGAGGCAGTCTGGCTTGTAGGCTTTGGCGAGGAAACGGCTTGACAACAGCACGATGCCATCGTGGGTTTCTGGCCGTGAGCTCTGAAAATGAGGGCTTTCAACTATAAAACTGTGTCTTCGGGAGACTCCTCTCGGCATAATGGTTGTGTTCGATACGGTGCCCGATTTTGGCTGATTTAAAGTGCAACTTAACAGGGCACTCTAAATCATAGTTAATTCGATCGTCGGATAGTTAGTTGCAATATTAAGTAAGTTAGATAGTTAGTTATTTAGTTATTTAGGATAAAAGTTAAGAGAATATAAATTACTTTATTCACTTCTTCGCTAACTAATCAACGTATATCAATTCCTCTGCCTGGTTTTTTTTGTTTTGGTAGCTCTTTGCGGGACTTCTCTAAGGTGCCAGGTGATTGACCAGTAAACCGACTTATACGAACGACCACCATGATGCATTCATGTGAACGTGGAACGTGTTGCTGCAATTTTCGTCAGTCAAAGTTGGCCATTAATACTTCAATGTTGCATCATGAACCAAGTCAACGATCCATGACACTACAGTAGGTCGTTCAACCAACAGGAGCGCTGCACTAGTCTGCAATCATCTACTTGTACCGGACGAACAAACTTTGTACTCCATGCCAGGCCTGCCCCTGCCAGCCTATCCAACAACAAGTTGATCATTGCGGTTCTAAAGCAGCAAGTAGGCAACGCGATTTCGGAGTTTGCCCTGCCGACGTGCAGCTGTTCCGATCATGCCGATACCTGACCCGAGCGAGCCAGGTAACCGGGCCGATTCGCGCTACTCCGTATTAGTGCGTGCGAATCTTTCTTTGGATTTCGTTCAGTCCCAGAAAAAGATTCAAGAAGGTGGGTTTGGGGCCGCAAGCAACACTGTTTACAAAGACTGGCCGCCTCCATAAAGCAGTCTACCCCTGCATACGGATTAATACGCCCTCTCACTTCTTTCCGTTGATTCATCCATCGCACAGTGTTTGCATCCGGGGCTCTACAGCCCAGAGACCATCCTAACACTCTCTTTATATTGCTCCCAAGCTTGCGATCGGCTCAAATGGACCCTTACGGGTCCATTGACATCGGCTATTTCTGTTTTGGTGGATGCTCGAGCCACTGATGGGCCAGCCGAGCCGTACTTTTGGCAACGGGCATCTGGGAACACATGGCACCCTGTTTCCGAGGAACCTGTTTCCTACCGTTCACAGCCGAGCATTACTGCCACGATCCTCGACTTAGAGAGCTGGGATCACCAGTGGAATGAGTACCATGAACACGCCGACCGCGAGGATGAAGGCTGTGTCTTTACCGAGGACAATAACGATGGCCCTGGTGAGCTACTCGAGTGTTATAGCGAGCAACGACCACAAGCACCATAGCCTCTAGTGGCTAATGCCTCTGTGAAGGAATTTTTCACAGTCCACTACTACGTATCCACCGTTCCCCCGTGGTTAATGGAGCATTTTAATAATATCTCATATTTTCTCGTTCTTGCAAAGAATGCTGATTCTCCCCAGAACAAGATTTCAGACGCCAAACAAGAAGAAAGCGGCGCTCTAACGGACCTCCTCTCCAAGCTTCGGCGCCGCGCCGACCCTGGTGCGGCCCCGCAACGGCACCGTCTGTCTCCATGGGCAATTCGGGATTCCACGCAACTCGACCAGGCCCGTTAAATTGTCGAGGCTGCCATGGCCAAGTCAATCCGGCTGAACAAGGCGCGCCTGGCCAATCCTCGGCGAAATCATTACAGTTCCAAGTCCCCCGTCTTCAGAGGGCAACCAGCGTGCCACAGCGCTCCGAGCTAGAGCGGAGAGTCACCCCCGGCTCTCACGGATGAAGATCCGTTGATGCTGCCGCGCTTGTGTCCGAGGCTGACGCCATGTACCTGGAAAGCAAACCGACGCAACCTGTTCCTGCGAGTGTCACGCCCGCGTCGGTGGCGCTACAGGCGTATGACACGACTGACGGCCCAGGAGTGTCCTCCATCGACGAGTGGCATCAATCTCGGATGCAATGCTGGCAGTTTGATGATGCATATTACATCACAGGCATCTGGTTATTTTTTGAGAATATGTGGCTTTGTTGGCTTTGGGTAGCTGACCACATGATTGAGTAAGATGATTCCTCCCCGTGGTGACTGCTCAGGAATCAACCTGCCCTAGTCTTGCTCACTCTGCGTCGCAGTGATCCGGACCTTCAGGATGCCAACAACCCTATGGTAAGGACCCCGTCACCAAGTACCACTAGCTGATTGTTAAGGCGCTTCTTTCCTCAATTCTTGGTCATATCCCCGTTTCCCTTGCACGCGTAATTGCGATTTGAATAAGCTGGAATGCCAAAATGGAGAACGAAAACAGTAGCTAACCGGCACGTCCTTAAAGGCCCAAACATCCATCCATGTTGCTCGCGGCTTTCTCATTGAAAGCACAGAGCTCCGAGAGTGGAAGTGATCCCCTTGTTCCTGACAGCCCTGATAAGGCTAAAGAGCTTGCTGCGAGCACCGGCAGTGCTGGCTTGCGATTCTCAAATTTGCAGCTTGAGACTTTCAACTTTGCGACGCAGCAGCTTGTTATCGTAGACGACAGCAACAGGGAATGCGTGCGGGCCCAGCTCTCAGTACGTTGGGGCGCTACCAGGTTGCATGTGACGCTGAGGAGAGGGAAAAAGGCAAGCAAAAGATGTATTAATTTAGATGGTCGGCCTGCTCGCTGTTCAGTTCACCCAGGCATGCAGACTCTGGATCAGGCACAGACTGTCCATTGGCAAGGACCCGATTCCCGTTCCCAAGCTTGATCTGCGCAGGACGCTCCCAGTTCAAGATGGCAACGCGCTTCTCTCGCTCATCACGGCGCATATGGTTCAGGACGACCCCTGTTACAACAGTAGTGTTCCCTTTGCCATCTGAAAATACCGTGTCCTCCGGGGGTGGCGCTGGGAAATCTGGCCAGTCAATGTACTCAGGTGCTTCCGTGTAATGAGAAATCTGTCTTCCATTCCGTCGTTTGTCCACCCAATCGTTTAGCACCGAGCGGTATTCCGAAACAGGGTGATCAAGTTTCACATCCGGATGCTGTACCCATTCCTCTAGCCCTTGTACTTCATCCGGATTTTGTTTATAGTGTGGAACGTCTCGGAAATGCGTGTCGCGGGTGATGATTTCGTAAAGGGTGAATATGACTCCCTTGACATCGTCCCGATCTTTTCCATATCCAATGCCGCCTATCTGGCCGCTGTAGTTGAAGTCGAACAACATAAGGGCGTCGATTTTGGGGTCTATAAGAAGATTCCGCGCGGAGACATCCTGGTGGGCGATGCCGTACTTGAGATTCAAGTCGTCGATAACGGACGTCAGCTGCCGCAGCCACTCGAGCTTAAACGCACGCGACTTATTCTCACTTATCGTGCCGCCAGGGATGTAAAGGCTTGTAAAGCCGACGACGTGACCGTGCAGCTCATCTAGCACAAGTCGGTCAAAAGGAACAAGGTGTGAATGCGTGGGGAGGCGCATCCACAAGTTCATCTCGTGCCACACCTTGTAGAGGAACTGGAAGAGGAAGTAGTACTTGAACACAGCTTTCCTCGGTTCGGTTGCGCTGGTGCAGGCCATGTACGAAACAAGGTCGACATTCGGAGTGAGTCGATCCAGCTCGAGCAGATGCGAACGGAGCACAGTCTTGACATGATTGGGACGCCGAATTGCCTGTAGCGGAGGGTAGTACACACATGTCGCTTGGTCGTCTTCGGGGTTGGTCGAGACTGAGACCAATTCACCATCCTGCGATAAATGGATGGCGTATATATCAGGTCCCAAGGCATCGATGTGCTTCTTGAGGTGTTGAATGGCAACATCTTCGCTCTCTTGCGCCTCATCCATGGTAACAGCAACAATACGTCGTTGATCCCAGTCGAGGATGAACCATGTGCTCGGCCCCCCAGGTGTAAGAGCGCCGCCAGGGGCAAAATATCTCCACTCATCGTCAATCATGTCTTGTCTCCCGCGCCACAGGCACGTTGTCTACGGATATTACTCGACTTGTCACTTCCCCAGACCCATCTCCTCCCAGCACCTCCGCGTAAGGCGACGCATGACTAAGCAACGTAGCGGACCACAACCTGCCGGTGTGCGTCGCGCGGCTAATTTTAATTTTAAATAGAGCCGCTCGCATCCGCGCAGCTTCCGTGCGGGTCGATTTGTGCCTTACATAATCGGCCAAATGCCTGGACGACGGATCTGGTTCGTGAGCAAAATCAGCATCTTGCACCTTCTCGATGAATCGATTCATTGTACCGGCCGCGACATCGAGTCGATAGCCGTAAGCCTTCATACGGTCGAACTCCAGACAGCGGTAGCCTCGGTAAATTAGCAATGCGAACCAACCAGCACTGTAAAATCTCCCTTATCGATCACTCGCAGACGCCGCCTGTCCTGGTCGCCATTCAAGCATATCTGACGACCCGAAATAACTACAGCTCGTGGCTTCTTCTCTGGCAAATACACGGAATCAGGGGGCAGTGGAAAATTTCCCGTCGTCCGGCACAGGGAGGAAGCTGCCATAGAGGGCCAGTCGCAAATCGTCCCTGTCGGGAAAGGGAAATTGGAGAGCGGATCGTGACCAGATGAGTGCCCGTGGGAAATTGACCCTCAACTTGGACTTCGCGCAAGGTGCTGCAGACAGACGCCAGAAAATGGCATCGGCCCAGCATCATACCCCACCCCGTTCGGCGGAATCCTCGTCTGAATACATTCCATCACGGGTAATTTCAAGGACGTTAGTTACGATAAGGGCCTCGCATGATTTTAGTTATTGATCTTAATGCATCGTCCAAGACGGCTTTAGTCCCACATACCGCTGCTTCCACATGATTCAACCGGACCCCTCGAGCAAGTCTCTTCTGTGCAAGGCAACCGAGTGTCGAGATGTTCAGTTTTTTCAACTGGACATAAGGGGTCAACATGTCAAAGCTTCGTCTACTACAGTATGTGATGAGGGGAAGGCCGAACAAACCTCTTTTACTTAAGAGATTCATGCTCTGTTGTCAATAAACGCCACTTGAGAATTCCAGGGGTATCAGAATGGGCACAAACAAAAAGGAAATGAAAAGGAAATGAAAAGGAAACAAAAACGGAGGGGAAAGGCTCACCAAATCCCACAATCCAATGGGGCCTGAAGTCGAGGGTTGCTCTGCTCATTTTTCAGTTTGGCTACGTATTTTTATCACACAAGTTTGTGTCGCCGTTCTCCGGCGGATCCGGCCGAGTTGAGGAGTTGATCAGGTCAAATCGACCCGCAACATGACTCCGTATCGTGAGTATAAAAAGACCCCCCCACCCAACATACTAGACATCCTGTATGCAGCATCGCATTCACGTTCCATTGTCCTCAACTAGCCACGAGGGATCAAGCATACGTGCAATTTGAACTCTGTTTCGCTATCAATTCACTCCAGTTCTTGCGACAGAGGAGATATACATGATGGTTATCGTCTGGTAAGACCTCGCTTGTTCCTTCGCCTCCGGGGTATGGAACACTGTATTCTTTCCGACGAATGCGCAAAGCCCAAGGCCGCCATTGATCGAGAAGGCAAGAAGGGGGACGTAAGCGGCGTGGATTTCGTCGAGGGCGTTGCTCGCGACGCTATGTTCGCCTTTCAGATCGTCGAACCAATACCAGTAGTGCAATGCCACGCGATAGCCGAAAGTGTGTCCGACAACATTACGGAAAACATGACGACACGTCCGAATACACCCATACGAACAAATCATACGTTTGGACAGTATAAATCGCTGACCGACTCGGATCATGTCAATATTCTGATACCAGCCAAAACTAGGGTTGACGCCGACAACGCCGTAAAGAGGCTTCAGGATTCGGACCGGTCGAATTTCCGCGGGATCATGCACTATTACAACTCAGTATACTTGTGAAAGTTCGACTACAAACCTTCAGAACCCTACTTAGCCGAGAACGAAAATATTTTCTTGATTTTCCCCAAAGGCATGAGAACGGGAAACCCTTGCTATGTCTTGACTACCTTCACCCGCAGTGCAGGAAATCCAGGCGAGCTGAATAAGGAACAAAGATGCATTCAAACGCCAATGAACCTGACAAGATGCAAGACACATTCAATGTACATACAGAAGCAGAGCCTCAGAGAGGATAGTATTCGTGGAGAGGAAAACTGAGTGATCACGACAGACGTAAAACATTAGAGATAAGACATAGCGGGACTGTTCTGACACAGGCGGATAATTTTCTCCGAGATTCGGAATCGTGGGCACTATTTTATTTTTCATTCTCAGGGGTGAGCCATGTGTGACTTATACAGGACCCATAAGGATTTGTTTCAGGGTAAAGACATCTCTCATTTATTCGCATCCCGCCTTTCTACGTATTTTACACTGCTACAAAAGCCTTTGCGCCGCCGTCCACCGTCGATCGATGATCGCCAAGGGTGTTTGCTCAGCAGTTTCCAACCCTCTGAATATGAGTGTCATCTAAAGATGGAAATGGTGACTAATAATAACCCCCAGCAGTTTCACGAATCATGCTATTATATTCCGTTTGCTAAGAACACACGCTTCACTGGTTGTGCCACGATTCCAGATGGACTGGAAGAGAGATTACTTGGTCAGCATCAGAGCCCAGAGAGTGGCGATGGTCGGGCTTGGTGGTGTGGGCAAGACTCGAATAGCCCTGCGCCTGGCAACGAGAATCAAAACAGATCGATGCCCAGAAAATGAACCAACGAAAAAATCAGCAAACCCTCGGCCATGAGTCCACCATGCCGCCAACCAAGTCCTGACCTGGGAAAAAAGATAGTACTCCGTGGTGAAGTGAATATCAGATCCGACTCATTCAGGTCGCATCCTCCCTCTCCCGCTCAAACCGCGCCCGAATAGCGGTATCGGTCATCGTCCGTCGTCCCTTCCCGTCCTGGTTTCTGTGTCAAACACTACTGTAGAGGGTTTACCCCACATGAATGTGACAAGTCGACTCGGGGTGCTCATCTTGGAACATGACGTTCGCACTCAGCGGGGTCGGTGTGTCCCATCCGGGCAAGGCATGTGGTCAAAGAGTATGTACGATCGGCAATGCTGCGTGTAATCCGTACATACTCCGTAATAGACATAATATTAGAGTGCAGAAGTCGAGAGGGGAAGGGAAATGGGGAAACAATTGCAGGGTTTGGCCCACTCGGCCTGCTCGGCGTTCCCGTCTGGTCCGTCCCGCATGCAAGGTTCATATGATATTACGGAGTACGAATCCGTACTGCACATGGAATCTCAAGGAGCGTTGCTATTCGGAGTTGGGTGTTCTTACTCATCGGCGTCAATTGTAAGGTGCAATGTTAGCAGCGGCTAGCATTAACGGATCTTTTGGTCTATCGGGGGATTCAGCACACCTTCTAGGTAGAGGTAACAAACATACTACATAAGATCAGACATCTTAGTAATAGAATTCGAAACTTTAAGTAGTAATATTGATAAATGCAGCGGTATTACTAATAAAAGTGGTGATGATCAAGGAAGGAAAATGATTGCGCCCGGGAGAATTAGCAAAAATTTAGTGGCAGGGCGTTGGGATGTCACATCGTGGGAGATGACCACGCGGTGGGTATAGCGCCAGGGAGCAAGAAAACACAGCTCCGAATAGCAACGCTCAATTTCAAGGGACCGATAAGTATACTCCAAAAAAAAAGTGTGGGTGTGAGTTCCGGTCAGCTTGACCACACGGTTCTGTGACTATAAATATAGCTCGCATTCCTGTTATCTATCGGAAACCAATCCTCAACATAACATCAACTCTCAATCAACCTGTTCACACAAAGACTTGGAATCATTCATTTAACTTGCTTTTACAAAAGAAACCCCGCAGTACATTCGGCATGCGATCCTTTCTCTGGCAGTCGATCTTGCTGGGCTTCGCAGCCACATCCACAGCCATCTACCGAGGAGACATTACGACCGACCCGAAAGCCGTCGGGGTTGTGCGCGTGCAAGCCGGCAGTGACACGGGAAATTTCGGTTCCGGCGTGGTTTTGGGGAACGGCAAGTGTGTCATCACTGCCGCTCATGTGGTCAAGGGCTGGGAGGCAGGAAATTTGAAATTCTTCAGAAACAAGAAGGAACAAGGCAACATCATTCGGACAGAAAATTCGGTTGCAGGCTCTAGCATTCATATACATCCCATGTACAAGGGAACTTCCGACCCTGAAGAGGAACCCTCTGCTTACGACTTTGCGGTGGTCGAGTTGGAGTCAGCACTGGACGCCAGTCCCTGGAGGGTCTCAGAGACGAGGGGCGGTGCTCTAGATCTTACCATGTATGGCTGGGGCAGTATTTCATCAGCGCCAGCTACGTTCCGGGGTGAACTTCGATCGGCAGTAAACAAGAACAGCGACACTTCAAGTTCGAAGTGCAGTCAGTGGTATAACATCGTCGGCGCGATCTGCGTCACGAGTAGCAAATCAAACTCGGCAGAAGGTCTCAACTGCCAGGGTGATTCGGGCGGGCCAAATGTGGCAAACAATTATGTTGTAGGTGTAACCTCGGGAACCAACCGTATTTGTGGCTCCCAGACTGCGGGCTTGCTGGCGGGCTTGTCTGGTTCGAACCAGAAAGCTTTCATGCAGGAGTACAAGAGTAAATTTCGAATTCGGAAGTCCTTAGACTGGGAGTCAAAATTAGCCCTTGTGAAATATCTCGTTTGGCCAACTATATATCTAGATATTTAGGGGCGGATTAAAAAAGACAAGACTTTTTAGCAGCTCTGCTACTTTACGAACTGTATGCCCTCCATGCTGGGTTTTCTCACTAACTAAAACTACATTTAGCCTGGCCTTGTTTGTTGAGTAGATTCTTTCTTCTGGCACGCGCAATATGCGACTACGTAGGGTTGTAGGTTAGAGTCCCTACTGTGGCAAGGTACTGAATATCATATGGTGCAATAATGTGGTATTGCCATGTGCCTAAAGTATCATTATTTATCTTTAGAGATGTTAGTCTGGTGCTCCATGCTTATAAAGATCAGACCTAGAGCCTGTAGTCGATGTCCAATAGAATACAATTACTACCGGAATGCAGCGATTCAGTAGGCTATCGCTTTGTGAAAAATCATGTGTTTTGCCAATATACTAAAGGGCTTTGGATGCTATAAAGTCTCGTAATGGGCGCGCCTGCAAGGCATCGACGCTTTTAACATTGCAATGAAGGTCGGCATCACGGAAAAACTTCACAGGTTTTCGGTATCTGGAAGCAGTGTATTCTTGCCCGAGGCAAACTGCTGGGTAATCCGTTCTACTTGGTGGCTGGAGGCTGTACAGCGTATTATCGCTGTTCATGAATCAAAACAATCAAATCTGGTCCATAAGTTGATTTAAGTAACAGGTCTTCGGGCAATCTTTGGTTTATTGTGATTTAATGAAGATGCCTTTGCCAAATGTATGGGCCCCTTCGGCCAGGGAGCACCCAAATTTGTATGAATAAAGACTGAACTAAAAACCCAAATGCCAAGCTATACTCCGCCATGTCACCCAGTTTATCGGGTAGTGTACTCTCACAAGGGAGCGTCTGCGCTCATTGCACATCTTGGCAAGAGGACGCTTCGACGGCAGGCGCCCACATCAAAGGCCAAGACGGCTGATTTTCTTCGTCCCCCGGCAGTTATCACGACAGATCGTCAAGGACCAGGGACTATCGGCGGTGCATCCAGCCAAAAAATATAAAAGTATAAAGTAGAAACAATTTGTCTGCCTGAGTCGTGAGTTCACAGCGTACTGAAAACGTGTATGGTTTCCAATGATGCCTTGATGTACGGATGATGCTAACTTTTTAGGGCGGCGATTGCTGAAGTTCGAAGGGGGATCTCGAGTGCCTTATCGAACTGATGATACACAAGTGATGATGCACAAGAACAAATACGGAACTCTCCCATCTTGGAACCTCCAGCTAGAGACTCTACCTGAAGAAGACATAATTACAGAGAGTTTAGGCGATATTCGCCAACTCCTTGCTCTCAACATGCTATTATGTGGCGAGTAATAGAAACGAGTTTGCGTTCTCACCAGGGCCGAGTCTAAACCATATTTTCAGCCTCTAATCCCGAAGTCCTTTGCCATTACCTAGTCCTGCTCTCATGCATTCTATCCATTGCCCTGCATCTGTCATCGATACATGACCGGTGTGCCTCTCACACGCTCGCTTCATCGGTTTGAAATGACCCCAAAAAAAATTTATAGAAAGAATGATTTCTGCTGTGTCGCAGGAGAATAATATGAAACCGAGCTTTCGCGCGGTTATCAATGTTATGGTGGCGTCTTACTCAAGTGACGTTGACTGGAAGTCAGGCTTGCTCGCCAAAAACGGCGGCTAGACTTGTCGTTTCTATCGCTAGCTCATGCCCTAGATGGCTATTAATTTTTGACTTGGAGTGAGATCTAATCAGGCCAGGAAGTAAGCTAGCTACAAGTGGGGAGCATGAACTCTGGGCCAACCGCCGGTGAAGAGCCGCAACTATGGGAAACAGGCAAGTCGATGCTCCTCAGGGTGCTGGAGGAGCTGGAGGAGCTGGAGGAGCTAAAGGAGCTGAAAGACACGTCGGATCAGCAACGGGAGTTTATGCCACAATGGCAGAAGCAGCTGCTGCACGAATTCATCCGCGACTTGCAACAGGGAGTATTATTAGCAGGCACGCAGGAAGAAATCAAGCAGGTGAAGGGGCAGTTGGAGGCAGCCAGTCGCCAGAGTTGGGAGTCACCATTCCCTGGCAGCACCCAGGCATCGTAGTCTGACATCGTACGAAACTCGGCAAACAAACAACAAAATGTGCCTTGAAAAGGCAACTGACTCAATGCCATCGACCTCCAAATCGCTCCTCTGCACAGTAGACGCTCACGAATCGTTTCGCAAGAATTACAGAAAGCTATGTCCGTCCCGCAATGAGTAAAAAAAAACATCATGTACGGATTCCAACTGTGGGGTGGCGATGAGATGTTGCCGGCCAGACAAGGAGAGGCGGACGAGATTCTTGAACTGATGACGCGCTATTCTGTCAGCAGTCTGCTGCCAAGAGGAAAGAATACGTGGAAAGGAGGAGACCATGAGTCCACCGTAGACTTGGTGCTCGTATCCGAGGGTTTGACGGACGGCCTGATCAAGTGCGGAACGCACAGTAGAGAACATGGGTCAGATCACAGGACAATCGAGACAGTCTTTGAGATGGAGATGGAGATGTAGATGGAGATCCCAGAGCGATGGTGGACATCGTCACATCGAACTTGGCATAATAACCAAGGCGCGTCCATCTACCACTTCCCCCCCCCCCGAATTATTTTTTACAAATCTGCATGCCCCACTTTTTCGCTCCTCTCTATTGTTTTAGAGAGCTACAAGAAAAATACGGAGGGTATCATGATGCCACACGGCAATTAAACAAGTCCCATTGGGACGCATTCCTAGCCGACAACGACGATATTAATATTGGAAAGGCGGCGAAGTATTAAGATGCGAATATGCCGAAAGTGGAGGAGCAAGAGCGTGCTGTCCTTGTTGAAAGTGAAAGGGAACGGCGACGCAATCGGGTAGAAAATTATCCATGCTTGCCCTGGACGTGGAAATTCCGCTTTGATTAACCAAGGGTGAAGCCGACGTAGGGATGGATGGATGGGATGCTTGCATAACCCGTCTGGACATCCTACAACGCGTCACCATCGTACCATGGCGCGTTCATACGTCTGTTGGCTGACGGAAAGACAGTGCATGGTCGATCACGCACTGGTTTGCCATTTGGCCGAGTCTAGCATCGATGGTCTGACCTGTGTTCGCCGCCTTATCAAGAGAATGATCACGTTAGCAAGGGTCTGCATCCAATGGGAATAAAGTGAAATAGAAGTACGCGGATTTATGTGTAAATTAGCCGATGATAGTTGTACTCGTAATTTGCCTTCTGTGGTACAGATTGCTACATTGGCTTATTTGCACGGAGTGTCACTGACCTTTTGGCAGGGAGCTGTGGGGGCCCCACTGGCACTGGCCCATAACCTGTAGCACGCTCAAGGAGATAATAACGGCAATGTCTGGCGAGAAGAGTGTCCCGCGGGTTTCAGGTTCAGCCAGACTAGCTGCCGCCGCTAAGAGCCTGGGGTCGGCCACCACCAGTCACCTGCTCGGCCCGCGTCGCCGAGGACCCATGGTGAGGCATGTGAAGTGTTGCAATGGCCGCAGTGATAGCAAGCTTTGTTACTAATTAATTAATATCATGGGCTAGGGTTCGGGATAAAACTACGGCAAGCAACTATTACAATGCGAGCTCTACGGATTACGGACCGTACTCCGTACCAAGCAAAAAGAGCTTTGGCCGTCACTCCACACGTTCAATCACGAGATGAACTTGCACAAGAGGCATTGCCCATGGTATCCATCTACCGAGTACACAGCCCGGTCGCATGCCTGTATGAACACTGCGAATATTAAATTGTCTCGTGGGATACCTCGTAGGTTATTACCCACTAATAATAGCTGCTCGGAGTACATTCACTGCCCCGTTGGCTTATGGCTATTATGGAGGCGCAAGATAGATATTTCGGCTATTACAAAGTAAATAAACGCTGCTAATTAATACATCTTTTCTATAAAGAGTGCTAGTAATTCAAGGTATGTACTTCAAATTCTTGCATACGCAAAGAGCAGACAGACTATATAATAACATTATCAAAGGCATGTTCCACGCCCCTATATCATGTCTTAGTGTCTCGAGCCTCCTACGTAATTTTGCAGCTTCTTTCTTACAAATATTAACGTTTAGCAGTCTTTCTACTGTACTGTCCCTACCACGAGAGGTTTCTTATGGCGACCGTTAAGAAATCAAGCCGTTCCAAGTCCGGAACTAATGGTAACAGTCGAAAGTCCGCACCTAATAAGGCGAGGAGAGAAAAGCAGGTAAGCATTTGGGCATCGATAGGTTATGCCCTGCTACCTCGCAGCAATGTTCACTGACTTTAGTAGCCGATTAGCAAGGCTGCTTACAGGGAGCTACTGAGGAACAACAAAGACGAGGCCAACGGAATATTGGCTGAGCTCAAAACCATGAACCAAGACTTCTGCCGTGTTTGTAAACTTGTCGGCTGCAAAGGCGAAGGCGCTGGTGACATACAGGTGTCCTGGAGAGGTGTAAACAAGGTTGCAATTCTTCCCCACGTCGTCGCATGGGCGGGGGGGTTAAAAATCCAACAAGGCCAGCAAGTCATCCATCTTTGTGGAAAGCGAAACTGCGTGCTACCCTCCCACGTGCGATGTGGTGACCGAGAGGAGAAAACATCTCGACATGGGTGTGGCGTTTTGGTAGAGAAAAAATGCCAGGAGAAAGGATGTAAAGCTTCTTTCCTTTTTGTCTGTCCGCACGATGAAGAGAATGGTGAGCTCTGCATTCCAAAATACCGCCCAGCTAGCGTTCCTAAAGATGAAAATTGGGAGAAGTTCATACGTTCGGAAACCGTGCACATCGTCAGGCCTAAAGAGGGCTGATGTATAGTACTTGGCAGTGAAGCACTTTGGTGAAGTTGATATATATAGGAAACGTGATGCTTTCGCATTAAATACTACAATAGGAGATAAAGGCGTTTACAAGTTTGCCTAAATGTTATAATAAGCGCTTTGCTTTTGCGCTGCTCACACTTGTAAATCAACCAGTAGTAGAATGTCTCTAAGTTTTATACATAGTAGATAGTCTTCAAATTCACCATTAGTAGTCAAATCTTAACGCTTGAAGCATTGTGAAGGAAGGTAAAGTTATTGACTCTAGAGTCGTATCGCGCCTGCCATTTAGTCTTGTGAGTAATAGGCTCATCTCAACAATTGTTCCCAGGGGAGTTGGCGCTCAAGTGGATGAATTCCGCCTTTATGTTACCTAACTTGAATGTTTCCAAAACGACTCCATTTAAGGTACAGAATCTACCGGCATTAAGCAAGCAACGACGGCCTTTATTACGAATACGCAAAAGCGTAGCAAAGTATTCTTATTAGACGCAGGCAATGTTAACAAAAGACTACGGAGTAGTTTTTTGGTCTAGCTTCAAAATAGCGTGTCCCACTATTCTGGACAGAATACATCTAACTGTGCGTGGAAACATCCAAGTCTTAGCACATAACAAAGCAAGGTCTGTCTGAAGCGTGTTAATCTACTTCGCATTTAGAGGTCTAGCTTTCATCTTGTGGGTCGGTGGGGCCCCACAGGCCCCCTGCCACATGGTCAGTGATGACGTAAGTACGCGAAAGTGTAGTGTAGTAATTTATATAGGGAAAATAAATAATATTTATTATTAGCCTATTTATATATAAGCAAATGTACCTCTAATCCACTTCTATCTAATTAGATACAGACCCTAGCTAAGGTGACTCCACAAGCCGTAGCACGCTTAAGGAGATAGTGCGCTATTTAGGTATGGATGTGAATAGAAAACTAGCCTAGGGTTAAACAAGCAGTACGAATGTAAGAGACCTAGAAGGTGTGCTAGGAATCCCAATAGACCAAAAGATCCGCCAATGCTAGCCGTTGCTAACATTGCACCTTACAATTACTTAAGACCTGTTGTTGCTTGCGTGCGTACAACACAATGCCCTGTGGGCTGCCCTATAGGCCACGCACGCCCCACAACACACAGCGCCTCACAACGAAGTACACTCTACCCCCTGAATTATTTAACAAGTCTAAATGCCCTAGTTATTCATCCCTCTCTAATAGCTATAATTAGCTATACATATAATATAGCTCCTATATTATCTTAGAGAGTAATAAGGAAAATGCCTAGGGGTAAATAGCGCTAAAAAGAAGTATATCTGTTTCTATATAGGCTTCTAGTACTAGAATATACTACCCCTGTTATCTTTATTTCCCATCTGACATCTAATTGGCTTAATTAATGCCAAGCTAATATCTGATTGGCTTACTTACCCCTGTTTTGTAGGGTTGTAAAATCATTCAGGGGGTGTAGTGTAGTGGGCTGATAATCCACCTGTTGCCTAAATAGCAGAGCTTAATCCCAAATCTAAAACATCACTTCCCTCGCTTCGCTACATTGCTTCCTCTCCAAGCTTCCCTTTGAAGATAAGCCTTGGAGGTACATATTATAGACAGACCTTCCTCTCCCTCCCATGCCTTCTTTCTTATTCGTCTCACATTCCATGATTGCATCATTCCACAAACATAAGACTGAGACGCATTTTCTGTTCAAACGCATCCTTTTCATCTATTTTATTTGGCACAAACGAGTCGTATTCATTTACGATGTCAAAGAACACCAAAATGAACTACCAGGAGCATCTTGGTCAAAAGCGATGCGAAAAGGAATTCGAAATTTTACGTACAAAACCCTACGACACTAACATCAATGACTGTTATCTCTGGACGGGCAGTAAAAATAAGGGTGGTTATGGCAGGGTCCGCTAATGTCCCATTACCTTCTTGACACTCTTCATATGTTAACTTATGGCGATTTACTTACGAAGCGATGAAGGCGGAGCAGGCACAGAATCCCTTACGCATATTCTTGCTTATGTTGCGAGTCATAAAAACCACAATCAACATGATCTTCAGATTAGTCACCTTTGCCACCAACCGAGCTGTTTTAAACCTGAACACCTTATTGAGGAATCTTCTAGTGAAAACAATTTGAGAAAGGGTTGTCAAGGGCAGATATGCCCTCAAGGGCATGAAAAAGACGTCTCAGACCTTTGCAAACACGAACCAAGTTGCATAAGGCTTCGCAAATATGTACCTCCTCACTCAAGCAGCTACGAACGGAGTGCGCACCCCGAAAAGTAGCTGCGTTGATGAGAATATATATGCTCAACATAGAACAGATCATAGCCGCAGTCCTAAGGGTGCGCATCCTGTTTTGGCCTAATAGTTCTCACAAAATGTATTGTGCTAAACTTCTGTGATGCTGCTTAGCACAAAGCGTGTGATGATTTTAAACGAGCGTTACTATTCGGAGGTGATAGGGCCACATCTCACACATCCCACGCCCTGCTACCTGATATATACATGTATATATCCCTAGCAACGAAGATATTCCATAGTGTTGAGGTTATCGCAGCCTCACATCGCAACCTCAAATCTGAGGCATCACCCTCGTTATCCCCTCTTCGCTTGTTAATGCAGGCTGACGCATCGCGCTTATTATCGTGTTCATCGTAGGGTTTATTTAAAGACCTAGATTCACTTGTTGATAGATTTGAAGCTTTTAATAAGCTTCCTTTCTCTCTCTGTTAGATTCCGAATTCCTAGATAGTAAATTCATCTTCTCGTGCGAGGGAATCGAGGGCCAGAAAAGTGGGACATGGCACGGGTAGCTGCTTCCTTACTCCGTACATGTAGATTCGATAGATCTTATCCATCTCATTTTTCACGATTGCATCGTTCCACAGATATTAACGGTACCGTGCTACCTCGTGCGATTGCCATGGCGCACGCGAACAGCCGTAGAGAGTATGTTCACGCAGTATGCTCTGAAGGAGTTGGTCAAGCGTCTGTAGACTGTTGAAAGCCAGACGCGTCATTCGGGCGGAAAGGGGAAGCATCAAAACCAGGTGCGTGCACGCGCTGGGGATTACAAGTTGAAAGTGCTTCATGCTTGAGAAATTATAACCTTAATCCATGTCATGTTATGCACCCGGGTCCTGTCCCGGTATGAGTCTGGAATTTCTGTGCTGCAAAAAAGAGGCAAGCACACATGTATGTATGTATGTATGTGGTCAGGGCGCTGGGTGGTGGCGCTCATGACTTGTGACTCGTTAGCAGCTCAGCAGCCAGTAATATCGTGAGCCAATGGAAATGAGCCGCCGCGTTTGTGTTCTCCAACCTGCCTCATCACCAGCTGCCTCGATTTATGCCTGGTTCGCTGCCACGTATTTGCCTTGTCTCCGCTCCCTCGTTCATCAAGACGGCCATAGCTCCCCTCTCTTGCGCTTCTTGTATACATACCTGCTCCTGTTCAATTGCTTCCCATGTCCACGTAAATCAGGACAGCCATTCTCTAATGCCGTCCCGCGTCGTGTCCCTCTCAGCTCTTCCGCGCGCTGATCACGACTCTGATGCAAAGGCGTCACTCGCGACGCCGGCGACTCTGTGTGTCTCTATTTGCCGCGCACTTTTCTGTCGTTTCTTGCGGCGTTTAATCAACACATCTGAGCTAACTCTTTTTCTCCCTAGTATTACCATGTACTAGGCGAGATTTCTAGCACATGCATGCCGTCTCTCACAACTTCTTGAAGAAGACGGTAGTCCCGTGCATTCGACACAAATCATCGTACCCCCCTCTCCCAAATGGCTGTCGACCCTCTCTACACCGCCAATACCGAACCGAACCCCTTTGACATATACAACGACGCTGGCGTTCGACCCCAGCCGACCGTTCCATCTCTACCTCATGGGAATTGCAATTTTGTGGATTTGACTCCGGGAGCCAATGGGACCACATGCGGTTGTCGTCGCTTCTGGCCCCGTCAAAACTTGGGCAGCTCAGTTGTTAATCAAACGGGTTGGTGTATGTGTGCTCACCACGCATGCTACCACGATCAGGGACCGCATGACCGCCGGCAACAACATCCCGAACAGCAAAACTTGGTTGCCCCCACTGGACAGGAGAATGAAAGGCATCGTAATACTGGGTGTGAGCCTTTGACTCCGCTCGTTGACGTGCCCATGCAATATGCTGAGGCAACTTGGCCTGCGCTGGACTTTACAGCCTTCAGCCCTGGAGTACCGCTGTCCTTCGTTCATGATTTGCCTGGGATGACGGGGGAGAGAAGCAAGTTTGACTCTCATTCCCCACCGTCAGAATCCATGCCTGACACCCTAGCTTGGGATGACTACCTTGAACCTCCTGCCGGACCCTGCCGACAATCTAGACAGCCAGAAGCTGGTGCCATGCCAGGTTCTCTTTCACAGCAGCTGATCTTGTCACAGACCACTTGCATCACTTCCTCCGCACAAGCCAGTAACACGAGGCCTTTCGGGGGGGTAGGTCTCGATACACTCTCTAGGAAAGCTACTGCTCCGGACATACCTCGTTCTCAAGATTCCCTTGAAGGCGGTAAAGCCCGGTCTGAAAACAAACAAACGAACAAATGTCGACTGGACACCCCTTCTGTAGTTTCAGGCCTTGGTGGGAAGGACGTCGAAATCACTCAACCAGGGACTGCTACTCAAACAGAACCCCGAACTGATGCAGCACATTATCAAGAACACCCCCGCAAAACGCTGCGCAATTTATCTGACACCATCTGCGGACACGAAGAGCGTTTGGATCGCCTGGAGACTGTATCGTTCTCTGCCATTGGCCACGAGGAGTGTTTGGAAAAACATGATCACATGGACTTACGGGTGACTGAACTTGAGCAAAGGGTGGAGGGGGTAGAGAAGACGTCGGGACCCAATCCACAGAACATTGACGTTGGAGACGATGACGGCGCCACAAGCGTTGCGTCGACAGCTGCAAGCACTGCGAGTCGTTTCAACCCTGATGAGATTATGGACCATATCAGCAACCTTCAAGCACGCGTCACTCACATGCAGTCTTTTCTTCCTTCACAGGGCTACGCATGGACCGTCGAGGTTGTCTTTTTACCTTTTCCGCTGAACAGGCTCTGGCAAGACATGTCGCAATTCGGAGACGACCACACCGTCAGCAGTGACGATTGGACCCAGATGCCGATGACTGCGAGCAGCGTGACAATGCGATCGCAGTCTCCCTTTGGTGGCGATTGGGCAGCTGCGTATCGAGTAGCCGAGTGGCTACATCCTCGTGCTTGCGGAGACAAGAGCACTCAGGACAGGCGACTGCGCAGTCGTGGACTGATACAAACAGTTTCTTTCTGCGGCCCAGACGCCAAAAGTGTACATGCCGCTGTTCACAAAGCATTTGAAGCAGAATTTCGAACGATGGGCATCGCCACTCGGCGTGATTCCTCCAATCCCGTGGTTTCCAAGTATCTCGGTCTTCAGGAGGCTTGGGTCCCTCTCCGAAAGATACACAAGGATTCAAGGCTTCGGTTCCTGAGTGCGGCGGAAATGCTGACACCAGTGTCGTGGGATGTCAATTTCCTGCACTCCGTCACCATGAGGGCGGTTCAACCCAGACTTTTCATCACACACCCTGACGCGTATATCCAGGACTATAGTGCTTATGAGGCCGGCTGGACTTGGCAACGTATCCGAGATATGGACGAAGTCTGCCCCGATGTGACAGAATCTCAAGAAGCCAGAGAAGCTGATGCCGTGGAACATTGCTGGCTCTGGAACGCCCAGCTTGACGAAGCCCCAAAAACGCTAACAGTGCTCAATGTCCGACAGAGCTGCGAGCGCAGATCGACCTCACCACTTGGTCCTGCTCCAGCGACATCAAAGAGGCCGTCGAGATCTATGAGTCCATTTGTTGTTCGAGGTCCACGTCAGATGATATCTGGCCGCCCGCCAGTGCTGGTCGTCGGCGAATCGTTTTTCATGGTCAAAGCCGGCAATCGTCACCTGTTGCACGCGGTCTGTCACAGTCTGGCGTGCAGAAACGACTACGACATACACGGTCACCAAGCTTCCCACGACATACCCCGCGCTGGACTGTGTCTCCCAGTCCTATCCCGCTAGGCCTTACCGAGCGAGGTATAACTCCCCTCGCTTATGCGACACCGTACAGCAATGTGCCATTGCAAGAACTGCGACCAGTAAGAGGCGGCAGTATGGCCTGCAGCACGGCCGATCAGCTAGGCGTAGAATATGCGACGGATGAACTATTTGACATTGAGATATACGATAGCAGGTCGGATGAATCATATTCGGATAATGAGAATGCCGGCGACGACAACGACCAACAGAGCGTTTCAAGTCATGCAATGGGCTTGACTCACATTTTCGTCAACATGCATCGTGACTCACAGGATCGGCAGCTGCCCGAGGATGAGGCTTGGCCGGGAATCGAAGACCAAGCTCATGCCTCTGACGGAGAGAACCGGGACCCGCACCACAAATCTCCAGACGATCAAGTCAGCAACGCAAGCAGTCAACCGTCTGAATATCCCGCCACAGAGAGAGCTTGGCCGATAAACCCTGACGGCGATACAGGCTTCCGTATCCACGAGGATCGAGAATGAACTTTTGCGTTCAGGAACTTTGGATATATTACCCATGACTAGCTCGAGCGATGCATCGGTTGATGTAAGAACAAAATTTCAGCACCAAGCTGACATCTTAGCTGTCTCGATTTCCTTTTGGTTTCTTTTCTTTTTGGGGAAGTTTTCTTTGTTTATTCTCTCCCCACCTTTTCAATGGGTTCTCACACATGTATTGGCAAATCTGTCACAGATGGCGTTAAAGAGACATTGTGTATTGTTGATTCTGGTAACGTATGAATCCACGAATGGCTATGAGATAAATTGGAGTACTCATGTGGGGTTTGCTCAGGGTATTCCAATGTCACTACACGATTGGATGAAGAAGTCTACGACCGTGTTCGGAATACCCGGGGAGAAATGATAAAGGGCTGTCATTTCATGGGTATATGCGAGGGGCGTGACATTGTAGGATTTACGTCTATCTCGAAACTTTACTACAATAGTACCGAATACCACTCACTCATGCTGATGATTTTCAGTCTCTGCCGTGAAGACTTCAAGCCTAGTCCACGTGCGAATTGAAACCACTCATTGTTATGTACAAGGCGCACCGTAGTCGAATACGCATGAATCCTACCGTGCTGTCAACGCTCCTCTTCAATTCTTTTAACAATCCCACTGTCTAGGTTGGGTATATATGTATAGATCGTTATCCCTCTCCTTCGTCCTTAAACTCCCGTCATCAAGGGTATCGTCTAGTCCGCAAGCAAATTTCTCCAAAAGACAAAACAAAACAAAAGATTTCACTACAGTTAAACAAAACGAAGATCCCACTGCTGTGCACGCCAAGCTCTATATCTCGAATTGTCTGACATCTTGCTATCCGCGTGCTAGGATGAAACCCGTCTTCACGAACTTGAGAAGACGCCGCAATAAAAAGGGGTTCAACATCTTACATAACCCCGCAGCCTTTCTTACTGCTCAGCGCAGGGATATACATACTACCCAGAAATTCAGCATCCAAAACTCCGTATATCGCATATTGTATGCATGCATGATGCCATTTTAGCCAGCGAAACTTCGCGTGCGCTGAACCGTGTACCTAAACTTTGCTCATAATGAATGAAGGAAGGTAACGAACGAACTCCAACCCACGAGTCATCCTTTTTCTCAAACGCGTTTACTGACTGTTAGGGTATATTCAGTACCAGGTGCCCTTGGGATCCAGCTTGTACAGAATTCGACATTGAATTCGTTGGCACATTTTAGACCGATTGAGTTGCTTGAACTTAGGTCCAGTAGGTCCTGTGACATAATGATATTGTCCAAATAGCCGCCATTGTCGGATATCAGCCAGGGTGTACAGGCGATCTCCCCAGTAACCGTTGTAATGAAACCATGACGTGGGAGCATCTGGATTCTTGGCTGCAGGAACCAGGCTAGGCGTGTGCTTAGCTTGAATGATTTCCTCGTCCAGCTGGGTATGTTTTTCTAGCTTGTAATTGTAATGATAGGCGTAGTTATTCAATGCTGGGTCCCACAGTGGCCCTTTGTCGCTGACGTCCTTGAGCATCTTGAAAGGCAGCACGTACGGATGGTCGCCTGGTGTAGCGTACATGGCATGAGATCCCACTGCAGAGTAAATGACGGGACGGTTGCCACGCTTCTCGACAGCTTCCCACCCATACGCTTGGCCGCCTTCATGCTCCGAGAAGAAGATGCCGCGGGGTATCCCATGCTCGAATCGGATCATACAATGCTCCCAGTCACCAACATGGTTGCCAAAACGAATGCCAAGTACGGTTTGTCCGAGGTTGTACGAGTAGAAAAAGAACCAAAATGCATCGACGATGCCTGAGCCTTTGTCCACCAAGATGAGCACTGCGGGAGCTCGGGAATATCCGTTGACATCGGGTTTATGACCGCGACGCCGAATGCGGGGCTCACCGGACAAAGGTCGTCGGTGTTTACGGGGCCACGGATCAGATAACCTGTGCAAGGGACTATCCTTGTTCACATCGAACCAAGTCGTGCGCTCGCCTCTGAGCAGCTCGCCTCCGTCGTTGTCGCCTGCTTCATCGCCGTTGTCATCGTCGTCAAAGGGTTTGGGAATATTGTCATGACTGTGAAGCCAAGTCGGTCGGCTTTCCACGTCGTCTAGGCTGTGCAGGGTCACCACTCCTTT